>WOVY01009408.1:0-317500 GCA_013436015.1 Rhipicephalus annulatus | reverse complement strand
TGTTTTCTGCTAACACTCCACGACTTCTCTTTCTTTAGAGCTGTCGCAACGTGAGGCGGTTTCTTTTTGTACTTTCCGAAGGTGTCTTCCTCGAAGGAAACTCTTTCAAAAGCCGACATGCTTTCTCAACTCACAATAGTTTTGCGTCACTGCATCTGTTGTGCATGTATCTTGAGGAATCTATATCTTAAATTGATGGCTGTATTTTTGCCGGCGCAATAACTTCTGAACCTCCCAATGCACATTTTATTTAGTGGTAGTAATTGAACATTTCCCACCAGATGCAGAGGCAAAATTGCTTAGGTGCGAATGCAACATCAAAAATTCTTGCCAATGGAAGGGCGTCTACAAAAAAATATCTGAGAACGCTAAAAATATTTATTTTATAACAGAGCACTAAATTTTTGTTACGCCGGCAGGGCGGACCAAAAGTCATCATTGTAAACTGGCTTCCACACTATTTGACTTGTTCCTTTATATCTTCTTCTTGATTTCCTGCTTCGCTCCCAGAACAGGTGCGCTAGTTTCTGCGGCGTGGGATGCAATCACTCTGATACGATAGAGAACGAGTATCGAAAAGAGAGAGAGTGAGATATATAGAGAGATAGGCAAAGTTAGAAAGACCAAGAAACAGACAGAGACAGAAAAAGGCACAAATAAACAAATGGGAAATGACAGAACAAGACACAAATAAAGAAATGGAAAATGACAGAACAATACACAAAGAAAAAGACAGAACAAATAAAAATCGAGAAATACAGAGAATAAAAACTGAGACGACGAAATGTATAATGGACAAAAAGTGGAAGCTAGAAATTTAGAAAAAGAGTGCGAGAGGCAAGACAGAAAGAAAAATATAGAAAGAGCGAGAAAAAGCAATAAGTAGAAATTGTAGGTGATAACAAAAGTAAATTTTAAAACAGACAAAAAAGAACAAAACAAGCAGAAAGGGAGGATAAAAGAAAGCGAAAAGCAAAGAAAAATAAATACCAGCTTTGCGAATTCTTCTGCCATGAAGTAGTGAAAGTGCAAAGTTATTTTATTTTTTTGTCTTTTTATACATGCCTTATGAGTGAGGAGCAAGGAAAAACTAAGTATGATCAGAAAACTGAGTGGCTGAAACTTTGGTGTATTTTACATCTACCGTGATGGAAAACTGGTGCTGAGAGATGTTGAATGCGTGGGAATGCCGGCATATGTGAGCTTTGAACTTGACTATGATTTGTATTGCTCATGTAGAGCCCAGACAACCCAGTGATGCTTTTGACTTCAACGCATTCCTTGCGTTCAAATGGCTGATTTTTTACTGAAGAAGTGCATAGTGAGCTACTTATTTTTTATATGATTGCGCCAAAAACGAGTTTTATTGAACATTGAAAACACCTGCATTAACGTACAGTTTTACGACGCATAAGAAGTAACGAACGGCCGCTAAACTTGGCAGTCAGACGACATAGCCAGCCTTCACTCGGCGACTGCTAGCAATCTACTTGGCAGTCAGACGACATAGCCAGCCTTCACTCGGCGACTGCTAGCAATCTGTTTGTTTCTCTCGCCGTTTAGTTATGCACTAAAGGAAAGTGGGCTTTTATTTTAAAGTATAATATGCGTAAAATAGATATCTTTATGGAAGTGTTGTTTTATAGAAGCATTATGTGCGCAGTCGTATCCGCTTTTGAGCCCGAGCGTCGCTCAACACCAGCCCACACAAGCCTCTCAGACACATATACCGTCATTTCCAGTGTTCCAACAACGCCCTTCAAGAGATTCATGTACACTTTGGCGCCAGACTTTCCTCGGGGTATTTTTCTGTGAAAACTACGCCTGAAACCACGAAGGTAATTTTTTGGGGTGAGCATACTCGTAAGTACAAGCTGTCATCAGTTTCGTATTCATGACCCCTTAAGTACAAAATTGATAATGCAACTTTAAACAAGAACCTCCTTACAGCGAGCGTTCCCATTTGATTTCGCGTAGTAAAAAATTGCCCGCAGCTTCCCTCGGGGGAACACTGAGGAGGATGCGGAGCATATAATTGGTTAACGGGGTGTTAAAGTGCGACTCACTTGGGTCGATGGCTAAATTGGTTAACGTGGTTGTGAAATGGGGTGTTAAATTGCGACTTACTTGGGTCGATGGCTAAATTGGTTAACGTGGTTGTAGGAGGGGGTGTTAAATGAGTGAACACGTACACACGTATGCGAAAGGGTGGCGCTGGTCGAAGGGACGTCGATCCTTGTGTTTGTGGATTCGTTGGAATTCATTTCACCGCGACCTTGGACGTCGACGCGCCGTACAAACCAACCGACGAGCGGCAACTGAGCGAGCGAGCGCCGACCTTGAGTATATATACAGCGCGACGGCGCATGCACTGTCAGCTGTTGAATGTTCTCGAAGCGCGACGGCGCATGCGCGTCCACTGGAGAATCAGGATAATTGTAGAATGTTCTCGAAGGGGAGAGCGCGCGCGACACAGATGGTGGGTGACGGTGCATGCGCGCGTCAGCTGCCGATGTTCTCGAAGCGCGACGGCGCATGCGCGCGCGTCAGCTTCCGATGTTCTCGAAGCGTGACGGCGCATGCGCGCTACATAATACAGCTAGCGAATGTTCGTGAAGAGGAGAAGCGCACGCGGTGTGTAGAGGAGGAAGGGTGCACAGATGGTGGAGGAGTGAAGCGCGCGCGGTGTGTAGAGGAGGAAGGGATGCACAGATGGTGGAATAAGGAGGAGGAAGCTTGCGGACGGCGCCGCACTACAAGTCTCGAGTATTAGATGCTCCGCATCTAAAAGCTTCGCGCGACAGAAAAACGCACTCTTTAATTGACAGACTCTACCCTCTACTCGGGGGAGTAAACGAAGATGCGCGCGTTAACTGCAGGGAGCGCACGTTCTTTGCCACACCCTGCTAACTCCGCAGTCCCCACTTCCTCTCAAGTAATGGCTATTGCGTGGACTCCTCCCTCTGGCTTTGGGGTTCATGACAAACACTTCCTTCGCACTCCTCGAGTTGCATGCTTTGAGAGAGATTTTCATGAAGATCTCTTCGTCTCTCGCCTAGACTTTATAGCAGTCGGGCTCAATCACGTGGTCTCGCCAGTCAAGGCCAGCCTTCGTGTTCCCAAAACATTCGCCAGAATTGCACAGGCTTAGGTTCCAGCCTGCTTTTAGGGAGATGTGCCCTGTGGGGAAGTACGCGTCCTGGAGGAAGCTTCAAGCAGGCTTTGCAGATAGTTGATTCGCTCGCGGCGGCCAGTAGCTCAACTGTAGCAAAACTTTAGTGAATTGCAACAGCTGCAGCCACGCGTTTGGAACGTAAATGCACCTTTCTCACGTGCTTTTCTGAGATGTTCAGTAATCGTTTACAGCAAATGTGTGTTGTGTAAACGCAATATTGTGTTGTCTGTGTCTGTATATTCAATATTGTGTCATCAAAGTCTTAGCTGATATATCTAGAACTGTCGCTCAGTTTTCAGTGATGAGTGAAGAAAGAATTGGTATAATTTATTTCCACCGGCTGCTTGATGAAACCTCGGGTATGGTCATTAGAAGCGGCGTTGTAGGTATTCCCAGAGCGTGGAAGAATGCAGATCGGCTCCATATGGTGGGGTGGATTTTCAGTAGGCAAGCTGAGATTGCGGGAAGCATTCTTGTGGTATTTTAAGAACCTGTTCTACAGGGCACCTGCTCCAAGAATAGCAACATGAATGTTTTTTTTACTAAATCATAGAGAACAGAGGCACACGATATCTTTATTAAAAAAAGATTTCAACAGGCTAGCGAAATGAAAAAGAATACAAAAGAAATAGAAGAAATAAATACTGACAGCACCCTTCGACAGATAGTCTGGAAATACGATGAAGCAAAGTAGAATTGATGCATTAAAGAAAAAAAATTATGTCGCAGTAGGTGCAACTGTAAATGAACGTATGATATATGGTGATCAGGCAGAATAACTTGAGTTCGTTGGTACGTTAAAGGGTAGCTGAAGGAGTTTTAGAATTCAATCAAAGCTCGTGTTTAGAAAGAACCGACATTATTGTTGACGATGTCAGAATTGTTTTCGCGGTTTAACAGCAGGAGCTTTAGAACACGCAATACAAAAACTGGCCCCGTATCTGCATGTTACACTGCAAATGTCGTCGAAATACGATAACCTTGCGTAAATTTGCGTCTGGAGAGAGTGAAGGAAACACTTTTTTTATGTTCTGCGCAAGAAAATTGGTGGATGGTATTCTGGAGACGCTGCGTTAGAGTGCCTCGAGCGTGCAGCGGAGGCGAAAAAGCGCATCAAGTCACGTCACACGTTAGGGAGCCTACATGAACGGCCGTTTTTAGGGTGGAGACATCTTAATAAGTGCCTTCAAGAAAATCAGCGAAAACCAGCGGGCAACGGGGCACGATGTTGCCAGCTTCCACCAAATTCAGCATAGTTTTCTGTGCGCCGCCATTATGGAGCCAGCCGCCGCTCCCTCCAGCACGTCAACATCGTGTCGACCACTCATTTTGCACCTGACTGCAGAAGCATTTGCGACAAACAGCTAGAATTTAATTCAGCTGGACTATTCAGCATTATTGTAGGAAGGCGACCGAGCATGTATACCTACGTACGGCGTCGGTGCCCAGCCCTTGTAACAACACACAACACTTGGGCTTTTGACAGCGGCGGTTCTCAGGGTCCTGTAAGCGACCCAGTTCTCAAAGTGAGCGCACGAAGAAATTCGCAGCCCACACACAAACACTTGCGACATAATACTGAGGTTACGCTGACACGAACGCAAGCGTGGCAACAGCTCAGACTAGCGAGCGCGTCTCTGTACGAACGCGCGGACGCGTCCCGTTTGTGGGCTTCCTACTCGCAATGCGTGGACGCAGCAACGACAACTTCGGTTGTCTACTCATTCGCGAACACCGCGAAACACATATACGTGTGCCGCAGGAAAAAACAGTGAACGAAATACGCAGTACTCACAGAGCAAATACGAGACGCGCTGGTGGGCTCCCAGCCGTCTCGCTTCACTTGAGCCAGCCATAGTTGTCGTCGGCCAGGGCTCCCTGGGAAGCGGAACATTCGCACCCCCTTTCTGTTGTGGTTAGTGCAGAGCGGTACGCAGCATCCAGGCATTCTAAGGCTTCACCGGCAGCGTTTAACACGCTACCGCAACGTTCGAAGCCGTATTATTGAGAACTAAACGCAACCGGGCGTAGACGCAGTGTGGGCACCAAGATGGGGCGACAGCGCGGCGTTGCTGTCTGGCAACATTGTGTTTTGGCGGGCGGCGGTGCGTTGGCGGCATGTAGTGGGTCAAAGGCTGACATCACCCTAAAAACGGCCGTTCATGTAGGCTCCCTATCACACGTGAGACATGAGCGCTATCTGGCAGTTATCTTGAAAAACGAACAAAGCGGCGTGCGCGCCCACCTCGGAGGCGATAAAGCGTAGAACGCAAGGCGACGGGCAGATGCCGCCACCACGTCGTCTTAGCAAAGCGTTGAAAACACTTGCCTTTTCGTGCAAGCGTTGCATCGTCAGCGCAGCGGGATGAGCGCTACGGTCCTTAACATTACTTATGTATGCCTTTTCTTGTAAAAAGACACAGATATAGAATATTCCCGTGTTGCTATGGTGCCTCAGGTATGCGCAATAATTGATTTTAATTGACAGTCGCACACGTATAAACACTAAACCTTGAGCAATATTGGTGGGCGCTACCGATAGGGTCCGCTGTTTAAAGCATCATTTGGTGACGTTCAGGGTATTGTTAACTGCGGACAGACAACTGTACAGACAGACAGGCAGAACAAAAGTTTTGCGTTGTTGGTCCCAAGAAAGACTATCGTCTTTAAAAGCTTGTCTAGCTCCGCCCCCGCGAGTGCACTGAAAGTGTAAGCGTAGAAACATACGTCATCTTCGTTTCCTCTGGCCCGGAGCGAGAGCTCTTTCTCATCTTCAACCACGACTTCCGTGAGTAACCCATGACGCTCTGTTGCCACAAATAATCGAAGAGGCCACACTTCAGCAATGCAGCTGTTGCAGATAACACGCCATATCGAGAATGACGTCACCCTGTTCACTCTGCGTATCAAGATGCCCAGCGGCCACAGCCACTGTATTCAAATGCGAAGCATTTCTAAGACAACTTCGGTGACTGAGAGTATGCATCTATCTAGCCGCCTACGACCTTTAGCTCTCCTGGCCGTTTCAATATTGGTATCGATACCAAACTTGGTATTGCATAACAAGACTATATGGAGAATATTTTTGAGTAGTCATAACATGAAAATCACGACATGTATGTGATGAATGTCATGATTTCGATTTCTTCGTTCTGCAGCTCTTCCGGTAGTTTCGTTCACATGGCATGTTGCAAAACTGGTATGGTATAGCATGATTGCATAGTGAACACAAGCGACAGACCATAACATGAAAATCATGACATGCGTGTCGTGTATCAACATGAATACACGCCACGCTGATGATGCGCTCGCGGCCATTTCGCTAGCTTCACGTATGCAAAACTTGGTATTGCGTGACGCCAATGGATGTCGAAGGTATGTGACTGGTGCAAACATAATAATCATAAGATGCGTGTCATGTGAGAACGTGACTACATGACACAGTCAAGGCGCCAATACATTTCGACGTAACGTGGTGCGCGTGCTCGCCGGCGTTCATTTCGTCGCGTCATGCCGGCGTTGCCACGCCAGGCGCTGGTCCTGCCACCTACTAGCAGGCGCAAGCCGCGCTGCGTTGCTTTGACGCATGCGCACTTCAGCGCGTCCGGCGTCCCTTCGTCACGAAAACAGGGAGACGCAGTGTTGCCTGGGTAAGGCATCGGTGCGAAATGCAGCATGTCGCATTTCGTGCCGGTTGCCGTCGGGCCGCGCCGACGGACGCTGGTCGCACCTGGCATCAGACTAAAGGGCGGTCACGTATTGCTAACTTAGCGTGGCTGTACTCAGCGTGCGCGCGCGTCACTGCTACATCGGAGTATATTGGGCCTTTCATGTTGGTGGTGGTGAAAAACTTTATTTCTCAGAAGGCCAAAAAGTAAAATAATATTTAAAAACAAAAAGCAGCGTTGTGAGCGGCCTGCAGGCTGCCAGTTGTGGCGTCCAGGCAGTGCCTAGCCATGACGTTTTCCGCCCAAGTGACCAGCCGAAGTTGCAGGTCCGGTCTGGTGCTGGACAAAGCAGCCTCCCACTGCTGCGGAGTTCTGAGGTGCTAAGAGGCAGGGGGCAAATGTGCCAGACAGCAGTAGAGTATGCGCTCATAGTTGGCGATTCAGGTTCCACATAAGCGGCAGGCCGGCGAGTACGTTCCGGGGTGGCAGAGGGCAAGGACGTGCAGGAGTAAGGAAGGTGCGGATGCGATCGTGGCAGTTTTGCTAGCTCCACATATACCAAATTTGGTGTTACGTGACGTGAATGAATGACAAATGATATGGCTGCTGCAAACGTGATAATCCTGACATGCATGTCATGTAAGAACATGACAACATACCTCATTCATAGCGTGCTCGCGGCCGTTTTGCTAGCTCCACATATACTAATATTAGTATCACGTGACGAGAATAGATTACTAAGGTAAATGACACATCCAAACATAATAATCGCGACACGGAAGTCATGTACGGCTTCAGTTTCCTCCACCTCGTCACATTATTCTGATTTTAAAGTGACATATTAATATTTCTCATTCGTGCTTCGCATATCATCGATACCCACTGTACGTGAGATCTGCCAATTTTTCACCAAAAAGTGCTATTGGCGTTCCCTTTTGAGAACTCTCACATTGCTTTTCTAGTTCAGCAGAGATGAAACTGTCGTTACACGCTATTAAGTCATTCTTTAAGAAAGTGCTTCAGCTTCTCAAAGTGAGTCGATTACCGCATGCTAAGACAGGGATGGGATACGCAAAACCACAAAAGAGCTTATATTGTCGAGATTATTTTGTCTTTGCCTAAGTGTGCCCTATGTAGCTTACAGTATGTAAAATATGAATAAAGAAGAAAGGTGATAATGGTAATTGGAGCCATGAGCATTCCCGTAGGGGAGTTAACTTGTTCTAGAGCAAATTTTGTGCTCTATTTAAAGACTACCCTTTCCATCTTCTAGGCCTAGTCCTCGGAGTGGTGACTGCTCAGAAACGATGGTTTCTCTTCATGTGGTGGCCACTTTTGTTGCACATATACGTACAAGTGAACATTTCTATACGATATTATTCGTGTGGCAGCGCTGCACTTGCACTGTATTTGATATGCTAACAGAGAACCCGTATTATTGCTTCCATACAGGTAACTTCCTTACTGTAGTCTTCTTTGCCTTGAGCGTATTTGCGTTTGTTTTTCAACGTGCGTTCGCGTGCTAGTTTTACTGCATGACTGTTTACTTCACTGTGTTCATTGAGCACAGTCCCCGAACTGATGATGTTTTTTTCAAGATCACAGTTTTAGCGAGTTGAAACAAAGTCAGAACCATCCTACTGAACCAATGTTGCAGAAAAGAGTAAAAAGATGAAAAGGGTCCAAGATATTTGCTCAAAGAGTGTGCGAGTGATGGTGCGTTGAATAACTATCAGAGTTGCTACAAAACAAGAGGCTCACGCAGATGGAAACTCATCCCTGTTGGCGGGTGAAATCAGTATTGAAAGAAAGTCATTCATAATCTGTTACATATATATTTTCCGCTTATGCACTATTGCAGGGACAGAAAAATACTCTAAGTAGCACACCCAGTCAGGCTTAACGTTCCGTGACTAGCGGTATTGACTAGCTTCAAGGCATAACTCGTACACTGAAAATAAAAAGAAGAATAAATGTGCGACCCACATGTTGTATTTCAACCAATAAGTGCCTCGTGCGCTCATACAGAGAGCTTCTTGATTGGAGGAGCAGATTTTTCAACATTGATATACTTATGTACGTTGCCGAGGTAAGAAAGTACACTTCCAACTAGGGCGATTATCGAGATGGATAGGCTTTTCAATGTTTGCTTTCTACGGCACCTCTTCGAAAATTGGTATGGTGCCCCAGGTTTTAGTTTGCGATGAGACGTGGGTAAGCACCGTCTGGTGGAGAACCGGCTGCGGTGTTCTAGGGAAAGAGCAAGTTAGCGCGATGGTGTTCGCGCGTTAGTGCGATGGTCTGGAGTTTGTTCCGTGGATCGGAACGAACTCCAGACTTGCTAATCACGTGCCCCAGGAACAAGAGTTCTTTGTACGCAAATGTGCACTTTTCTGGCTTCAGTGTGAGTCCGCATGTCTTGATGGCTTGAAGTACAGCTTCAAGGCGCCGTATAGATGCTCTTCGAAACTCGAGAAAAACACGACGACGTCGTTCAAATACACAAGGCAATTCTGCCACTTCAATACTGCCAGTACTGTATCCATAACGCGTTGAAAAGTTGCAGGCGCTGAGCGAAGACCGAAGGGCATCACCTTAAACTCGAAGAGGCCGTCCGGTGTTATAAATGCTGTATTCTCTCAGTATCTTTTGTCGACTTCGATTTGTCGATAGCCAGTCTTCAGGTCCATTGACGAAAAATACTTGGCGTTATGGAGCCGATCAAGTGTATCGTCTATTCGTGGGAGACGATACACGTCCTTTCCTGCGATTTTGTTCAGGCGGCGATA
The DNA here is from genome assembly GCA_013436015.1 of Rhipicephalus annulatus. Taxonomy (NCBI): domain Eukaryota; kingdom Metazoa; phylum Arthropoda; class Arachnida; order Ixodida; family Ixodidae; genus Rhipicephalus; species Rhipicephalus annulatus. The sequence continues at coordinate 307,868 of WOVY01009408.1, read as the reverse complement.
TTCGGTGCAGAAATGTAGGGTCCCATCCTTTTTCTTCCCTAACACCACGGGGGACGCCCATGGACTTTTGGACGGCTGGATGATGTCGTCCCGCAGCATTTTATCAACTTGTCCCTTCAAGGCTTCGCGTTCTCACGTCGAAACCCTGTATGGACTCTGACGGAGTGGTCTGGCATTTTCTTCGATTATGATGCGATGTTTCATATGTTTCGTGATTAGGGTCTGCCGAATTTTCGATGACGACGAAAGCAACCTTCGTATTGCAGGAGCAGGGTCTTGAGCTGTTGTTGCTTATGGTTCGGAAGGCCGGGATTGACGTCGAAAGCTGAGGAAGTGGCTTGGTTCTTCTGAGCAGGTTTCGCAGAATCGGCGAGGGCGAAAGCACTGGTGGCTTCCAGAATTTTATCAATGTATGCGACCGTTGTTCTTTTGTTCACGTGTTTGTACTCATCGCTGAAATTCATGAGCATAACCGTTGCTTCGCCTCCCCGCAGCTCTGCAATTCCTCTTGCGACGCAAATATTTCGGGTGACCAACAGATGCTGACTGCCTTCAACGATGCCTTCCAAGTCAGGTGATTTAGAAGCACCAACTGAAATATTGACGCTGGAGCGAGGTGGAATGGTAACTTGTTCTTCTAGCACATTCAAGGCGCGGTTTCCAGATGGGGTGCGCGGCGGTAGTGCTTCTTCTGTGGATAACGTTATCGATTTTGTTAATTAGGTTGATGACTGCACCATGGAGGCATAAGGATTTTATGCCAAGGATCACTTCTCTCGAGCAACGCTGTAGAACTACGAAGTCTGCAGGATAAATACGGCCGTTAATGGTGACTATCGCTATGCAGATTCCTGCCGGCGTTACGAGATGGCCTTCGGCTGTGCGGATTTCCGGGCCTTCCCAAGATGTCCTAACTTTCTTCATCTTCGTGGCGAACAACCCACTGATGACGAAATAGACGGCTCCAGTATCGACGAGAACGGTCACACTGTGGCCGTCGATAAGAACGTCGAGGTCGCTAGTTCGGCGTCTCGTGTTGCAGTTAGGCTATGGCGTCGGGTCACAGCTTCGTCGGCCTTTTCCGCTGCTTCTTTGTTGCGTCGTCAGGTCACCTTGGGTTGGTGAGGTTTTCTCGTCGAGACTTTGCCTGTTTGGCGTGGTGTTCGGAAAGCTCCGTCGCGGCGTCGTCGTCGTCAGAGGATCTTCGGTAGTTCGTCGCACAGCAACCGTACCTCCATCGGTTGCTGCCCTTAGTTTCCCAGATACGGGCTAGGACACTGGCCCCGCGTTGGGCCAGAGTACTGCCGGTGGTGCGGTGTCATGCGGCGGCTGAGCGACGGCGAACGGTAAGGATTTCGTGGTGTCCATTGAGTTCCTGTCAGGTACTCGGCGAATCACGTGGCCGTTCCCCTGGCTGCGGAATGGGTGCATTGGCGGCGAAGCCATGCAGACCCATCTGTCAGTACTGGCGATGGCGGTATGTGTGCCCAGTCTCACCGCAGTGGTGGCAGAGCGGGCGGTTGTCAGGTGCACGCCAAACGTCGGTTTTCCTTGGCGCACTGCGCTGGCCCACTGGTGAACGGTAGGACGTCGGTGGGGGTGGTGGCGGCGTCTGGCGACGGAAGTGCGATGGAGTGGTGTTTTGGCGTGTGCGTTGAGGAGGGGCGTGGCGGCGGGCTGCAGCAGCATAGCTCATGGCTTGCAGCCGCGGCTCTTGAGGCTGAGAAACGCTCAGCGATTGCTGGATCTCCTGGCATACGACGTCCGCGATGAATTCCATGTAGGGCTGCGCTGAAGGAAGTAATTTTCGCAGCTCTTCTTGCACGATCACTCGGATCTTCTCACGCAAGTCAAAAGTTCCTAGCGCTTCAATGCCGACGTAGCTTGTAGACGAGAGGCTGCGGTTATATTGCCGCGTGCGCATCTCGAACGTCTTCTCTATCGTAGATGCTTCTGAGATGAATTCCGTTACCGTCTTTGGCGGGTTTCTGATCAGCCCAGCGATGAGTTCCTGCTTTACTCCTCGCTTGAGCAGACGAACCTTCTTCTCCTCGGACATGTTGGAGCCAGCGTGGTGGAAGAGTTTAATCATATCTTCCGTGAATAGCGTCAGGTCTTCATTTGGCATCTGCATGCGGGTTTCGTGGAGAGCTGCGGCCTTCTCCTTGCGCACCACACTTGCGAAACTGTTGAGGAACCTGGCGCGAAAGACATCGCACGCTGTAAGGCGTCGCTCTTGATTCTCGAACCAGGTCCGAGCAGCATCTTCTAAGGTGAAATACACATGCCAGAGCTTGTCATCGTCTGTCCAGTCTTTGAAGGCGGCGACGTGGTCGAACCTTTCAATCCAGCTTTCCGGGTCATCCAGTGGCGAACCGCGGAAAAATGGCGGCTCTTTGGGTTGCCGGAGCAGGAGTGGTGCAGGTGGAAGAGGCGCCGACATGGTTGCCGTGGTCGATGTCAACGTCTTCATTTTCTGAGCCTTGTCCAGTAAAAGCCCGTACTTCGGTGGCAGGCCTTGTTGCCAGCGGCTAACTCGCTGCTCGTTGCTGGCGTTGGTGTCTTCACGGCGTGGGCTGGGTTCACGGCTTGATGGGGGCGTCTGGTACATGGAAGAAACAGCACCTCCACCAGATGTGACGGGGTCGTGACGTGGACAAATGGAGCACACTGCGAGTCGAATGATAAATTGTTTAGTTCGGCGAACCTGTGCCCAGTAAACGAAAAGTCGGACTACAGTACCAGTCTTGGACTGATAGCGGCGAATGGAGCGTTGGCCGTCGATCAACTACTGACAAGCGGTGAAGTGCGTCGGCATTTATACTCTTCTCATAGAGTGTTCTCCCGCTATCGCTGGCGGTGACGTAGGTTCTAGAATAATCTGTACAGTTCACGGAGTGGGCGTGATCTTATCGAAATAATCTACCACAGTCCTGAACCTTCTCGAAAACTGGAGGCGCGGTTTGTGCTGAAAATTGTGTAATGTATTGGGGCGATAACAAAACTTGAGAAATGGAACGTGGCATTATGCCGTGTTTTCGCTTCCGTCCCACACTAATTTTCTCAATCCTTTTTTTTACTTTTCTGTCTCCTATTTTCCATTCTCAAGTCCAGGGTAGCAAACCAGACACTCGTTTTCTGGTTAAGCTCTCTGCCTTTCTTGATATTATATTTTTCGCTCTAGACAGTGATACTGAATCTCATTAGAACCAAATGATTTAGGCGATCGAATGAGTTCGAGAAACACAATTGCCATCGCACTAGAACCGAATGTGTACTCTCAACCTCATTAACTACTCAAAATGGGGCGCTTAGCATTCTCAATTTCAGAAGAAATATTGCAAACACGCTAATAATTTTGAGTATTGTTTCAAGGGGTTATGAAACGCTCGCTCTAAAACGACAATGCGAAACCACCGGCGTCCACACGCACTAACTAGATGATGTCATCATAAGTAATGCTCTGCTTATTGAGGAACGCACAAAACTTCGGTACTTGTAAAAGCGGTCGATTGGGACACCCACTAGTGTCTTTGCCACTCGCAATACATGATAACTTCAATTCTCCAGACAACGCCATATTAAGCAGCGTTCTTGTGGGACGCGGATCACGTATGGCAGACGCGGATGAGCGCCTCTTGCGCGTGCTTGATACTGGTATCACGAATGAATGACATTACTCTTTCTAGTGCAGCACCTCGTCATATCGAACGACATTCTTTGCGTTGAATGACCTTCGACAGGGGTATTAGAGTTTTTGGTACTCTAACATGGGAGGAAATAAAGCCGTCCTGTGTTTGAAAAAGTGGTTAACGATTCAGAGTCCTTCGTACTCTACAGGTACCATGGGAGACCTTAAAGTCGTCCCGGGATTATTATACGATAGCCGTCCTGTTTAGAACAAGTTTATTTAGACTATGTACAGAAAACAAAAGTTTCATAACATTCCAGTATTGAGCGCATAAACATCGACAGATCTATGTACCACGACCAGCATCACTACGTTGAAAGAAAGGTAACATTCCTCTAATATACATGACAATCTTAGCATACGTGTACACAAGAGTTCATACGATATCATGATACAATGAGCGGTATAACAATACAGCAAAGCCGTCCTAGTTCGCGGATCAGGCAAGGACTGTTTACGGAGCCAAATGGTTAAACAGGCGCTTGCGTCACGTCTCTGTAAAAAACCTCTACGCGTAACCTAGTAGCGAAAACGGGGGTGTGATAATCACATTACGAATACGGGTACTCTTCGAGTCACAAGTGGAACGTTGATCAACACTTCATGTGCAGCGCAGATTTTTTAACCGGGCATTCGTGTTCTGAATCTGGGATGAAAGAGAGGAAGAGAAAAAGTGAGTGAAGATCAAGATGGAAAAAGAATAAAAAGTTGCTTCAGTGTCTTAGGCTTTGCATAAAACACTTCAGGAACTTTAAAACGCAGCAATAAGTAGCTGAGTGTATGCTAGCCTGACCTACTAATTCACTTTAGTTCGTTCTTTCATTCTTTAGATTAAGGGCGAAGCTCCTTATAACGGCACCTGTTCGTCCCTCGTAGCCGTTGTAGAATATAACAAGTATAACATTTTGACCTCCAAGATGGTGCCGGTGAGAGATTTCTTCGGTGCGTTGTTGAACAATAAAAAATAGTGCTCAATGTACATGCTAATGGCTGTTAATAGGGAATGAGAGACAGGAGCATTCGGCTTTTAGTTAACGCGCACGCTGCGATCTCCAATAGCAGCCATTGGCATGTACATGGAGCACTATCTAACAAGAAAGGGTTGCTACATTATACTCGCTGGGTGTAACCTCCTAAGTTTTAGAAATGTTTAGCGAGCGTTGAGCCACAGTGCCATAAATACTGTGAACTAGTATATACCATGAACTCGAGGTGGTTAAAGGTGGGAAGTAGACCCGAAGCGCAAGCCGTAAGAAAGTGTGCGTGTGCCATCTCTCGTTTAGTCCTTGGAATGTCCACTGGATGGCGGTGCTTCTATATGGGGAATTTATGATGAAAAGATGCGAGATGGGAGTACTTGGAGTGTTGAATTGATAAACGAGCGGACACACAGACAGTTGCATAGATGGACGCATGAACGGACCCAGGGGTGGATGCATGGACGAATGCAGGGACGGACGCACAAACAGACACACGAACGGAGGAGCGGATGGACGCATGGACGTTCTCACACGCGGACGCATGGACGGATGGAAGCAAGAACGAATGGACGGATGAATGCGTCTTTCAACTCTCTATCATTCACTCCGTGGATATGCTTGCTATTTTTTTTCTTTTTTGCCTTCCTTCTGTCAGTTTGCACCACCATCCATTCTTACTGTGCATTGTCTTGAGGAGAATAGTACCAGGGGTTTTAGTTAGTAATGAGAATCGTGCGTTTGCATCTAGGCAACAATGATTTTAGGGGCGAAGCTCCTTATAGTGGTACCCGTTCGTCTTTCGTAGTCGTACTCGTAGTCGTAGTGTGTAACCAGTCTTACGTTTTGACCTGCAAGGTGGTACCAGTGGGAGATTTCTCCTGTGCGTTGTTGAACAATAAAAAATTTGTAGCGTAGACACGAAACGATTTGTAGACACGAAACGCAAGCCATGAGAAGGTGTGCGTGTGCCACCTCTCGTTTAGTCCTTGGTATGTCCGCTGGATGGCGGTGCTTCTATATAGATAATATATGATGAAAAGATGCGAGATGGTGGTACTTGAAGTGTTTAATAGATGGACGAACGGACACACAGACAGATGCATGGGCGGACTCACGGATGGCTGCACCGACGGATGGATGCATGGACAGACGCAGGGGCGGGTGCATGGACGAACGCACGGACGGACGCACAGATGGACGTACGGACGCACGAACAGACGCACGCACGGATGGGCAAACAGACGCACGGATGGTCACACCGACGGACGCATGGACGGACGGAACAAAGAACGAATGGATAGATGAATGCTTCGCCCCACTCTCCATCATTCACTCCGTGGATATGCTGCCATTTCTTTTTTTTCATAACACGAAGTGAGATGTGCGTCTGCAAACCACTGAGAGTGAAAGACAACGACATTGAGAGTGCAACTTACCCTTCTAGAAGGAAAAGAGAAGGAAGAAGTTGAGAATTCTGTATCCGTATTAGCCCATTCGTTGCTGAGTCGTCCCTGTCCTCGCTGTCCTCGAGGTTTTTTTCGGTGCCTCCTGAGGCCTGAGCGTCTGGTTTCAATTCGGGATCTACCTCCGCTGCTACTTCAAGGGCACCTTCGTGCTTCCTCTTGTGGGGGTGTGGCCGGATTGGGTGGTGCTGTTAAGCCTATCAACGTGATGTCTCTCCTCGCCCGGCCAGTCATAATCTGCCTGGTCGGCTTCCCTTCCTAACAGTAACTTGCCAACTGATCTGTTTTTGCGCAGTGGTCTGAAGAGCGTTCCTGTGGCCGTGGTTCCAACCAATGGCGAGTCCATTCGCATGAAAAATTCGAAAGTAATTCAGGAAGTACTCCGGAATATTTCTGATTATTACCAAATGATTACCGAGGTGCGTTAATTTGGACGTGGAGGCACCCCGTGCTACTCCCCGGACAGGGCCTGCAGCACAGATCTTTTAAAATGCACAACGTTTGTCTCAAATCCGGTGAGCTGTTTCGTGCCTGTCCATTTGGCCGGTGTGAAGGGACAAAATCGAGGAATGGACTTGAGCCATACACCACCTGAAATACTTGAAATGTTTGCGGCTGCAGGAGCAGTCTCTGTATTTCGATGCTCACGAAACGTTGAGAACAAAAAGGTCCTCACAAAATGAGTGATCGTGACTTTTGCCGACACGGCTCGACCAACCAAAATTAAGGCATGGCCACTATTTTATCGTGTAGATGCACTATTCCCTCGCCCACTGCAGTGCAATAATGCTGGAGGTATGGGCATACCCTCAAGGGATCTAGATCTTATGTGAGGTGTCGCACGTGTACTGACCAACATAAACCCGACAATTGTTCAACCCAAGTCGTGAGATGCTGTCTATGCAGAGAAAATCACACAGCTGACGACGAAAGTTACCAGATCATCGAACAACAACGATGCTCCCGGCGTGAGGCCCGATCTATTCTCTCTGAGCCTCACGTGGCTATGCCACCGTTGCCAACCGGCCAAGCCATGTGCTTGAGTCGTCGTTGCCTCATCTAATAACATCAACAGTGAAAATGGCAATGACGAAGCTTATGGATTCTTTATTCGTGAATCTAACGGAGTCATTGGCACAAATAATGAGCACTCAGTTGACGCAAGTCTTGCAGAGAAGTAACCAACCTACCGTGCCCCCTTCTCTACCTTCACCAGTTAAGGTTACTGATATTCCATCGGAACCAGGCCCTTCGAAGTCAAAGCCAGACACGCCAAACTCTAGCCGTAGAATAATTATGCCTGTTATGCAGGACTTAGATTGGAGCTCAGACTTCTATTCTTACGTCTCACAACCAGAACAAATGCACTCTGCCTAAAGAAATATGAAAAGACGTGCTTCTCCTGAGCCACAGCGCTCCTCAGTTAGTCCTAAATCAAGAAATAAGAAATATCAGAAAGAAAATCCATCAAAAAGTATTTTTTAAAGGATAGCACCTTAGAGAAAGCAGTGAGTGCTGCTAGTATCTCTTCAAAATACGGAATTTAAAAGTACTACAGTGAAATTGCCGCTCCATTTTTTCAGCAGCTGCAGACTTACTTTAAATTTGCGATAATTATTTCGTTGATATTGTTGCTTTACAAGAAACTTGTCTTGCAGAAAATAAGCATTTTAGGATTAAAAATTACCGCACATTTCATCTAGACCACCCAACTCAGGGTGGAGGTTTCGCAATAGTTATCGCATCTAAAATCGCCCATAGCGCTAACATTGTCTACGAGTCAATGACTTCAGAAAGCGAGATTTTAGCATTAAGCTTTACTATTCCTGGGTTTCTTCTATTCTCATTTATTAATGCTTATTTTCTGGTGGGTGTTCTAAATTCTTCCGTTCTAAATACTGCAGTTTACTATTGCCAAAAAGTTATCGTATTAGTAGCTGGCTTCAATTCTCATCATATTTCGTGGGGTTTTCAAACTGATTTGAATGGCAGAGATTGAATGGAAAAGTTTGTGGGGTTGGGTGAACAAGAATAATTCCATATGCATAAACACAGAAACTCCTAATTTTACGTGTAATCAGTTCTCCTCGGTGCTTGATGTAAACGCTAACCTGTCCATATTAACATGGTCTGCGATTAACTTGGGAACAAGTATTAATCATATGCCAATATTGCTCGAGATGGTACGTCCAATAACCTCCAAGAATAGATCATCGGTTATGCAAGTAAACTTTAATACATTCGAGAAATCATTACAAGGCGCTTTATCTAACCGAACGATTGATGCAGAACTATACGCCATCAAAATAAGCGACATTTTAAAAGAGTCGTCGAATAATTCAAAATTCACCATTGAAAGCTCTAAACCTTCAACCAACCTTTGGTGGAATGCTGACTGTTTGCAGGCTTATAGACTAAGAAAAGCTACATGAAAAAATAATTTTCAACCAGTGTCCCAGGAACTCGAGTGATTATAAGTATGCGGCCGCTATTTTTAGGAGAACCATCGCTAATGCGAAGGACAAAATTAGCAACGACTGATGTGAGTTCCTGTCAAAGCTGGTCAATAGAAAAGCACTTTTTTTCTTTCTGAAAAATAAGAAAGTTCTTCCGGTACTAAGAAATATAGAATCTGTAGTATCATGACCAGTTGAACTGAAGGCCTTTCTAGAAGATATAGCTCAAGGCCTAAAAAGTCGCTTTACGACAATTATCTCATACCAAGCCCAGTTCCACCATAGGGCTGGGGATTTCGAAGAGGTCACACTTGCAGAACTAGCAAACGTAGAACACTACCCATTCTGCTCCTGGTCCTGATCGCATGACGACGTCGGCGATAAAATCAGTACATAAAATATACCCACTTGGCCTACTCAAAATTATTATTTACTTACTTGGAATATCTTTGATTCCACCCGATTGAAAAACGGCAAAAGTGATTCCATTATTAAAAAAGCAAGGCGCTCGGTTTCCCTTCGATAATATTTCCGCGACATAGTGCCTGCATTCAAACAACGCGCCCATCACCACGCGCACAGGGACATACATGCGTGCCGTCTAGTGTCACGCAGAGACGATGATGATAGCACGAGAACCCAGCTGGCCCCTGCTGATGTCCTCCACGCCCTTGGGACTCTTCTTGAAGAAGTAGAAGAAGACATCTTTGGGGTTCTGCTGTAACGTGCTACGACCATAGTCCCTTTGAGTTGTGGGCACAGGTTCGCCCTTTAATAAATACGTTTTATTATACCCCGAGTCTTCAACATCGTTACACTTCTGGTGGAGGTGCTGGGTAATGAATCAAAGCCCCACGAACGCAAGACAGCGTAGCCCCGACCGCCAGCGAGTTGATCCTGGGGAGCCGACACCAGTACATCAGAGGAACAGTCGCCGTCTTCAAGGTGATTCACCAGAATTCAGTCCACTCCTCTTCACGCCAAGGGGAACTCAGTCAATGGACGCCGCCACCATGACAAGTCATGTAACACCAGCCCAAGTGATGATAAATCAGCCTCACCAGCCACCAGTATTTCATGGCGACTCGTATGAAGACGTAAAAGATTGGCTGAACCTCTTTGAGAGAGTGGCACGTTTGAACGGTTGGGACGAGAGAGAGAAGCTCCGCCACGTATATTTTGCTTTGGAGGACTTCGCAAAGACGTGGTATGAGAACCATGAAACCTCCTTTACGACCTGGGAGGAATTTCGGCGACAAGCTCTGGCGACTTATGCCAGCGCGGATCGCAAAGAAAAGGCGCAGGCTGCGCTCGAATCCAGGAACCAACTCACCAACGAAAGTGTCGCAATGAATATCGAGGACAGGATCCGCCTGTTCAAGCGCGCAGATTTCCATACGACTTAAGACAAGAAGCTGCGCCACCTCATGCGTGGGGTGAAGCAAGAGCTATTCGCTGTTCTCGTCCGCAACCCACCACGAACAGTTGCGGAGTTTCATACGGAAGCGACAGCCATCGAGAAAACGCTAGAACAGCGGGCTCGACAGTACAATCGAGACATAAACTATGCACCTGCCAATGTCTTCTCTGGACGCCAGCGAAGGGACATGGACGCCCTGCGAGAACTCATCAGGTCGGGGATCAGGGAAGAGCTCTGCAAGTTGCAAGCACCTCACATTACAGCAACACTGTCTGTCGTCGACGTAGTACGAGATGGACTGAGGCAGATGATACGTGAGCCGGAGCGTGCGCCACAGCCGATCCAACGCATCCCAACGTACTCTGAAGCACTCAGACTACCCTCGGCGCACACCAATGCAGCAGTTGCGATGGCATCTCCTTGCCCACAGACGGTACGCAGCGCACCTCGTCCACTGGAACCGACGGCTACCTACCTGCCACGAGCCCGTGGTGTAGCTCGCTACGTGGATCAAAGGCCCCGGAAAAGTGACATCTGGCGTGACCATGAGCGCAGGCCTTTGTGTTTCCATTGTGGGGAAGCAGGTCACCTGTATAGGTTCTGCCCTTACCGACAGGCAGGATTAAGGGCTTTCCGTTGTACGCACCATGCCCTCGAAACGGTGAACGGCCAACGGAGATCGAAGAGTACTTGTCCGCGCGCCAGAGCCCACTCACTCCACGCCAACATGAGCCAAGATCGCCGTCGCCCAGGCGCTACCTATCACCCAGCCCACGTGCTTCTTCCGCACGGTCTGGGCACCGTTCTACAAGCCCACACCAGGAAAGCTGAAGCAAGCGACCTGTGGAGGTGAGGCCGCTGATAACTACAGTTGCGAAGATCCTCCATTACGGTTTCAAGGTGACGATGCTATGTTTACAGAGGATAGGCGCAGCAGTGTGAAGACTACTTCAGATTTGCGGTTGAAAATTGACGGGTGCGAGCTAAATGCTTTAGTTGACAACGGCGCTGATTATTCGGTAATGAGTCACAAATTGGCAAAGAAACTGAAAAAGGTTGTGACAAAATGGAGTGGGGCACAGATACGCACGGGAGGTGGCCACACTATTACACCGCTCGGCAGATGCACCTCAAGGCTCGAAATAAGAGGCTTTACGTACGTTGCTGACTTCATCGTGCTGCCGGACTGTTCAAGGGAGCTTATACTAGGAATGGATTTTCTGCAAGGCAATAAAGCCATAATTAATCTGCGCAGATCCAGTGTAACGTTTTCGACCGAACAAGCTATGTCGGTGGAAGAATCGGAAAAGCGACTTCTTACTGTTCTGCGCGTTGTTGATGATGACGTCACAGTGCCACCACGTTGTAGTGTAATGGTGCTTGTTGAAAATAAGGCATTTTGTGACCACGAAGTAATAGCGGATGGAAACGTAGAGCTCTTTTTAAACAAAGGGGTGTTGTTCACTTAAGGAATGGCCGCTCAGTTGTCCTCCTTATGAATTTTGGGAATGAATGTCAGCACATCGCGCAAGGTATGGCTATCGCCTATTTTCACGAGTTCTGCATGGCGACTGAACTATGCAGTTTAGCGACAACGCCAACCACTCCACAAGAGACCTGCCACGTCGACGCATCAGTTAACGTCAACCATAGGCTCCCAGAATATCAAAAGAAACGATTGTTCGCTCTTATAAAAGAATTTTCGGACTGCTTTTCAACGTCCTCTAAGGTGCGACGCACGGCTATTGCAAAACACAGGATTATAACAGAAGAAGCCACGAGACCGATTTACCAACACACATATCGAGTAATGCAAAAGGAAAGAGACGTCATCAAGAAACAAGTGGAGGAGATGCTTTCAGATGACGTGATTCAGCCTTCCAGCAGTCCATGGGCGTCTCCCGTAGTGCTTGTTAAAAAGAAAGATAACAGCCTTCGATTCTGCGTCGACTATCGGAAACTGAACAGTGTAACGAAACGGGTTGTATACCCTCTGCCGCGTATCGATGATACACTCGATCGACTACGGAGTGCGAAATACTTCTCCTCCCTTGATCTCAAGAGCGGATATTGGCGAATTGAGGTGGATTAGCGCGACCGTGAAAATACAGCATTCATAACCCCAGACGGCCTCTACGAATTTAAAGCGCTTCTATTCGGCCTGTGCACAGCGCCAGCTACGTTTCAGAGAATGATGGACGCTGTCCTCGCGGGACTGAAATTGCAGTCCTGCTTGGTGTACTTGGATGATGTTGTCATATTTTCCGCTACATTCGACCAACATATAGAGCGACTCTGCACAGTATTAGAAGCCATTCGTTCAGCAGACTTGACCATCAAACAGAAAAATGCCACATCGCTTTTGAAGAGCTTCGATTCCTCGGACACGTCATCAGCTCCGACGGCGTTCGGCTAGATCCCGAAAAGACAGCTGCCATCGCGAAGTTCCCGACACCCAAAGACAAGAAGCCAGTACGTCGCTTCCTGGGTTTATGCGCGTACTATCGGCGATTTGTAGAAACATTTTTCGAACATTGCTGAACCACATACTAAACTGACAAAAGACGAGGTGCCCTTTATGTGGGAAAGTGAACAACAGGAAGCATTTGATGAGTTAAGAACACGCCTGCAAGCCTCTCCAATCCTCGCCCACTTCGATGATACTGCCGAAACTGAAGTTCACATTGATGCGAGTAACGTCGGCCTCGAAGCTATTCTAGTCGAGCGGCAAAACGCCCAAGAAAAAGTGCTAGCGTATGCCAGCCGCAAGCTTTCGAAAGCTGAGACAAATTACTCTGCAACCGAAAAGAGTGTGTCGCGGTCATCTGGGCCATAAGTAAATTTCGGCCGTACCTCTACGGTAGACCATTCCGAGCAGTCAGTGACCACCATTGCCTTTGTTGGCTGGCGAATCTTAAGGATTCCTCTGGCTAAGTAGCAAGATGGAGCCTTAGGCTACAAGAGTACGATGTTACTGTGGTATACAAATCTGGGAAAAAGCACAGCGATGCCGAATGCCTGTCACGCGCACCAGTGGAGACGAGTGAGCCGGAGGAAGAAGACTTCCCGTTTCTAGGCGTCGTCCAGGCATCAGAAATCGCTCAACAACAACAAAATGACCCCGATTTGCTGCCGCTTTTACAGCGTCTCCAAGGACTCAACGTTAAAGTCCCGCGCACTTTATCCAGAGGGCTCCCTTCGTTCTGTCTTCGAGAAGGGGTCCTTTACAAGAGGAACTTCAAGCCTCATGGTGACAAGTTTTTACTCGTTGTACCTGCACCTTTACGAAACGAGATTCTGCACGCATGTCATGATGAGCCAACATCTGGACACTTGGGTGTCAGCCGTACATTCGCCAGAATTCACCTAAACTACTACTGGCCAAAACTGTTATCATCAGTTCAGCGCTATGTGAAAACTTGCCGTGAGTGTCAAAGACGCAAAACTCCATCCGTGAAACCTGCAGGCCTCCTCCAGCCAATAGAACCACCGCATTCCCCATTCCAACAAGTCGGTATGGATCTCCTAGGCCCGTTTCCGACATCGACTGCACACAAGAAGTGGATAGTCGTAGCCACAGACTATCTCACTCGCTACGCTGAGACTGACTCGCTGTACACTGCAACAGCTCTTGAAGTTGTCAGGTTCTTCATCAACAACATAGTGCTCAGACATGGTGCACCCAGCGTCGTAATTACAGATCGTGGCCCAGCTTTTACTGCAGACCTAATGAAATGTCTGATGCAAATGATCCATACAGACCAGAGAAGAACTACAACATACCATCCTCAAACAAATGGCCTAACGGAGCGCTTGAACAGAACTGACTGATATGCTTTCAATGTATATCGACGTCGAACATGAACTGTGGGATGAAATATTGCCCTACATCACGTTCGCATATAATACAGCCGTTCAAGAAAGAACGCGAGTGACAACATTTGAACTTGTATTCGGCCGAAGAGCCACCACTCCACTGGATGCCATGTTACCACTGAACGATGAAAGCAGCAATCCACCTGGCCCAGACGACTTCCTGCAAAGAGCCGCGGAAGCACAACAGATGGCGAGATACAGAATACGCCGCCAACAGCGTATCGACTCCTATCGGTACAATCAGCGTCGTACCGAAGCGCATTTTCAGCCAGGTGACAAAGTATGGATATGGACCCAGTGCGTCGCCGTGGACTTTCTGAAAAACTTTTAAGCCGCTATTTCGGGCCTTACGAAGTACTCCATCGTGTAAGCGATGTAACTTACCAAGTCAGATCCGCTATACACGGGAGCTCAAAACGCCGCAACCCTACAGAGGTTGTACATGTAGTCCGGACGAAGCCTTACTATGAAAGATCACCGGAAGACCAGTGACGCCTACCACGAATCTATTCATTGCCTGACGCATCGGGACGATGCGTATGAGGAGGGGGATTATGCCGCGACATAGTGCCTGCATTCAAACAACGCGCCCATCACCACGCGCATGGGGACATACATGCGCGCCGTCTAGTGTCGCGCAGAGACGATGATGATAGCACGAGAACCCAGCTGGCCCCTGCTGATGTGCGGTACGCGCTTGGGACTCTTCTTGAAGAAGTAGAAGAAGAAGACATGTTTGGGGTTTTGCTGTAACGTGCTACGACCATAGTCCCTTTGAGTTGTGGGCACAGGTTCGCCCTTTAATAAACACGTTTTATTATACCCCGAGTCCTTCAACATCGTTACAATATCACGCTCACTGCACTTACATCGAACCTAGTAAAACTCTTTGAAAGAATTTTATATAGACGTATAGATCGATGAATGACATAAAAATTGGCAGAGTCTATGTCGAATTCGATTCATACGTGGTTGCTCCATTTGGTGTGCGCACGTGGAACTCGAAAGCAGAATTCAACTTGCTTGATATCAGAAACCATACTCCACTTTGGTAACCTTAGATATTACAAAAGCCTATGATAGCGTGGGGCATGCGAAACTGCTAGATTCGCTTCAGAACTTAGGACTGCCTCAATACTTTGTGGCTTGTATCCATGCTTTCATAGGTGATAGAGAATTTTACTGTTCGCAATGTGTTGTCAAATCTTCAATATATAAGCGAACGAGAGGTCTACCGCAAGGGTTAGTACTATCGCCCTTATTATTTAATGCACTACTATGCACCATTCCCATTGAGCAAGATGTACCGGTCTATGTGTATGCCAATGATATCGCATTTTTTGCTGCGTCGGAAGAGAGTCACACACTGTATCTGATTCTGCAGACATACATGAATAGCTTGGAAACGTGGCTGGAGGATACCGACCTGTGCCTCAATATAAACAAAAGCACAATCATAGTTTTCGCACAAAATACCCCAGTGCGAATTTCACTAATGTACCGACCAGACACCATACCTCAGGTTGAGTCAGTTAGGGACTTGAGGGTAACCTACACCGAAACACTTAACTGGAGTCCCCACACAGAAAACTTGGCTGCTAAAGGAGCATGTGTCGTAGGAATGCTACGCAGGCTCAGTAATTATCGTGCCGATTTGCGTAGAGACGTGCTCATCATGATATATTGCATGTACATTCGACCGATATTAAAATTCGGCTGTGTTTTGTTTTTTGGCGCTCAGGCTTAAAAAATTCGACCACTGATTCTGTTAGAACGCGAATCTTTACGCTTATGCCTAGGGCTACCTAAATATGTTGCGAACAATATCCTATACGAAGAATCTCGCCTGCCTACTCTTATCAAAAGATTTCATATTCTAACAGTACGAACATTCCTTAAAATCTATGCATCTCCTCAGCGTAGGTCACAGTATGTGTTCATTAACCAGCACCCTCATTTTTTAACCACCAATGGCCTAAATTACGGTGCCCTCATTCAATACACACACAAAAACTTTTGGACTTTTTAAGAATTAACCTTTGGGAAATATTAGTGCTCAACACTGTAGATGCAATTAGTATTGAACTTGAAGATATATATCCCAAGAATGCAAAGAATTTACCATATCAGTATATAAATGGCCTTTTGAAAGATAATTTGGCCAATCTAGAAACATCCATTGTGATAGCGACTGATGCTTCTGTTTATGAAGAGAAGAATGGCATACGAATCGTATCATTCTCTCTAGATTGGGATTTCTCAATTCGATTACCTGACTTTACCCCTATTTACCAAGCTGAGTTACTGGAAATAGTCCTAGCATTGCGTAAAGTGCCCCAAGATCTATCAGCCGTAGTTGTTCTAACAGACTGTCTCTCGGTCTGTACTGCCTTAAGCTCACCAACTTTTTCGCGTACCTTAGGAACTTTCTACTCACTCATTCCTAGACATGTGCTACGCGTTCGACTAGGGTGAGTACCAGGCCATAGAGGCTTAGCTCTGAGTGAGCATGCAGATGCTCTAGCTGTATTTTCCCTTGATTGTCCTGTTTTACCCATCTTGCCTACTTATGAATACATCACAGCAGCACGCTTTGAAAAACGCACAACGGCCAATAACTTCGAAAACTCTCCTTTGTTTTTATCAGAATACCCACAGCAAAAGTTCTGTTGGAAGAACAAGTGGCGCTCATCAAGAAAGGAAGAAATAGTAATTACAAGGCTGCGTCGTCGAGTTCCTCCATTGAACTTTTACCTTCACAGGTTGGGTCTGGCACAGTCGCCTTTGTGCCTTTATTGTAATGAGAGTGAGTTTTTCGGAGCACTTCTTTTGTCATGCCGAAAATTCAAAAGTCAAAAGAAAAATCTACTAGAAGAACCCCTACGAAAGTTGCACTTAAACTTGACTCTTTGGCGCAGTCACATTTGGTTGCAGCCACAGGAGCGTTTTTACCGCTGTTATAAATTTCTTACAAGAATCTAAAAGAATGGAATGCTAAAAATTGACAACTTCAGTTGTTTTATGTATAGAATTTTTTTTTCTTTTTTGCGTTGATTATTATGTTTTTCTTTTCAAGGTTTTTGTTTGTTTAAAAATCTAACACCTTTAAAAATTACCTATATTACCTAATTATTCCAACGCTTCCTTTCAAAGAGTGAATTAATTTAAAAAGCAACGCACCGTCCCATTCATGGCCTATCCCCCTAGGTGGGTTGCGCCAAGGTGTTGAGGAACCAGCCAACCAACCTAGCCTCAATATTTTATTTTACAAGAAACCCCCAGGTAGCCGAACAAGTGACCATCGCACTCGGTCTGCTGAATGGTCGATGCGAAGAGGTGTACAGCGACTCCGAATCCGCAGTCAGAGCCTTTCAAAAGGGCCGCATTTCAACGCAGGTAGCCAGGATATTGAACAGCTCCACCAGCGATACGATTGTCCTCACACCATATAGTGATTCCCCGCGCATGTTGGCTCCGTAAATGGCGTTGTGCTGAACCCGCACGAGTCGGCCCACACAGCAGCACGCGCGCTCACTTA
This sequence comes from Rhipicephalus annulatus, assembly GCA_013436015.1. Classification (NCBI taxonomy): domain Eukaryota; kingdom Metazoa; phylum Arthropoda; class Arachnida; order Ixodida; family Ixodidae; genus Rhipicephalus; species Rhipicephalus annulatus. Next base: position 290,444 of record WOVY01009408.1, on the reverse strand, counting down.
CCGCGCTGCTGTCGACCTGGGCGACGGCTCCTGTGCCGACGACGTGGGACACACAGACGCGCCTACTACACACAACGAGATTACCAAGTATCACTACATGGCGAGGCAGGCATTCATAATGCCACATTATAAATTCAATAGAGCGCAGGCCGTCTCGTTGCGCTTACTTCGAACCCATTCATACCCGTTGTTAGCATACCTAAATGCAATTTATCCTCACATATTCCCCGATGCCGCCTGCGCCGCTTGCGAGCAGACCACTACATTAGCACACATGCTCTGAGATATCAGGTAGCTAGCCTAGCGACCCTAGGCTGCACTTCTGCAAAGCCCAGAACTTCAGGACCAAATCCAGACCATCCAGTGTGCCCGCGACAGGGCCGTCAGGCTAGACCTGCCGGTCCCCACGTGGGAGTAGCCGGGGGACGCGTGGTAACCTCAACGTCTGCACTGGGCCATGAGAAATTCATTCTCGCTCACTCACTCACTCACTCCCTCCCTCACTCACTCACTCCCTCACTCACTCTCTCACTCACTTTGCCACCGCGCCCACGAGACTGGCACTAGTGGCTGTGCTGCAAAATACCGGAAACCCAAGTCACTCTCAACATCGCATCGAGGGCCCACCTCACCTTCGTCACAACAGAATGAAATCACCTGCCTGAAGCAGACTGCTTCTTCAGAATCGGTCAAGTCAAGCATTCACACCGCTCTTCGAGCCAGTGGGCAGTGATTGGGCAGGGGTTGCTGCTTCAAAAACTCTTTGCTCCCCCCGCTGTCAATCCTTCTTTACCTGAACTTGTGACCCTTTGCCTGCAGGTTCTGCAGCTTCAAACGGCAAAACGAATTTCTATCAAAACAGCTCGCACTCTTAACTAAGCAACTTGTTCCCCAACAAGCAGCCTCTGCAAAGCCTCCCGGTACTGCCGCCCAGTCCAGGCGGCTACGCCGGCAATCCCCTAGACTAGCCCTCACACTAAGCGCACTCCGAATAACCCTCCAGCTCCAGTAGCCGACGCACCTACTCCGGAAGCTCTGGTAGCTACTGCAGCACCACAGGATCTTTTGCCGACTAACCCAATACATCCCAGTGAAGAACGCGTCACTCGCGTGGAGGAGCGCTTTACGCGCGTCGAAGCGTCGATCAATTGCCTCATTGATAACTCCTCCGCCCAATGCATAGTAGCAGAGGTCATTCAGGCCATTCAAGCCTGGTCAATCACCTAGTGTAGACCCAAAGAATTGCGTTCGCGCTCCTCTTCGGTTTGCAGTACGGGTTCCGCTCCCCGACGTCGTCGTAAGGTGGCTACCACCACCTCGCCGTCAGACAATCCGGCCTCCGCTCCCCTCCCTGCCTCTCAAGCCTCTGAGCAAGACATGGAGGGCGAAATATAAAACCTAGGATATTCATGATGGCTACCAATCATACATCTCTTTCAAATTTGTCATCCAAATTCGAGATCATAGAGTGGAACTCTAGAGGGTTTGGGAACAGGCGAAAGCACTCACACTTCTTCCTCCACTCACTTGCCTCTTAGCCGGCCATGTTGGCACTTCAAGAACCTGGTGTGACGCCAACTCTTTCTGAATATTGCTCCTATGTGGGAGGCACAACTGCATGCCTTCTTGTGCATAAAGCGTACACGGAGATACAGGTCAACCTCAATCTTGATCTCCCTTACGACTATTGTATGATTTAGTGCTGTCCCAACGGAGAGGTCAACCATTAATTCACATATTAAACGTGTATGTCCCCATCGTCTTGCGAAGGCCTCCTTTACGAATCTGTTCCATAGGGCGCTGTAGATACCAACAAAGGTCAAAGTGGAATTATTCTTTTAACTTGTCCGAGGGGCCTCAACAATAATGACCTAAAGCTCATGACAGGAAAATCTGAATGTATTTATATACTTAGAGCAATATATTTATACACTTAGAGCATACTAGAAAAGCTTGGGGATTTTTTTATTATCTGGTCATGCCCCGATAACACCGACATAAAAACAGGATCGCAAAAATACCACGATTAGGGAAGAAAGTACCCTACTTTCTACGAAATAACAGCCATAATATGAACCCAATTCCCCGTAGACTACGCTCTGCAACGCCGTGAAGCGTTGCACCGAATTTCGTTTGTCGTGCATCTGTGTAGGGCAAAGAGCTGTGTTCAGTACAGCTGAAAATTTTATTTCTCATGATATTGTCTCATTCCTCAGCTTGTTTCTTTACCATCCGTCAGCCACTTAAGAATTGTTCTTGTACGTTTTCTCCTCGCATGCAAATGAACGTCTGTCTAGGCCTGACGGTTTTATGGTTCGTGGAACTCGTTCAACGAAAGGCAGAACGATGGAAGCAGCCTATGCTTCCAGAAAAATCCCATTGGAGATATGCTTGCGAGCATTGGAGGATGTTTTATTGTTTCTGTGCTAGCCATGTGTGTAGAAAAAAATGAAAAAAAGAAATAGGCAGTCGGGGTAAATCAAATAGCTATAGAAGCAAGAAACAGCAACCATTGAAGAAACGAAAAATTTTGAACATGAAAAATAGCAAAAAAAGAAGCTGCAGGGGAAAGCAAATAGCTCTAGAGGCGAGAAAAGGCAGAAAATAAACAGAAAGGAAAAAAAACTTGGACATAACGTAAATGAAAAAGAGTCAGTGAAGCTAGCTTACTGAAGAGAAAGAGATAAAATGAAAATGCTGGAAGCTCACTGAGCTTACTACGCCAGGCTCCCTTTGTAGGAGGTTGGCTCAGTGAGGACCGTAAAGGGCATACCATCCGGTTGGTGTTTCTTCGGTCTTCCGCTTATTTAGAGCGAATTTCCGTTTCCAGTTTTTTACAGTTTTTTCTCTTATGTTTTGTTTTTAGTGCGTTGCTCCATTTTTCGTCAAAGCGTGTATTTCTGTAACCTTTTTTTTTGTTTTGGGGGGGCACATCTATACTGAGTATTAGGCTGTATGTAAGAGAAAGAGAAGCAGTTGCTTCCTTGTAGATTACCCTGCCAACTTGAATCTCTCGCAAAATACCTTACACTCTGCATGCTGTTTTCTGTACTTTTTGTTAAATCGGGTATTTTATGTTTCATTGTATAAGTGACCCTGACATCTAGAAGCGTGCAAGTTCTGTTTTAAATTAATTCATGATGATTTAGAGAGAACGAGTTTGATGCGTTGGCTGAAATAAGTTACAGTTAAACTTTGACCCTTTGTTGCTTTAATAGATGGCTGATGACTGTTTCACGTTTCAAACACCACCCACGGTGCCCATAGTGTACCGCTGAATTCATGTGTTGACTATGTCGCATTTTTAATGGTTTTTAATAGATGTATAAAATTACTAGATTGGTGAATAAGTTGGAATACTTAAACAAATGAAGTTTCTGAAATTGTGGAGTTGATGTTGGTATTGGCGTTGTCGCTGGCGAGTGAACAGTCATCGTTGTTCCTGAGTGAGAATTCGATATGGATGCCAATGAATGTTTTCTTTGAATACGTTTCGCTCAAGTGCGAATCAAACTGAGGACTAATCGACTACTGAGGGCCAGGCAGATGTTGTGCCATTAGGCCACGCTGCTTCTTGTAACTGTTTCTGAAGAAACAACCATAAAATATTGTCATGAAGTGGGTGGCGTGTTCATAATGCATGTGTGATTGCTTATAGTGGAAACGCAGATTAAAGCCAAGCGTCAAACATATAAATTTCGCATCGAGTGGTTGGGTTAAAGTCCCGCGAATTTCAAATCACACAAGCATAACTATACCTCATTTTTGGAACCACATAATAGCTCAAGCTGAAGCTCAGACGTCTTCTAAATATTTAGCGTAAGCGTCTTCCAAATATTTCACATATTGACGTTTTCAGAACACAAGCAAACAGGTGGGATCTACCAGATCTCCAAGTATAGGCATACAAGCAAAAACTACCAAGCGACCAGATCTTGTTTTGAAATACTGTGAAAAAAACATGGTGCGGAAATGTCATTGATTAATTCTGTTTCTTTTTCATAAAAGTGCTATAGAGAAAGGTATTTTGCCTACTAAGGCAGCTTATACATACAGGAACGAAAAATATTTAAAAGCAGAGCTGTTCAATCAACAAGTTTGCGAAAAACCATTACGGGGCGTTCGCCGTTTCTAGCGGATAGGTGCTGTTACGTTTAGCTCTGGAGTTCATTTTGACAGATGCCACTACGTGTTAACCTCTCAGCCGGATTCTTTTCTTCTCAATATTTGTGCATTTTCAGACGCAAAAACCCCGATTTTTTATTTTATTTTATTGGTCCATGAGACTTGAGGCCAGGCAGTGCACTGTGATCGGGCTAAACGAAACAAGATTGAAGTATCACAAACACGCCTTCATTTCACTCTTTTTGACCTTGTAAGTTGGTGCCGCTGAAGACGTTCCTATTGATACAGAACCTGAACTTGGCCTTTGTGCCTACACGTAGCAGCCACCATCTCCTGCTAAAGCACCAACCATTTGTCAGCGTGGGACTGTGCCGCTGTAGCTGACCTCATGGATCAAGCACCGGAACGCAGCTATTAACACACACAGATGTTCGTGACAACTTGAAATCACCTACTCTCTTCCCCATGCCTTCAAAGTCAACCTCCTCGCCTTGCGTTACAAAATCGAGGCTTCAAGGCATGGACCGCGTGCATCATCGTGTGATTTGCCCATGCTTCTCGTTGGACTTCTCCGCAATGCTCCTGTTGATCTTATCTATATAACGACCCAGTTTTTTTCCCCATTCTGGGAGCTGAACACTATAATGATAAGACGTCTAATTCGCGGGAGCTGTTGCCACTGCCTCCTCAGGACTTCGGGGCTGGCAATTATAATTATTTCTTTATTTATTTGATTTGCATACACAGATACACAAGGACACAGAGGAAAGAGGTAGAGAGCAAGCTGACAACCGCCACCTGGAGGGGCCCAACGCCTGCTCACTCTTACGGAAGGAGGAAACAAACAGAGGAAAATATGATAAGCATGGAGAAAGAGTAAAGAAGAGAAGAAAGTAAACAAAAATGTCGAAGGCTTAGACAAGTATAACTAAAAATAAATAAAGAAAAATAATAAAAAGCCATCTGTAAATGGGTGGCAAGGTCCGTTTGGTTCATATATGCAAGGAGAGCTTGGTGCGCCTGGTCGCGTCGGGAAGCACTACCACTCGGAAAGACGTAGTCATTTAGGGACGTGCACTTGAGTCATAGGAATTTATATATCTGAATCAGCAAAGCTCGCTGCGCAGCAAATGTGGGACAGTGCACTACGAGATGCTCAAGTGTTTCGCAAGAGCCACAAGCTTCACACAACGGACTGTCCACACGCCCTTGACGGTGTAATCATTCACGCACCAGCGCAGAGCCCACTTTTGTACAAAACCATTCACATCTTCATCGATGAAGTAAATAAACCTACGTTCCTCCTTATAACGGCGCGCCTTCCTACTAGAAAACATTGACTATGTAGACAAAAGCGGGAGCCAGATAGCACATCGGGACCCGTCATGCCCAACAAATGTGCTGTTGAAATGGAGCAAGCCCCAATAAAAAATGCCTGCATGTAAATATAAAGCTGTATATAACGAGAATGTTCAGGGATGGCGAAAATCGTGCACTAAAATAATTTTTCGCTGTCCCTCTCTCTCAGAACGATAGATAGATAGATAGATAGATAGATAGATAGATAGATAGATAGATAGATAGATAGATAGATAGATAGATAGATAGATAGATAGATAGATAGATAGTGCCATAAGCAAAGCACAGGCATAGGAAGAAGTGGACACACTCGATGTCCCTCCCAGGCTCAACATTCCACTTGCGCAATACGTGCAAACGGCAATGCTGCCGGTGAAATGTCATGAAGAAGCAAGCTTATCCAAATAGTTAGGCGCCCTTTTATTTTAATAGAGGGCAGCTGTACTGTAGGAGTGTTGCAGGGATTGTTCGTTGACTTTGTACATGAACACCGAGTTTTTGTATTGGGAAGTGGGAAGGTGGACCTGCTATATAGTAAAATCAAGCAGTGAAACTTTAACGTGATGCTATCAGCTCGGTGCTTATTACGTCTTTAAGACAGTGAAGCTGTTTAGTTATTTGTTGAGGCGTTTCGGACAGATAGTTAGTGCTTCTATCCTGGTCATACACCAGAGGCAAGGCAATGAATATATAGTTTAGAACGCTAGCAGAGCAAATCGCATGATAGTAGGCAGGATAATATTACTAGAATTCCATTTTAGTGATAGCTAACAGACAATAACGCCAAGGAAAGTATAGTGGATGGTTCTAAAAGTTGTCGTAATCTAAATGTGAAGAAAGAAAACTCAACAAAAGGATAACTTGTCATCTGCTCGCACCGATAGAAGGAACTTTTGAATAAATTATCGGGTGAAAATTTCAAAGTCGCAGGTTCGGTCCTTGCCAGCGGCAAATTATCTTTTCGTGTACCTTTCATTTATGACTTTTAAAATACTATTATTACTAACAACACTTACCACACATTTATTTGCATCCTTGTGTGTTAGTTCTCAATAATACTGTATGTTTTATCACTTGTGCGATTCATAATAATTAATACTTTCAGAGTTGTATGCCCCGAAACCACAAGATCAAGTAAAAGACACTGTACTAAAGAATGAAGTTCTTTTAAAAGAATAAATTAGAATAAATTCTTAAATTCAGACTTTTTTCCTAGTGTCTAATTTGTTCTGTTTAATATCACTTTAGTGTGTTCTTGTTATTAAGTTCCTGTATTCACTAACTCCTTACAAACTCTGTTTCTTCCTTTCAATTCCACCTATAATCATTCACCTAAGACGGAAATCGAAGCGCGTTTTTTATCTTAACAGTGTTGCAGTGGAGCTACTAACCTATCATTGCGGTAGACTCAACACATAAAAATATTCGCATAACTATGCTTCAGCACACTCCGATAAAAACATCCGACGCACAGCTAATCAATTCGAATCCATTATGGCGACGCACCACTTATAATGCTCGACTACTCCCCCAAAGATCGTGGTATTGAGTCACAATGGCGTCGTCTCGAATCTGATGACAGGCGAAATGCTCGAGGTTCGTGTTATTAGATAGAAGTGCACGTTGAAGTGCTCCACATGATAAAAACTTCCGGGGTCCCCTAGAAGAGAATCCTTTATCATGATATCATTGTTTATGGGACAGAGAACTCTGAATGGTATTATGAATAAGAATTGGGACAGTAACATAAATGGCAAGAATGCAAAGATGGAAGATTGCGATGAAAAAATCACTAAGCAGCTGACTTGTCTTGCTCAAGGCTACAACATCCCATTTCTGTTCTAGCCTTCAGGAAGAAAAGTCCGCTAGTTTAAAAGCCAGCTCGATACAACCCCTGTTCACGCGATTTTTTTGGCAGTGGCAAAAATAATACATACGTTCATTTAGTGTAACTTGTATATAGAGTGAATCTATAAAAGAAAAAGAGAAAGGAATGCTACAGGTACAACTAGGTAAAGGCCGTTTCAGATACCACAAAAAGTAGCGAATTTCAGTGCGCGAATTCGCTCGTAGCGAAAAAAAAAGGCCAGTTCATTCACGCCGCAGCGGTCCGCAGCGAGCTTCCAACATGTTGGAAATTTTTGCTCTGGTCGCAACGGCTGGAGTGATTTTTTGTCGGGACCCGATGAAATAGGGTCGGGCCGGCTAAGCCGTCGAAATAGCGTCGACTTGTTTGTTTCAGTAAAGACCAATGCTGTGCATTTTAAAATTAATTTAGAGTAAGAAGTGTTCTTAAACGTCGAAACACGCAGGCCCTTCGTTACTACTTACACTTAATTATATAATAATGCACAAATCATTACATTACGTTCGAAAAATTCTGCTGTGTCTGCCAGAAAGAAGGGTGGCAAGAACTCACCGCTTCAGTCACAAAGCGAAAATCACGGACCGTTCGCGGTCCATGGGAAACGAAACCGCCATTAGCAGTGGTTGCGAACAGAGCGAATGAAGCGAACAGAACGATTTTTTCGCTGCAATAGCGGCATGTGAAATAGCCTTAACTGGTTTCAGAATAAATCGCAGACTGCCTATATGCTGCTCTCGAAATACGTGCACCGGCTTCACAATATAGTGGCTAAGCGTATACATTAGTTCCTACAAAAGCAACATGATGCATCGTAGATATGCCAATGGCTACTGGAAGTTGAACGACAACTCCGGCTTTTTCTTCTCAGCTAATTTTATTCATCCCTCCCATTCTTTTAGTGGCATTGCTTTGCAGGGCCTGTGAGATCGGCCAACCTTTGACCAAACCACATCGTCATATGGTGATGCTACTACACGATGTCACGTGATGAAACGTTAAAGTGACAACATGAGGACGTTACACATATTGGAACTGCCAACCTCTGAAGCCTTGACGACGTCATAGAGCGAGGTAATCACATGTTCAAGCTTTGTCGGATTACTTGTTTTGACACCATCACCGATGCATCCTCTGCTGGCTTCTGTATTTGCATCGGTCTTACTCTCGTGCTACTTTCCTTCCTTTATTTTTTTCGGCTAGCACCATCGCAGCAGATCTTACCGGGTGCACACCGGATCTATATCGTAGGATTTTGCCCCTACTTTCCCTGCTGCGTGTCCACGTCAAAGGGCTGTCGTTAGCGACACCCTGTCTGTTCCACAGGCTCTGCCATCTGCTGGCGCCGTTGGAAGGAAAAAAGCTGTGACGTTACTGCAGCTCGACGTGCTTCGTCGTTCTAGTACGGGCTCTCTCTGCCCATTTATAACGGTCTGCTGCATATAGAAACGATCAGCCAGCAGCACGACTGAAGTAGTAAGGGCGGACGAGAATATATTGACTGCTTGCTTTCGCTCGATTGCCTCCCACAGTAATAAGGTTCAGAAGCTTGTCGCGGCTTCAGTTAAGCATAATCTACTGATTAAAAGTAATATCGGACAATATTTACTATATTAACCGTAAGAGTGATAGAAGGCCTAAAAAAGTTAATTGGAGTTGCTTAACTTGACTGTTCTTGCTTTCACTCGCAGTATTTTTGGTCACAATAATTTTCACCTAAACACAGTATACGTGCAGTAGCTTAATACTTCATTGCAGTTATCGGGAGAATGAACGTTGATGACCAGAGAAAAAGGAGTGTTCGTTGGTGCTCAGTGCATTCATACAGATCCCTCACAATCCTTGTCACAATGTTTAGGCGCTGTATGAAAATCACTTTTTATGCCAGTCAAGTCTTACTAATATATGTACACTATATTTTTTTTATTTCGCAGTATTGTCACGTCGTCATGACGTCGAGAAAGGTAGCAGTCGGTATGCCGAAGATGAAACTGTTTATTTGGCCGAACATTTGGCCGTTAAACGGTGAGTCAGATCACCGCACTACACACTTACACTGATGACGGTAGCCAGAACGCCGGTAATCGAACAACTGACAAGCGTTGAAAAGCGTCGGCACCTATACAAGCATCAAACTTTCCAGCCTTGCCACTGGGCATCGCGGAAGCTCTGGATTAAGCTAGCATGCTCGTGGCTGGCGTACAATATTATCAAAGCGACCTACTACAATCTTGAACTTTCTCGAACACTGAAGGTGCAGTTTCCGCTAAGAATTTCTGATACCCTATGTGGGCGTAAACCGAATACAGCAGAAATGAAATAAAAGACGAGCCTGGCAGTATTGACATAAGCGCTAGCAGACCCGAAATAACAAAACTCCTCGTTTATATATACCAGAGCGTCAACAGAAGAACGAAAAGAGCGAGGGAACACACTGTCAGGCTGCTTTCATCATTACGGCATAACGTTTGCGTTTTCGTGAAACACTTAGTAGTAGCTATAGTATATTTGGTGCACGCTGTATTAGTAAGTGGGCCCCATTCCCGATAATAAACGAGAAACAAAATGAAAATGACAGACATGTAATTCAAAGAGGCGTCGTAAAATGCTCCAAAACAGGAGCTGTATCATGATTTCTCCGGTATGCAGCCTGATGCTGAAAAAGTATAGGATAAGTGGGTACATGTTCGCCGAATCAGTCGAAAGTGAAATGGCATATAAGGCATAATGACTGTCCATTAAGTAAATCTTGCATTCTATACACATGCTTTTCTCGGCAACGCATCCTTCTTTGCTGTCAATATCAAAACAATGGCATCGAGTGAAATGTTCAAAGTGATTCAGGATGTTCAATCACATTTTGTAACCTTTAAGTCAAACACGTGACTACGCTTTGATTTGTAAAAACACCAGGCCTGCGCGGACGGCACAGCTCCGTCACAGCGAAAGCTAGAAGAGCGGCCTTTCGGAGCCTTCCAAAACACTTATTGGGTAACTATTGCAACTAAACTTGCTTGATACCCGCTAGGGCATTAATAATAATTTTTGGGGGTAGGAGGTCGGCATTCGCTACGCTATTTTCGTCATTCTTCTGAGAAGCGTGGTATCCGCTAAACACTTGCAATAAATGTTGTGCCAATTGTGCATGCAGTGGCTGACAATAATGAGGAATTATAGCTGAAGTGGATATGTGCTACAGTTATTAACAACAAGAACAAGCTTTTTTAATGCGTTGGAGAATGAAACGACCCGCTTAGTACGCTTGCCAAGTTTCAATTAAATCTGAATATACGCAGACGGCATCAGTGTCTGGACTTCAGCAGTCACACGTCCTCAGATACGTTGCCGGCTTCAAAGAGCAGCAACTACGATTGCCAACTACTTGTTAAAACAAGGTCTCAGCATATCACCATAAAAATGCGCGCTGGTGGCCTTCACTCCCAAAGCAGTGACCCCTTATGCCATCTCAATTTGTGGACGACCGATTTCTTACGCCGGAACCCACCGGTTTCTGGGCATCATTGTTGATAGGGACCTCTGTTGGAGTCCGTATGTAGCCTATATGAAGAAGCGCCTGACCGCTATTTCCCAATTGTTCAAGTTTCTGGCGGGAAAGACGTGGGGGATGTCAATAGATGCAATGATGGTGCTCTACAGAGCCACATTTTTCGGTTTCCTGAGATATAGCCTGCCCGTGCTTAGCAATACCTGCAAGACCAATGTTCGTGTTCTACGGGCAGTACGAGCCCAAGCTCTGAGAGTGTGCCTTGGTCTGCCCAGATGTACGTCAACAGAGGCAGCAATTGCAATCGCTGGCGACTATTCGATACAAACTCACATTGTTGTAGAAGTCCTGAGAGCGCACATAAGACACTTCGCACGTGCTCCCTGTCATCACCTTGCACTGTTGCCTTTAGAGAGACGCCAAGCATCGTTCGCTAAAATGATTGTGAAGTACAACGAGAAAATTTCCTCAGGCTTCACTCCTGCATTCAAACTATCGATACCCCCTTAATGGGTTATTAGACCCACAGAGTATCTTAGTGTACCAGGTATCCAAAGGAAATCTGAGCTTTCATCAGCCGTGCTGAAACAACTGTCTCTTCTTTTTTTGCACAAGAAATATTCAGACAGTGTACATATATATACCGATGGCTCCACGAACCGCCAGTTTTCATCAGGTGCAGTAGTTGTCCTAGCAAGAGGTGTTACCATCAGTTTTAAGACTGACCACTCCACAGCATCTACAGCAGCAGAACTAGCTGCTTTGCGCGCTGCGCTTTGTGTGGTCAATCGGGAACCACCGCAACAATGGTCGATTTTCAGCAACTCAAGGACTGCCCTACAATCTGTGCTCTCAACACTGCACGAACAGCTTGTTTTTGAAATTAGATGTCTCCTCCACACTTCGCAAGAGAAAGGGCATCATGTGACGTTTCAGTGGCTGCCAAGTCACTGCGGCGTCATAGGGAGCGAACATGCCGATACTGCTGCGCGGGCAGCTCTTGAAGGAACACGAGAAGAAGCCATACCACTTTCGAGGACCGATGCTGCCAGTAATCTTCGACGACTTGCGCGTGAAGTCAGGTTTTCACTATGATTCCCACAAAGCAACGACAGGAATCGTCAACACCACTTGTCCTCTTTGATGGCTCTCCGCATGCCCACTTGGCTCGACCGAAGAGAAGCCACCCTTCTTCATCGCTTATGGCTAGGAGTGGCATTTACGAAATCTTATTCCTTTGTCATGCCATGGACAACGCTCTCTTCGATGTCTGTCATTGCAAAGAGACGCTACACCGCATCCTGTGCGACTGTCCGTTGTATGACATCCAGAGGCAGTCACTGGCATCCGTTCTTGTGCGCATCGACAACAGCCAAATGTCTGTGGGCACTACTCTGTCAAGTGCCCGAGAGAAGACATTGCAACAGAAGGAGACAAAAGCTCTGTTGAAATTCCTACGCGACATGGACTTGAACAAGTGGCTATAACAGCAGTGTCACACACCACGAAAGACAAGATTGGACAATGACTTGGTATGCGCGCGTGTGCTGCCGAATGTGCTGTGTTTATCTCTCTTCCCTCTCTGCTCTCTATCTTTCATCTCCGCCATACCCCTGCCATGTGCAGGGTAGCAAACCGACTGCCTATAGTCTGGTTTAACCTCCCTGCCGTTCTTTTCCTCCTATTTTCCTTCCTTCCTTCCGTTTGTTACGCTATTCGCATTGTGCAGCGATTGGTTCTTTTTTCGCTGTTTTAAGGCGTTTAGTATGTCATATTAACGTGATTGTTTTTACATGAAGCCTGCCTAAGGCAAGCTTGCGATAGGTGCCAAGCGTGGGTCTGGTTCAGTGGTAGGGTGGGCTGGGACCCAGCGGGCCCGGGTTTAAGCCATATTGTGTCATTGGTGCTAAATATTTTTCTTTTCTAAATTAATGCGATGTGGTTACGGACACGGGCGGCGGCGGACAACTGCGCGTGATCCCAGTTGCGATCTCATAACAGATTTCGCTGTTAAACGTGAGACGTAATCATTTTCACTCAGTTCTGAAGATGGTACCTACAATTGTTTCTTTTTTTAAGCGCTTACGTGCCTGCTTGTTTCCTCGGTTGACGTGCTTTTGTTTCGACTCCAATCGAGGTACCTTATATCTGTTCAAACAGCGCAAAAAAATTGCATTCTATTGCGCTACAAGGCATCGTAGTATGCTTTTAGTAAAACGAAAAATTGTCGTTTTCTTGTCACGCATACAGGCTAGAATTTGCTGCTTTTTGAGATGCTACATTATTTTTCAATGGATCGTCAATATATGCTGAAATAACGAGCCAAATGAAAACATCATACCTCACAATTTCTTACTCTATGCTTGCTGCCAGGTGTAATGAAGATGGCTCTGGCAACTTGTGCATTAGATCCTATTCAGTTGCAAAGTCAATTACCAAGCACTATAACTTTATCTTCTCGAGTGAGCCGACCGTTTTCTTGCGCTAAATAAAATATGAGTGAAACATTTAGTATATAGACATTATTGCCACTACCGGAACTAGAATCGTTGAAAATATCTTCAGTGAATTTTGCGCATAGCATATAAAAGCGCATGAAATGTGTGAATTTCAGCTGATTCGAATGGGCTTTTTTCGTCCTTTTGTGACGTGAGTGAAACCCCTATTGTTCGTCTTTATACAGCGTTGCATACTTCTTCTAACTTGTATTTGTCATGTAACAACATGACCACATGCCACACTCATGATGCGCTCACGGCCGTTTCACTGGCTTCACATATGCCGAATTTGGTAATGCATGACGTCAATAGATGACGAAGGTATGTGACTGGTGCAAACATGATACTCATGAGATAGGTGTCATATGAGAACATAACTAGATGCCACAGACAAAGCGCCAATACACTTTGACGTTGGCGTTCGTTTAGTTGCGTAACGCCGGCGTTGGCACGCCAGGCGGCGGTCCTGCCATATACTCGCATGCATGCGCTGCGTTGCTTTGACGCATGCGCGTTTCAGTGCCTTCGGCGTCCCTCCATTTTGAAAATAGGCAGACGCAGAACTGTCTGAGTAACGTACTGGCGCCAGATGCAGCACGTCGCATTTCACACTGGTTGCCGTTGGGCCGCGACGACGGATGGTGGTCGCGCTGATCACGCCAACACCACCTAGACTATTCACAAGGCCCGTTCATACTCCTCTCTCCAGACGGCATACGTCACGCTAGTTGTCCGATGTTATGACCGGCACAGCAAGGAGGGGGCTTGCAAGGAACGCTCATCGGCGTAACGGTCAAACGCTGTCCGCATCCTGCAGGAACGCGGGAGGCGTCTGTGTGCGCCGCTGGAAATGCACATCAGCGTCGCTGGGACACACAGTAGGCGTCTAGCACGTGCACGGACGGCTATAAAAGGAGCGTGTCGGTAGTGCGCTGGGCTCTCTCTCTCTGGACTTCGCTGGCCCGCTCGTCTCGAGTGCGCTCTGGGCCCTTGTGATGGAAAGGCGCGTCTGTACGCTCTCGTTGCAATGTACTTCTCTTGCAAATATGTAAATTAAACGCATCTTCTACTTGTTCGTGAGACGCGTCGCAAGAGTCGTCCTTCGCCGGATCCTGGGTGGCAGCCTCAACCCCTCCCAGGGCATATCACCGACTGTCCAGTGGCCGAGGGCGCGTCGCTCAGGTGGTGGTGTTGGTCACCCCGCGCACTTTTTTACCCCTAACGGTGGACAAGCCACGACAGGTTTGCCTTTCATCGCTACCTGCTTCGCTGGTTAGACTGCGTTAGGCTTGGTGCTGCATCGCACTGCTCTGAGTCTTCGTCCGTTCCCACGTGTCCTATTTTATTGGTGTTGTATTTGTGAGTATGTGATTACACATCGATCAGTGCGACATGGGACGTTGTTGTGTTCCCGGGTGCCGCGGCAATTATGACAGTGGTCCCAAAGTGCGTGTTTTCGCATTCCCCAAGGATGAAGCTCGGAAGAAGTCTTGGATAAAAGCCATTCCGCGAAAAGATTTCACACCAAGCATACACTCCAAGGTGAGAAACTGCTGAAGTTTGTTGTCTTACCGGCTCTATCGCATTACTGGCGTTCTGGCTCTGTTACTGTTGAACGGAGCGAGTATCGTGAGTGGTGACGGTAGTTTTGTCGCACTTTAGGTAGGGCAGTGCGGTAAAATAGAACGGAAATACTCAGGCTCGTGTCAAAGTTCCCATTAGCCCGTTTCGTATGAAAGTAATGAAGTCACTGTTATGTTTGGCGCAGATCTGTCAACTCCCCTTCCTCGAGGCTGACTTCATCGCAAAGCTGTCACATTTCGACGCAGCATCGGGACGGACATTGACAGTCGACGGCGAGAGGGTGCGCCTAGTGTCAGATGCTATACCATCGGTGTTTCCGAACTGTCCGTCCTACCTCAGCACGAATCGCAATCGTCGAGAATCTCCTGTCTCGAAACGAGCTCGAATGGAAGACGAGGCCTTGAGCAAAGCGATTAAGGACTCTATATGCGCAAAAAAAGCGAAGAGGAGAGAAATGCTGTGTCCTCTTTCGAACACTTAAGAGGCAAGCTTTCTGCTGTATGCAGTAGTGATTTCTGGACCATCAAGGCCAACGATCGTTGTGTGATGTTTCTCCGCATCGAAGATAATCCTTCACCGCACGTGAGGTTTTCCGTCACTGTGCTTGCTGATCTCTCACTTGCAGTCTCAGCAGGTATGATCAAGCTGGTTTCATTACCTTTCGAAGACGCAGTTCCAGACGCAGTGCGCTACATCCGGACGTTGTCCTCACTGCTCCAGCAGCTGGAAAACCACATGACTGAGGCGCCTGAAGTTGCAAGTCCGTCGAAAACAGCGTCAGTGTTGCAGCATATCGGCTCCTTATTGAATGAACTGTCTCAAGACAGTGACACGACCGAAGAACACAGTGCTTTGTTTCGTTTGCTAAATGAGCAAATAGCTCTCGTACTCGCTGCCCCCATTCGTCGCTACAGTGCTGAAACTTTAGTGTTTTCTAGCATACTGCAGTCCATATCTCCGCACGCCTATAACTTTGCCAGATCAGCATCGACGTTGACTTTACCCCATCCTTCAACTCTGCGCCGCGTTTGTTCCAAGAGTATGGAGGCGATCCACTGAAGGAGCAAAACGAAGCAAACTTCCTCTCCTACATTCGAGAAAGAGTGAAGTGCATGCAGCCGCACGAAAAGACGGTGACGTTAATGGTTGATGAAATTCATATCAATCCATACTTCGATTATAAAGGGGGCAGCACAGTTGGATCTGCAGCCAATTCTCAAGAGGCAGCCACAACCGCTCATGTTTTCATGCTTCAGTCGCTCTTGTCATCAAACAAAGATGTGCTTCACATTCTTCCTGTTGCTAAAATGACCACCGAAAGTCTACATGAGTTCTGCAAGAAAGTAATTTTAGAAGTAGAATCTATGGGCCTCTGGGTCATTGCTGTAATTACCGACAACAATTCCCTCAACCGGAAAATGATGTCGTTTTTCTCAGAGAAACAGGAAGTAAGCATTGTATATCCTCATCCAGCCGACAACAATCGGCCTCTGTTTCATGTCGTAGACCCTGTGCACATACTGAAATTCATTAGTAACAACTGGGGGAATAAAAAAAACGAAGGAATATGCTTTTACTTTCCTGAAGTGAGCCTGTCAGGAATATTGCCCGACGGGCCGCCCAGAATGAAAGCAGCATCATTTGAAGCCGTACGGCAGCTGTGTGCACTGGAGCAGACATCGCTTCTCAAGCTTGATTGATTGATATGTGGGGTTTAACGTCCCAAAACCACTATATGATTATGAGAGACGCCGTAGTGGAGGGCTCCGGAAATTTAGACCACCTGGGGTTCTTTAACGTGCACCCAAATCTGAGCACACGGGCCTACAACATTTCCGCCTCCATCGGAAATGCAGCCGCCGCAGCCGGGATTCGAACCCGCGCCCTGCGGGTCAGCAGCCGAGTACCTTAGCCACTAGACCACCGCGGCGGGGCGCGCTTCTCAAGCTTGGCTACAAGCTAAATTCCAAGGCAATCAATCCAACACCTATGGAGAGACAAAATGTAAGTTGGTGGTAAATGTCATTAATCCGTTTGTATCAAACGCACTCGAGACGCGTGGCGATGCCCTTGAAACCACATGTGCCAGTTCAACAGCTCTCTTCATAAACATCATATCGATGTGGTGGAAAATCGTCAACGTGAAGACCCCTTCGACAGGTCGCCGACTGAACGACACCCTTCAAAATCCAGTGAATTCTACGGTGGATGAACAGCTGGTTTTCCTTAGTGGCATGGTAGACTGGCTGGATGCTTGGAGCAGCGTCAACATGAGCCGTGGCTGCTTGACAAGGGAAACACATTCTGCGTTGAGACTCACTTGCTACTCCCTTGTTGAGCTGTCGCGGTACTGTTTAGAAGAACTGAAGTTCAAGTATGTCTTGCTGGGAAAATTTCAAACTGACACTCTTGAAGATCGCTTCGGTCGGTACCGCCAGCTTGCTGGTGCACAATATTATGTATCGGTGAGCCAGCTTCTGGAGTCTGAAAAGAAAATTCGTCTGCAAAAGCTGCTGATGCTTCCGCAGCCAGACATCAGCAGCGAAAGTGACACAGAAGTATCGCAACATAACTTCTTTGTTCACATCTCAAATGATGAAATTTCCAGCCCAAAGCATGCATGGAGGTCGTTGCTTATATCGCTGGTTATTGTGCTCATTCAGCTCTGAAGAAGCTGTCATGCGCATTTTGCAGCAGCGTGCTCGTCCTGGAGAGGAGGAACATAGATGTGGAAGGTAACACAACTTGTCAAGAGGAAGCTTAAAGTTTCCGCAGCCATGTACTGTGCACATGGTGCTGGTGACAACGCTTGATGTCGAAAAGCTCACCAAGGGAGGAAATGCAAAGGCGTTCCTCGCGTCGAACAACCAACGTGGCATTGTAAGCTCCATTACCACATCACTGCTAGGAGATGTTGAGCTAGAGACTTGTGAAAATGGCCATACCTCTGAGACTATCGTGCGGCATGTAGTGCGTGTTGCAACAAATTTTGCTCTGAACAACTTTTGTAGACTTCGAAATGACACCATCCAAAGCACCGCACAAAAAAAAACTCCCGAGCATTTCCCCGAGGGTGAACATGGCTAAGTGCGAATGCACGGGGTGATGCTATGAGGGGGAGTAAAGTTAAAATCCGTTGGCGACGCTGATATCGGTGTCAGTAACGTTCCTTATACCGAGATGGTAGCGTTGCCTCCGGGACATCCATCGCACGACCCACTCTCGACGGGAGACTGAGAGAGAAGGTGGGCGCGCGAGAGAGAGGGGTGCACGCGCAGCTGCAGCGAGCAAGGGGAGCGGAAGAGCGAGCGAAGGGAAGGGGGACTATCAGCGTCGCGTCCGTGGCTTATTCGGTAGAGCGTCGCGCTGCGGCCCGCCAAGTCCTCTTTCTTTTAAAGATAGAGAGAAGACTGCGGACGCCGCCGACGGCGGTGGATGGTTTGGGGTCGCTATAAAGTGTATTCACACTTAAAAAGGCAGCTGACAGAAAAATCAAAACCTTGAACAAGAAATGAGGTAGGACGGTTTTAGCCTTTCGTCCTAATAAAACCACTTCTACAAATGCATTTCTGACTATTACAGTTTGATCACTAAAGTGTAAAGGCTGGCGTAAACAAATGCAGGCCCCGCAGGAACAAAAAAGAACAAAAAAATTGCCCGCAGCTTCCCTCGGGGGAACACTGAGGAGGATGCGGAGCATATAATTGGTTAACGGGGTGTTAAAGTGCGACTTACTTGGGTCGATGGCTAAATTGGTTAACGTGGTTGTAAAATGGGGTGTTAAATTGCGACTTACTTGGGTCGATGACTAAATTGGTTAACGTGGTTGTAGGAGGGGGTGTTAAATGAGTGAACACGTACACACGTATGCGAAAGGGCGGCGCTGGTCGAAGGGACGTCGATCATTGTGTTTGTGGATTCGTTGGAATTCATTTCACCGCGACCTTGGACGTCGACGCGCCGTACAAACCAACCGACGAGCGGCAACTGAGCGAGCGAGCGCCGACCTTGAGTATATATACAGCGCGACAGCGCATGCACTGTCAGCTGTCGAATGTTCGAGAAGGGGGAGAAGCGCAACGGCGCATGCGCGCGCGTCAGCTGCCGATGTTCTCGAAGCGCGACGGCGCATGCGCGCGCGTCAGCTGCCGATGTTCTCGAAGCGTGACAGCGCATGCGCGCTACATTATACAGCTAGCGAATGTTCGTGAAGAGGAGAAGCGCACGCGGTGTGTACAAGGAGAATTAAAGAAAAGTTGCTGGAGTGGAAGCTCCTGCGATGCCTTGCCAGCAGAAGTGAAGCCACCTATTGCCACTGCCAAGATGGCGGAAACATGCTCTTTTCTGATAGTGCCCGCTTAAAGATCAAGTGGCTTTGATACGTTATGTAAATACTACGGTAGTTCTATATTAAAGGATGGATGTTCCTTACGAAATAACACTCAGAAACAAATATGGATGACTGAATCTTCAAAGAACTTTGCCTCCATATAGAGGCTCACTACGGAAAACTAGTGACAATAAGACGCACTTGGAGCACTATGAGGCCCCAAAAATGTTGGTTGCATTAAACTCGTTGGGCGTGCGAGGGAAACGCTTCGTTTTCGATCGCTGAACGGCGACACTTTATCATGCCCCTAGTAAGATGGCCGCCACAGCCGCCATCTTGCCAGAGGAACGGCTTCACATCTGCGCAATCATTTCCACTCCAGCAATTTTTTTAATCCTCCTTGGGTGTGTAGAGGAGGAAGGGTGCACAGATGGTGGAGGAGTGAAGCGCGCGCGGTGTGTAGAGGAGGAAGGGATGCACAGATGGTGGAAGAAGGAGGAGGAAGCTTGCGGACGGCGCCGCACTACAACCCTCGAGTATTAGATGCTCCGCATCTAAAAAAGAAACACCGGCTTTCAATGAGTGCCCACAGCAGATATAACGAGAACGATTGGCGACGACGGCCAGGGTGCAGATGGGCAACTAACGTGACGTCAGGCTCTCCCTGGAGGGGCCTTGTGAATAGTCTAGATGGTGTTGATCACGCTTGCCGTGAGACTATAGAGTGCTCGCGTTTTGCTAACGCGGCGTCGCTGTGCCCAGCGTGCGCGCGCGTCAACGTTGCGTTGGAGTATATTGGGCCCTTCTTGATGCACTCGTAGCCGTTTCGCTAGCTCCACATATACCAAAATTGGTGGTACGTGACGTCAATTGATGACGAAGGTAGAAGACTGGTGCAAACATGATAATCATGAGACGCGTGTCATGTAAGAACATGAAAACATATCACGCTCATAGCGTGCTCGAGGCCGTTTCGCTACCTCCACATATACAAAATTTCGCATGACGTTAGTGAATAGATGACGAAGGTAAACGACACATCCAATCACAATAATCATTCATTCATTCATTCATCCATTCACTGTTTATTCAGACAAAAACAATGATTGCTTAGGTTGAAGGGACTAAAGGCAGATTACCTCTGTCTGACTAAGGTCCCTTCACCTATACATTTGCTCAGGTGAAGTGGAACAAAGGATACAAATTTCATTCTGTTTTTGAATGAGGGGACACAAAATTCAAATTCAACAAGTATAACAAATGTCGACACATACGTTTGAAGATAACCCATTACGGTCATCACCAATTTGCAGAACCAATATATATATATATATATATATATATATATATATATATATATATATATAGATATATATTAATGCAACAAGGTGAAATTTCTGACAGAATTACCAAGTACCATAGAGAAATACATTTGAAAAGAAAGAAATTGAGCAATTTTTATCTAATATGCAAAAGCAGGAACGACACAAAAGAAATATTTATAATAAATAATACAATTAAGGCTCCTTACAAGAAAGGTAGTACATCTTAACTTTTTCCTTCACACTGTTTTTAGTGTTATCTTCTTTCAAAAGTTCACGGACATAGCTATTTTCGTGGAGTAGATAAGGTATTTGATGTGATAAGGTTTGCTTACCGTATGTTGTTTTGAAAAACGGCAATCGAAAACGATCAAAGCGTAGTTCATAGGGAGTATCGCTTGGATGGCAATGCTCCATATAAGTGCCAACGGTGCTTCCTATTTCATTATTGACATATAGGCTGAGTTTAAGATTGTATAATTGGTAGACAGTAAGTATCTGAAGCTTACCTAATATTGGGGGAGTATGTTCTCTAGGTTGCAGATTTTCTATGTAGCGTACAAACCTTGACAGCATGTCAAGATTGGTTTTTGAAGTTGTGCCCCAAATTAAAAGGCAGTAATGTAGATGCGAATGAACCAAAGAATAATATAGCTGGTGCTTTAACCAGTATGGAACTAGAGACCTAATTTATTTAAAACCGAAATCGATCGAGACATATTGGCATGTACTTTATTCATGACACGGAAGTCGCATACGGCATAATTTACGTCCACCTCTCAACGTTGTGGTGACTTGAAAGTGGTATACCAACCTTCCTCATTCGTGATTCGCATATTATCGATTCCCACTGCCAATTTTTCTTCATTAAAATATTCTAGCAGTTCAGTGTTTTCAACTACGTAAATGTGCACAATTTTTTATTATTCAATATGGCAGTGGGATGTATAGGAAGTCTTGCGTCTTTTTTGTCCGGAAATCACGTTTTGCTTGCTTAGTCTTATTGTAAGCTTGAGCAACGTTTCTTTTTTTTTATAAACACAATAACCATCTCCAGGATGATAAGCGCGTGTTTTGTTGATGGCAGTTTTATTTTGAACTCCACATGAGCCAAACTACATGAAAAGTGTGCCTTATACCCATAACATAGTCATATCTATAGCGTGGTTGATTGTAGCGCGTATAAACGAGCTGCTTTTTACATTATGTGGCATCCGACCGCTGTGAAAAAGCGAAAATTTCTTAGAGGAAAATTTCGAAGCAGCTCGACTAAAAAGAAAACATTCTAAATGCCCTTGAAGGGGACACAACTTTGCATTATTCTGGACAAGATGGAATGAGACTCTTCAAGAGGAAATGCGGCTGAGCTTTTCATACGAAAGTATCAACTACTGCTTCAACACGCCGAAATCAAGAACACCGGTCTCTGTGCCAGTGTACACCAGTCCACGCTACGCATAGCAGGTTGAGACACATCAATATAGTTATTAACTATGGGTGGCCCACATCTTCAATTTGGCCTTTTGTACCTGACAAGATGATCCCAACACAGGCCGTCAGAAAAACACAGAAAACCAACAAAAACTACCAGTTAATGCACTACTTGTCTGAGCAGTTAAGAAATTTAGATTGATTACCTCAGTTCCGTTTGAATATTGAGGCCGCATTGAGTTATGTTACGCCTCGAGTTTGGTGCGGAGCGTTCTAACAGATTTTGCCTGACTTAGTTTTGACATAAACAGATGGGTGCCTTTCCCCTCCTCATCACACGCACTCGCTACAGCTTCATTCAACTTAAGAACACATTTTTTCTAAGGCTTGAGTTGGTCGCCAAGAATCGTCTCCTTGTCTTTGAGTGTCTACTGCAGCCCACCAATAACAAAGCCGAAATGTTTTATTGATTGTTTTGTTGCTTTTTCTGGCCGCCTAGCATTGCGTACGCCGCTTTTATTTCGACATCGATAAAATTAGGCTTTCCTGGCTTCGAATACACTTTCATGCTCCCCAGTCTATATATATTCAGCCATCATCACAGCAATAGACAACTCAAAAAGCGCTGCTGGCGGCGAGAAATTGCACCGCTAAAAAAATTTGCAAAAAAAGAAGCAAGCCGATCTTCGGCACCCAATACAAACGTTTCATAGAACGAGAAAACAAAGGGAACACATACACAAGGAAAGTTGCTGCTGCGGGCTCAGTTATTGTGGTCTGGCTTTAGAGACTGGTAAAGTACGGTGGACTCAATTTTCATGTTTACTTCGCGAACTAAGTCCTTAGTATACCCATGCCACGCTTAAATCAGTGAAGGCTCGGTTAAAGTGGTCGTGAAAAAAAGGAATATTAGGGTGAAGAATAGTATGAGAAAAAATTGGCAGATCCCACGTACAGTTGTAATCAATTATATGCGAAGCATGAATGAGAAATGTTTAAAAGGCACCCTAAAATCAGCAAAACGTTATGAGGTGAAGGTAAAAGATGTCGTACATGACTTTAATATCATGATTATTATGTTTAGAGTAAAAAAATACCTTTCCGTGGACAGAAACCGAACCTGTGACCTCCGAATAATGCGTTCGATGCTCTACCACGGAGCTATCACGGCAGCTATCCTCCCAGCCACTTTATTGGGTATATATGTGAATTTAAACGTGGGGGTGTTAGTCAGCGCCGTCTGTAGCCATGGCGGCGAGTGTGGCACACTTTTTCATGAGCCTGTATGGCGTCACGTAGCACGTCAACTTATTACGAGCTGGCAGCTGACCAATAGTCCCTCGTATACAACGTAATGCTAGTACGAGGCCTTCGTTAATGAATACGGGAGAGATGTATACTTAAGGGCTCGTTTTTCCGCGTTTTTCCGTGTGAACACACGAAAAAATGGGCCCTTAAATATACATCTTTTCCCTATATATATATATATATATATATATATATATATATACATATATATATATCCTGATGAAGGCCAGACTCTAGGCCGAAACGTCGAAATAAACCACGTTGTGACCGCACACGGAGGATCTACTGGACTACTGGACTATATATATATATATATATATATATATATATATATATATATATATATATATATATATATATATATATATATATATTAACGATTACACCTTTCGCTTTATGACTGTTCACACGTTTAATAATTAAGAGCTGAAACCCTGTGTTAATATATAAAATTCTAAAATTCCATAAAATGCTAATGTAGGGACGTTTTCACCCCCAGATAGCGGAACAACTCGCACAATAGGCTGGTAGGACTTTAATGGTCAGCCTTCTATATTTCGAGGCATGCAGATTACAGTCGCAACACACGGATCGTTATCCACAGATGCCTTTATTTTTCATGGTGGATGAATTACGCGCACATGCGATGGCCTCTCACAGCGCTCGAAACTTTTACACGTTTATGTGCGCTCACTGTTGAACGCTCGAGCGCTTCATTTATTCACTCGGCATCCGACACTACAAATGCCAACTTTCGTCTTTTTGCAGTAGATCGCCCAGTGCCGCAAGCACATGTTTTGATGATGGTATGCTTATAGCTGAGGAGTAGCAGGCTAGGAACCCGCTTTCCAGAATAACCTCTCCTCCTTCTTCTCATTAAACACATTCTTCCTCTTCTTGTTCTTATGCTTTTAGCATATATGGACGCATTTCAGCGGCGAAACGCCAAACCTGAGCGTCTGTCCTTTTCGTTGTGTGTCTTTCATGGTACGTGACCACATAGTTGTATGACTCACACCTAAAGAACATAAAGTCTTTGCTTGTTCTTGTGCGTACCGCATGAGTAACAGTTCAGTATTTGAAATCAGGTGCAAGTGCGTAGTTCTAGTTTTTTTTAATTTAACCATACGGCTGCTTGATGGGTGCAGTGAATTAATGTTGACTTAGGAGTATATTTGCTTCTTCTCTGCCATGTATAAAGCATGTGTATATTAGATTGAGTCTTAAGTAAACACAAGCGACCATTGAGTGGCATTTGGATTGTGGTTCTTGTTGTTTGTCACAAAAAGATAATAAAGGTAAGTTTAAAATCTGAAATCTTAACTTAAGACTTCTATTTATTGCAAAAGAACACAGTTTCGGGACTCGGTATATTTGTGGCAGGGACTGTTCTTTTTCTTCTTCTTCTTCTTCTTTTCCTTTTCTTTTTCCTTTTCCTTTTTCTTTTTCTTTTTCTTCTTCTCCTCCTCCTCCTCCTCATGGCTCTTACCTAAGGCAGAGTATTTACCGTGTGCTAGGTGATTTTTTCGTTTGTTCTTTAAGTGTGTCTTCGCAATTCTTTTGTATAAGCTAGAAATAGTTAGTAAACCCCAGGTGGTCGAAATTTTCGGAGCCCTCCACTACGGCGTCTCTCATAATCATAGCGTGGTTTTGGGACGTTAAACCTCACAAATCAATCAAGAAATAGTTAGTACAACAAACGTAATTACGGAATATTAGTATTGAAATGATTGAAAATTTCTACCGACGCTATCTATAGTAAAAAACATCTTATGATGATGATATCTGGGGTTTATTTTCCCAAATGCACTATATGATTACGAGAAACGTCGTTGTAGAGGGCTCTGGAAATTTAGACCAGCTAGTGCTTTTTAACGAGCACCTAAATCTAAGCACACGGGCATCAAGCATTTTCGCCTCCATCAGAATTGTGGCCTGCGGGACCTGCGGATCAGCCGCCGAGTGCCTTAGCCACCTGGCCACTGTGGTGGGTGAGTAAAAAAAAAACGGTATGGCAGCTGCTAATAGAAATTGTGCGGAGCAAATTTGCATTTTCTGTCTGTTCGTTTGTTCATTTGTTTACCTTCAATATATGGCACGTATCTAGTTTGATATATTGGACAAGAATGCGACGTTGAGACTTTTAAATGTTATTTTAGGAGCAGAATGTGATTTAAAAAATAACGAATAGAAATGACAATAATACGTAATGCATTAAATTTGAACTACAAGCATTACGCTTTCGAGCTTACATTACAGACTGCCATATTAGCCTGATGGAATCAATTTCGAAAACATACTTAGGTTTTACCCTGTTGAAATGACGCTGAATTTTAAACACCAGAATAAAATTGTACTCGTTAAAGAGGTCTAATGAAAGTACCGACGGCATTGAAGGCATTCCCGTGGTCCTTTCTCCTCCTCCTCCTCCTATTCTTCTTCTTCTTATTATTATTATTGTTATTATAGATTATTATTACTATTATTATTATTATTATTATTATTATTATTAATTTTATTATATTTAGAAAGTTGTGTATTGCTTTCTGTCGGCTTTCTGGCCTTCAGTGCGAGCACATGCACTTTATTTTGAAAGCTCCCCCCAAAAATCATTACCTATATCTGATTTTAGGCATCGATACAATATATACATAGATAATGGAGAGATGAGGAATGCCGACCACTGCTGCCACATCGACAGCTTTGCGTTAGGTACAAGCTTGAGCTACCTTGCTTGATGCTGCTGCATCGCTGACCTTACCCATCCAGTTCTTGCTGTGACTGTTCTGACGCCACTACCGCTTTTCGCCCAGTGTTTAGAATATAGTGAGTCATACTTCTTCATCAAGTTTCATCAAATTTCAAATTCTTCTCACTTAATATTTAGAAAGTCTGATTTTTTCTCGACTATCACACAAGATTCTAGAGCGTACCTGTGATGACGATACATTAAAATGCATTGTGATACTCGATTCGCCCCTGTAAAGCAAGCCCTGTCTGTTAAGCGGGGCAGTATGAGAACAAAGCAAACTACTAGCTCTGGCCAACATTGTTCCTTGGGCGACCTCAAATAATGGCATGTGGTTTTCCTCTTTACGTACTGTGCCCTGCATTTCTTTAGAGCAACCTTCCTGTTTTACAGGAGCTTTTTTTGTTACTTAGATTGCGTGAACTTCGATCAATGACGTTATTTAGGATCACGATTCACTTTAACGAAATATAATTTATGCTAAGGTTCAGGCTCCAAGACTCCCGAAAACTAAAACAGAAGTACAATATAAAAATGTAAAGCGAGAAAAAGAAAGAACACCAAAGAAACTACTTTAAAAAATTCTGCTCCAAGTGGTGTGCTCCAAGAAAGACGCACGTCTTGTTCGAATGTCTGTGTATGTCCGCGTACCTTTGGCGACTTTTTTTTCAGTTTTTTATTTTTTTATTTTCTGCACTTTATTTATTTTGTTTGTGTATTTCTTTTTTCTTCTCTCATTTAGTTCGGAGGGTGACGACATAAAAGTGCATCGGAGCCTGGTAAATTTTGTCTTCATCAAGGATGGTATAAAAATGAAACTTCGAGCATTAAACACTTTTTGAGAAGCCTATAACTTTTTTTATATCTATAGTAACGGAAGAAAGACTTTTCAAATAAGCCGTTATCTCCCCACAAAAAACTACTGGGTTTATTCATTACGCTTTGATTTTACTGCTTATAAACGCCACGTCGCTCATTACCGAAAACAATCCTCGGGTCACTCACACAACTGCAAAAGTTGTGTGATCCACCATTCAGAGATGTGACTTCCTATGTAAACTAGAGTACGTATACTTTTGAATTCTGTTGCGAAAGGTGTCTCACACTGGCTTGTGTTCTTATGATCCGCCAGTGCACAAAGTAAAAAATCTTAATTTAAAGCTGCCTACATGTATGAAAAGTAGAGCAGCTGCGAAAATACTTTGAAGAAAACATTTTGACCCTCTAATATTGTTGGCAAGGTTCCTTGGGTGAAATAGGTTTTATTTAGGACTGTCACACATCTTTGTCCTGTTGGCCATCTAAGCTTGGGCTCTTGTACGAGTTCTAACTTTTCTACACTTCTGTGCATTTAGATTACCATCTGTTTTTGATCTTTGGCTTCAACTTTCTTGCTTTTTCATAAACATAGCTTGCTACCACAGGAGACAAAAAAATCTTATCAAACAAATTAAAAGCACGTAGGTACTGCTACGTAAATATTTCTTCACAGTATATTTTTGTTGGGCACTAGAAAAAAGTTACTGTGGAGTTCAGATATGACGTGAATGTTAATGTTGAGAGCAACAAAAACGGTCAAGCTGCGAAAGGTGGCACTCTGTCAATATTTGCTCAGGAAAAACAGTATGCTTCTTTCATATTGACACGTCCAGGCTCATTGAGAGACACATATAGCTAAGCGTGGCCCGAAAGCCACACTGTACGCAGTGAAAAGTGCATCAACATTGTCACTGGGAAGCCAAGAAGTCCTCATTTTCGTTCTCACTTCCTGAAAATAACTTGCTATTTCTATTTGTTTGCTATGTTGATGTTCACAATGTCCCCCGAATATCGACTTCTATCTAAATACAGATGTAACGTTGGCCTGTTACGGAATCTAATAGTAATACAGAAGTAATACAGAAGCAGGTGAATGAAATGAATGTGAAAATAATCAGTCGTGCCGGTACGTGCTGAACATATTGATCTACTCTGAACTGCCAACAATACTCAAAGTGCGCTGTAACTTTAACGAAAAACAAAAACCTTGTTTGAGAATGATGCTTCGAGACTGGGAAGCATGAGTGACACAAAAGAGGAGAATGCATGAAAGCGAAAGTTGCCACCGACATAGTGTGAAGGATGTTGGCACTAACATTTGCTGCAAGGCACTCTCAATTAGTATGCACTTAGCTCGTTCACAAAACAAATGTGTCCTGTTCATGTCTACAGATGCTTAGTTAAGAAGACGGCAACAGTGCTTCAATGAGGAGAGATGGTGAGGAGAACTTAACCATTAAGAAAATTGTGCTGAAAAGGCCTGTTACACTTAAGATGGCACTAAATATGGGTTGTAAAAACAGAACTAGAAAAACAAGCAATGGAGTATTCGCTAAGTAATGAAACATCATCTATTACATATGATGTCAGCAAAAACAATCTACGTTCTTGGTTATTTATATATTTGACGTGCTGTGTGCAGTTAGTTCAAAAGTTTGCGCGAAAGGAAAGCAACTTGTGAACTAGCGCAGTGTACATTTCATAGTTATGTGTTTTCTGCAGTTTGACCTTAAGTCATTTTCGTTGTTATACCGCATAGAGTGGCGCCTGCACTCGACTAATTGTCATAAAGACCATTTTATTTTTATGCTGCTTACTTCTCTTTAGGTCATCTGCAGCTACAGCTCATGCAATATATAAAAAAATTATGTTGGAAACATTTAAAGCACTAGCGACATAAATCTCAAAAGTGGTGGTATGGAATAATGTTGACAGATTGTGAGCTATGCAGACATACATACATTGAAACAGAATCAGGCCACACAAACGTATTTGAGCCTTACTTTGTCTCGTTTTCATCTGTATAGAACTAATTGTTCGCTGTTTACACCCTCCCTGAGCTTAATCGAAGTAGTCAGTCGCGTTTTGACAAGCCTATCCATTCTTGCAAACAGCAGCTTTCTGACGCGATATACCATGTACATGGTCATCAACACTAAAGTCTGCTTTTATATGGCTCTCCCTCTCTACGGTGCATAGCCCTCAACGCTTTTTTGGATGCATTCACCGCCTCTGTTGCGTATCACAACGGCTTACCCTGTATCCCCTAAACAGCATCTTCGTCACTATCTTTCTGACAGCATATTTCCCTTTTATCCAAATTTCACTGTCTCCTGTCTAGTCAGGTCAGTCCTCCTAATTCCTGCCATCCCGGAAGAAGGCGAAGGGTCGACACCGACGCGAGGTTCCGACATCTGAGACAGCTGCTTCCATAAACAGATCCCGTATCCTCTTGTTGACGAGAAGAACGGCTGAATCCGCACCTTTAGGTTTCTTCGAAGGACGTCCTATGAACACATTTCTTTCTGGACATCGTTCTAAGCACTTGAGTGGCTTCCGCTAAGACCCAGCGAAGCAAGATGAATATCAGGGACAAAACAAGCAACTCATCGGCTGAAGCCTCACCTTCAGCCACAGGCCGTGCATTTCTGCTGTAGGAGACAGCTCGCGTATTACTTTATCACTTCGCTCCATACCGCGACGAAGTATTCACTTGTATTACATAAAGAATAACGATTGACAGAATACGCTATGCGTCTTTGCATAGACAGAGAGAACAGTAATGTAGAGAGAAACCAGATTCAAAGATCAGGTATGCTATACCCTGCACTAGGGGGCAGACATATAGGATTAGAAAAAATAGAATAACAAAGTAATAATATAAATTATTACAAGTGCTCACACAGCCGCACAAGCGTTGCACTTTGAGTGGTTCAGAAAGGCCAGTATATCGCAGGACGTCCAATATTGTATGCACGGCTTTTGGGGGGGACTAAGTCTTGACAATGGCGTAATATTCTTTTCTCTCACATCGCATGGTAATCTGACTTGCTGGGCACACTCACAACAGTTTCCCACTGTATGCTATACTTCTTTAGTCCCACATGACGTGTTGAATTGTTTTAAATGCGGAGCATCTTATACTCGCGCCTTGTAGTGCGCCGTCCGCGTCGTCCGCGCCGTCCACAACGCTTCTCGAACATTCGACAGCTGACGCGCACGCATGCGCCGTCGCGCCGTCGCCCACTCTTCCACCATCTGTGCATCCCTTCCTCCTCTACACACCGCGCACGCTTCACTCCTCCACCATCTGTGCACCCTTCCTCCTCTACACACCGCGTTCGACATCTACAATTCTCCTGATTCTCCAGTGGACGCGCATGTGGCGTCGCGCTTCGAGAACATTAAACAGCTGACAGTGCATGCGCCGTCGTGCTGTATATATACTCAAGGTCGGCGCTCGCTCGCTCAGTTGCCGCTCGTCGGTTGGTTTGTACGGCGCGTCGACGTCCAAGGTCGCGGTGAAATGAATTCCAACGAATCCACAAACACAATGATCGACGTCCCTTCGACCAGCGCCGCCCTTTCGCATACGTGTGTACGTGTTCACTCATTTAACACCCCCTCCTACAACCACGTTAACCAATTTAGCCATCGACCCAAGTAAGTCGCAATTTAACACCCCATTTCACAACCACGTTAACCAATTTAGCCATCGACCCAAGTAAGTTGCACTTTAACACCCCGTTAACCAATTATATGGTCCGCATCCTCCTCAGTGTTCCCCCGAGGGAAGCTGCGGGCAATTTTTTTATCTCCACAGTGTACTCAGAGTGTTCGAATAAAAACATTATAGGATATGAAATATTTTCTCACTCTCATTACAACAAACTGTTAAGACATGAGAAGAAGAATAGTAGCAACAGTTGCAGAAGTTAAATAAAAACTAAACAATTATTTTGTGAATCAGTGGAGACAGGCGGTTGGTAAGATGACAAAATCTTTGTCCTTCGAGGGAAGAGGTCCCTGCCGTTTTGATATTTGATTAAAACTGCCTTGGGTAGTTATTGAGAAGTGAGTTTAATCTACACTTCCCACCGAAGCTGAAACCAAATCTTCGGTAAGGGGAACAAGCCGACCACATGAAATTCATGAAGGCAATTTCAGAGGCGTTTTTCGTATTTGTGAACCCACGTGCGCTACACATGCGACACACCCACAAACATAGAAAATGCTGCAAATTTAATAAAAACTGTAGTAATAGATGTCACTGCTGATGTTAATATTTTTGCTGGCCAAGAAAAAGTAATGAATGTAGCACGATAATATCTCCAACAATATTCAGGCACATTTTTAAATGACTTGCGTGTGCCTAGCGCGTACGCGGGGGCCAGAGCATTTCGCAAATCATCATGATGCCTGAGTGCCTGCTGCATTTCAGAAAATAAAAATCCCAGAACCTACACACTTTATTTCAGCGATTATCACAAGTGTTGCACAATAAAATAATTGAATTCCGGCTTCTCAAATATCAAATTTAGAATTATGCGCAGCGAATCTAAATCACAAATAAAAGAGAAACAAACACACATAATCCTTCTCCCTTAAGAATCGGCAAAGCACGAAAGTGAAACGTGCCTTCTCAAAAGAACTTGACCGTTTATTCTGGATTGTTTTGCCACAAGATGAAAGCAAGGAATGCTATCCCAACACATTGTAATGTCTTGTAGAGAACGGCAAACCACTCGAAGCTTGCACAACGTTCCTCGAGAAAATAGGATGCACGAAAAGAACATGCACAGGACGAGCGGGCACTGTCCCAGCTGGACATATAAATCAGTTTTGTTCAACACGTAGATGAACGCACGAAACGAACGCAAAAGTACACGCAGGTCGTGCACGAACAAGTTTCACCATTTCTACTGGTGTGTGAGCGGCTTCCTCTTTTCCCAAGCGCGGCTGCTGCAGCAAAAGAAGCGGCATGCCCCGCCACGGTGGTCTAGTGGCTAAGGTACTCGGCTACTGACCCGCAAGTCGCGTGATCAAATCCCGGCTGTGGCGGCTGCATTTTCGATGTAGGCGGAAATGCTGTAGGCCCGTGTACTCAGATTTGGGTGCACGTTAAAGAACCCCAGGTAGTCAAAATTTCTGGAGCCCTCCACTACGGCGTCTTTCATAATCATATGGTAGTTTTGGGACGTTAAACCCCACAAACAACAACAACAACAACAAAAGAAGTGGCATTTGTTTTCTCCGTAACTTGAACGCACACTTGCGGTGAAAGCCCTACAAGTATAAACCCCTGCGATCACGAGATAAGCGCGAGCGCTCGAGCGACCACGCCCCGCTGAGCTTCGTGCGCAACGGAAAGCGCAAGGCGAGAACTTTTAGAACGGGCCATGCGGATTCTTTCCGCTATGTCGCAAGTGATAACATAAGGAAAACAAGCAGGCATTACAAAGTGTATATTGGCATGTTAATTCAACTGGTGTCAGTGTGCTATTATGTTTTTGTTTGTTTGTTATTGAGTACCAATCAGTACTATTTTTCCTTTTTTTTTGGTTCGCTGCAGAACTTACGGATATGGAGTAGCCGAGGCAATATGGACCTCAACCTCTCCACAGCAAAACAGAACAGAACAGAACTGGCAGTGGTAACCAAACTGAAGAACGTGAGCTTTGCGGGTGAGTCAAATCGCGCCATACGCGGCGGGGAGAGATGTAACATAAGAGGGAAGAGAGGTGACACAAGATGTGTGTCCTGTTGTTTCTTTGCAATTCCTTACTATGTATTTTACAAAGACATATCTTTGACGGAAATACGTCAGTTGTGTCGGGGTGAACCAATGCCAACCTAGAAAAATATTTTACGGCCTGCTCACTGCCGTCGTGACGTGATTCATTAGGCACGAGTGAGCGCACATACGGGTGGCTGTGAATACATTGCCAACATCGTCCCTTGTTAAAATATAAAGCGTTCCCGGCAGGTTTGACATGCTTAACCCCTTTATTCTGCATTTTCCTTCAAAAAACACGCTGTTTTAAGTAATGGATTACGCTCGAAACCGTTTTGGAAATTTATCTCTCCGCCATTTTTTCTACGAACATGTCCAATTGTGCGCTATCGAACGTGCGAACTTTTATGAACCAACAAAGTTACGAAATAAATATTGTAAATTTTATTCCTTATCTATTCAGACACACAAAAATTATTTATTGATTGATTTGTGGGGTTTAACGTCCCAAAACCACCATTTGATTATGAGACGCCGTAGTGGAGGGCTCCGGAAGTTTTGACCACCTGGGGTTCTTTAACGTGCACCCAAATCTGAGTACACGGGCCTACAACATTTCCGCCTCCATCGGAAATGCAGCTGCCTAAGCCGGGAATCGAACCCGCGACCTGCGGGTCAGCAGCCGAGTACCTTAGCCACTAGACCACCGCGGCGGGGCCACACACAATTTAGTACATGCAGAAAAGCTGTTCCTACTCACTTGCGAAGTTTCTACCGTTTTATTTGTAATTTTTTGTACATCTGTCGTCATAGACACGTAAGTATTGAGGAAAAAGTGTGCGGCTGCCAAAAGTACGTTATTCGGTGCAGTATCAGGTTAATGACCAATGCAAGAGAAAAACAAAATTTTTCGTTTGACGACAATATTTTGTAGTCGACACGAGAAGTGGTGTTTCCTCTTTTGCTCTGGCCTCTTTTGTAGTGGTGCGTAATTGCTCATATAATATAGGGCCTGGTAAAAATGTCAGTACTGGGTATAAAAA
Source organism: Rhipicephalus annulatus (assembly GCA_013436015.1). Taxonomy (NCBI): domain Eukaryota; kingdom Metazoa; phylum Arthropoda; class Arachnida; order Ixodida; family Ixodidae; genus Rhipicephalus; species Rhipicephalus annulatus. The sequence goes on along the minus strand of WOVY01009408.1, from coordinate 256,773 downwards.
AAACTGTGTAGCCCCCGAGGGCGTGCCTACTGCAATGCTGGTTCTTGGGTCGATATATTTGGTAGCGTTTCTTAAATATTCTAGCTTGATGCAGAGCTCACACACATAAAATTATTGAACAAAGCGCTTTACCGTAAGTGCCTACATGCATCTAACTTTCGAGGAAACATGTTACGCTACGTTACTGGCAAGACTGGCACCAAATTTAATAGCGCAATAAAAGGGTTGGAACACCGGCGAGAAAACACCTTGCACAAAATCAATGCACTAAGCAATGCAAGAGCATTCCTTCCATTTTTCTCAACCAAGGAAACAGAAGTAATACAAGAACTCTGCTGCGCCAATTGCCAATAGCAAAATGTTTACCGACTCTAAAGGAAGAACGCATAGTTGGAAAATGTACTGCCGCGCGCATTTATTATTTGGTTGCCAGGACTTACCCTAACGAGTCAGAAACAAACATAACACCTTTGTTCAGAAAAGAAATATGTAGGACAGACAGACGAACATACCTTCGGGTCACGAGGACAACGTATGCCAACGTCAACTTGACGAACAACATGCTCCCATTTCGTTCTTCGGCTGTCATTAAGAAAGGAGAACACTCGCAACTTCGGTCCCTTAGCCACGACACTTCGCCACGCAGCATCACCCAACCGTTAAGATTTGCAGCCGTACATATTGCCAATATTCAGTACACATAGTGCATCACATATCCACGCTGACGTTATTCACGGATACAGAAAAACATGGTCTTCTTGATTCGCCATTAATCACACCAGCACACCACAAAAACGTTCGCCAGGCCTGGCAATCCATGTCTGTGGAATGACGAGAGCAGGCGTAGGCACGTTTGCGCAGCGAAATACACCGCTCTTAACAGAGTGACGTCAGAGCTCGTTCGAGAAACAGTCAGCCAGCCTAAAGTTACCTATGTGGTGTTGGGTGAGCACCATGATAAAACATTTCCCCGTTAAAAAAACGTTTTTTGAATGACAAATCTGCTGGTGAGGCGCCATTCTAAAAGAAACATTATTTTGGTGAGAGGCGCTTATTCTTCAGAGATACCTGGTGTGTTTTCAGCAAGGGCCCGCCACTATGTTGTGGTAAATGTACATGGGGGGAGGGGGGAATGAAATGTTCCCAAGCTACTTCTCATGTACTTCTACGAAACCATGGTGTTGGAACTTTTGACCTGGATTGTGCGTGTCTTCTTTCATATGCCTCCACGCTGTGGTTCACACCGCAATCATTCCTCCAAATTTCAGCCAATTAGAAATATTACGCGGCTATTATTTTCGATACACCAGGAAAAGAAATACTTTGAGACACTGGAAAGCATGTCACTTCGGGTCTTGGTAAAAAAATTGGCAGCATATCCACGAAGTGATTGATGGCGAATGGGGCGAAGCATTAGTCCGTCCATTCGTTTTTGCTTCCGTCTGTCCATGCGCCCGTCTGTGTGACCATCCATGGGTCTATCCGCCCGTCCGTGCGTGCGTCTGTTCGTGCGTCCATCCCTGCGTTCGTCCATGCATCTTCCCTTGCGTCCGTTCATGCGTCCATCCATGCATATGTCTTTGTGTCCGTTCGTCCATCTATTCAACACTCCAAGTACCACCATCTCTCACCTTTTCATCATATATTCCCCATATAGAAGCACCGCCATCCAGCGGGCATTACAAGAACTAAACGAGAGGTGGCACACGCACACTTCCTTACGGCTTCTGCTTCGGGTCTACTTCCCACCTTTAACCACCTCGAGTTCATGGTATGTACTAGTTCACTGAATTCATGGCAATGCGGCCCAACACTTGCTAAACCTTTCTAAAACCAAGGACGTTACGCCCAGCGAGTATAACGTAGCAACCTTTTCCTCTCAGATAGTGCGCAATGTGCATGCCGATGGCTGCTAACGGAAAATGAGAGACAAGAGAATTCGGCTTTTACTTTCTTACGGCTTGCGCTTCGTATCTACTTCCCACCTTTAACCACCTCGAATTCATGGTATGTACTAGTTCATTGTATTCATAGCACTGCGGCTCAACGCTCGCTAAACCTTTCTAAAACTAAGGAGGTTACACCCAGAGAGTATACCGGAGGAACCCTTTCTTGTCCTATAGTGCTCAATGTACATGTCAATGGCTGCTAATGGGGAATGAGAGACAGGAGCATTCGGCTTTTAGTTAAGGCGCACGCCGCGAACATTTTATTGTTCAACAAAGCACAGGAGAAATCTCCCACCGGCACCACCTTGCAGGTCAACATGTAACACTTGTTACACACTACGACTACGACTACGAGGAACGAACGGGTGCCGCTTTGGGGAGCTTCGCCCCTAAAAGTTTTGTTCATAGGTAGAAAGCGAAAAAAAAGTTATATATCTGAACGCTTTTTCATATTAATGTCAGCGCAGCTGGAACACTGTATGGCCAGAAGTTTATCATGGTCCACAGAAAATCCAGCCGAGCCGAAGAGCCCCAGGTTAAATCGGTGGCTAAGCCCATCACTGTTGGGATAGTTCTTGAATAGCTGAACTTCAATTGATGGCGCAAATGCTTACAAAGAAGTGAACAAGACACTAAAGCACAGAAGAGTGTATTCCGTGCGCTTTGCTACGTCTGCTTTGCTCCTTTCTAAACATTCGCGCCATCAATTCAAGTTTGGCTAAGCACACGTAGGCACGACTAGGCCAAAAGCTTTTGCGATGGTGGAAAATCAAAAGGAAAAAATTTTGTTTGTGTGATAACCAGCAATTTTTTCTTACGGCTGCGCATCCTGTTAAGTGGGTACACAATTTACATGCTTTCGAACAATATTGCAAAACAGTATTCCTAATGAACAAATAGAACGCGCTTTCGGAACACAAGCACATCCTGCATTGTTGACAATGCCCTTAGGAAGAACCCAGAACACTGTACGTGTAGCGGGCCCGCATTTAGCCTGCTGCCTACGATGTTCCTCGTTCCCGAATACCCGGCAGCCTCTAAAACACAAACAAAACAGTATAAGGTACTCGCTGTTCTGTCAACTCGCTTGACTGCCTACGTTGGAGACCGCAATATAAACACGAGGACTTACCATGTCCCTAGCTAAAACTTAACCAGCTGAATATAGAAAGCAAACGTATCTCACAGAAGCTTGACCTTCATTGGTACACAAAGCACACGTTGTGGCTAGACAGAGTTTTCCTTTATACAAAAAAATGAGAACTTACTGAGTCAGCTTTCGCTAACTCCCTGACGGGCCTTCCTTACAACGTATTCATACTTAAGGAAATTACTGAACGTCGGCTAGTTATGTGCACCTAGTAACGTTAACTTAGAAGCGAGGTTCGGGATCCCAGAAAGCTGACATACATGCTTCCCGCTTCATGGAGGGAACAAATGGAAGCAAAGGCTGCGTCCGTCTTTGTATTTACCATGTAAGAAATAGCTTCACAGTAAAATGTCTAATTGTCCCAGTTACATTAGCGGTGCAGAACGAATTGTATTACAAGGAAAGATATTAAAACATATGAGAGGAAAATTGGTAAAATTTGAAACAAAGACAAAGGCAAAAGCGATTGGATTCATGAACTGTTTGGCGAAATTCTTCACGGCAAAGTCGTAGTAGGTGATTATTTATTGTACCTTTAGGTATCACAGCTTGCCCAAAGTATCTTTCTGTTTGGCAGCTAAAAAACAGCGGGACGAGCATCAACCTACGCTGACGCCTGGCCGCACATCTCAATCCGCAATACAACCATCCTTGACCCTGATTAAAAATTGTGGTAGTCGAAGTACTCGACATAGACCAAAACAAAGCATATGGTGAACCCTGCGCAAAGATTACATGCGTAAGAAAATTATTGCAGATACTTGATGTGAGCTTAATCATATCGTCACCGTTTCTTGAAGGAAACGCCCAGAAGTGCGCTCTCACAGCGCTTCATGAACGGGAAAGACGAAGTCGTAGCTGAATTCGTGAACGCCAAAAAGCATTCTGCTTTACGCAAACGCGTGCACCACTGCACAAAAGCAATGACCGCTTCATTCACCCACCGACACCATTGCCTTCTTGCGTAGCCCACTGGAGATGCTTTATGATATTTGGCGACAACTTTCTGTGGCAGCATAGGCAGCAGCACAGAACCAAAGTTCAGCCACATATCTGCATGTAGATCACGAACGCCTCTTTTGTACACTACGCAACAGAAGCCGTGTCCCGTTGATATGCTGGCGACACTGTAAGTTCCACTGCGTGTGCCAAAGACTGTAAAGAAAAAGGCCAAGACTGCAGCACGAAACTTCGGTCCGTGGCTTTTGTCGTATCCCGTGGCATAGCCCGATTCTGCTTCACTTCGTCGGTACAATAGGCTCTTCTCGTAATGGGGAACACTTCTGCTCTTCCCGGTCGTGTATCCTTTCGTAGTAGCGGTCGCGAGTGACCATGAATACAAGGGGAGGAAACTTTCGCCTTTGCGCTGAATGTGATAAGGTGTTTGGATTTCCGCTTGGTGGGATGCACTTTATTGTACTGTGTATATCAAGGACAAGCTGATGACTGCCGATCTTGCCCCTTCAGGGACAAAAGTATTGAGGTGACCGACCAGCTATCAAAACACGCATCCTTTTTGTTAATCTTAGATTCACTGTCATATTTTATGATGTGATCCTATGCGATCCCTTATGTGATCTTTTTTCATTATTTTGTAAAGCACGTGTGACTCACACATCAAAATTTTTTAGGCTCTTGTTGTTGATAGCAATCAAGAAGGCCAAACTCATTGGTAGCACTATGCCTTTTTATTTACATTAGGATTCGTAATAAAATGTCCTGTGTTGGAGACTGAGAGTACATTCTTTTATCACAAGGAGACACATGAAGTGCGCCTACCGCGAATATTTCTGAGTCGAATAGTGTGTTCAGTATTTTGGCATGGCCAGCAGGACATTGCTCGATAAAGACTAAGTATTAACCAAGGTACATCATTCGCGGAACACCTAGTGCATATACAATTCTTCTGACTAAGAGAACAGAGGAATGACTTTCAGAAATGAAATTACTTGCGGATGAATGTCACTAATGCGTATGTTTTAAGGCACTGAGAATAAATAAAACAATTAAAAATTTTTAAGATATGTATAGGTTGGACAGCGACGAGTGTTCTTTTGAAAGAAAATTTACCGAGAAATTGCATGACAAAAATTTCAAACTTGAACTAAAATTCTATTTGTACCGAAATAAAAAAAATACCAAAGGTAGGAAAAGCAAAAAAAATTTTGGAAATGATTTCTATTCTTATATAGCTTCTTCCGGTTTCTACTTCCGAACAAAGCGAATGTTCTGAAGTGACTCATCAACAGAAATGTTCTCAGCTTCTACTGAGAATAAATAAAACTGTTGCTGTCACCCTGAAAAAAAAGAAGCGTTAATGCTTTTAAAATAACCATTTTATATTTGAACAAACATAATTTTGTTTCTTTGTTTCATGTTTTATTTTTTAGCACATCGAAAACAATACAGTACTAATTCATATAGGTTTAAAAACAAGGACGGTAGAGAAGCGTTATGGTACCTGTCCCAGTCAACAAGAAAGTGGTTGAAAATCATCAAAGGGCAAGTAACTGCCACAACAAGGCGTCGATGCACTTTTAGGGGCGAAGCTCCTAAAGGCGTGGGTCTGTCCATCCCTTGTATGTATACTTGACCACCTGTATTTCGACCTTTGCAGACTGCCCACTACTTTGTCCTTGCGAACATCTCACTACGCCCCATAACCAATCCACCACTTCACACTGACCATACAGCCAATGCTATTGAGTAGTAGCCAATATGAAATGCAAGATGTTCGTGTACTTGTATCCAGGTGCGCGTTAAAGAACCATAGATTTTCATACTGTGTTCATCCTTTGTTCGTAAATGACCGTGTAATATTTCGACCTTTGCAAACGGGCCACAACATCGTCCTTGCAAACATGCCACACCGGTCCCATAAAAACATCCCATCACCGATCCATCACTTCACCGATCACAAAGTCGTTATAATGAAGGGGCAAACGAAGCGACGTTTAGCTACCACTTACCAATAGTAAGTTTTTTTGTTTAAATATATACAGTATTCTTCACGTTTTTGATAATATAGTGAGTGATATTCGCGGACGCTTCGTTTAGCGATGAAACCCTCCAGTGCTTCACCCTACTCATCATCATTCACTCCAGGAATATGCTGTGATTTGTTAAATGAAAAATCCAGTAATTAAATAGTTTACGTCCAACAGAAATCTTTTTGCGAGATAGAACGTGAAGAAATAACGTTACACATACATTCTCTGGCAACTTTACTACACTGATAATGCCGCCGACATAAGTAAAATAAAACTAGCCAACCAAAAAATTTTAGCACGAAAGAATAAATGAGCGATAACATACAGTTTGCTATTTTTTCAATGTGCAATGTATCTCCTATTCATTTTTGGGTTAATCTTGTGAGTAGTTTTTCTATTTCTTTCTTTGAAGTGATAATAATGCCTTAAAATGAAGAAAGGGAGATTTCGCGCTGAGGATGAAAAGGTCAATTTCTGATGACTGACATTTACAAATGAAAGCAGTCTTCGAGTGAGCCTTCTCAGTTCCTGCATTTTCTGAGGGAAGCAACGAATGAGAATACTTCTATTCGCTTTGAATGTCTTACAATTTAAAACCACTCGAAGACTGTCTACACTACGAGTTTGCTGCTGCATCTAATGTCGTTTGAAACCATGTGCTTGTGCTATTCGCGGGATGTCATTCTTTTAACGAAAACATTTGTATCTCTTCAACACTATCCGCACAGCAACGACATAATCAGTTGGTCATACGCACTTGTATATACCTAGCCACTGCAAAAGACTGTGACTTCTCTGATGTTTTTGATATCTCACCATTTAGTTCCAAGGCGTAGTCATTACTTCTTCGTTGCCTCATGCTAAAGAACGTTTGGTGGCACTGTTGCTTTTTTCTATGATGTGCCATAAGGTTTGCCTTAATTAAGGGAAATGAAATGGCGGATGAGTTGGCGAAAACCACTCATAATTCTACGCAAACGTGCCTCATTCCGGTATCTCAATATGACGCAAGCAGAATTTCAAGAACAGCAAAACGTGAATTATGCCTGTCTACCTGGTTCACAGACAAAACAAAGAGATCGATCTTGTATTTTGTTGATCCTAATATTGAATACCAACTAGACCACGACCTCCCAAGACGTATCGACACATTCATTCATTGCCTACGACTCGGAACTACTTACACAAAGCTCTTCCTACTTCTTATGCATCGTGCAACATCGTCAGCATGTTCATGCGGCCACGACGACGAGGATATCTGTCACCTATTGCTCGACTGTCCGAAGCACGACACACACCGAAGGCGACTAGAACAAGAACTGCATAGGTTAGATCCTGAGCGATTCTGGTTGAATAAAATACTAGGTCCATGGTCATTCAAAACAAACGACAAAGCAATGAAGGTGCTGCAACAGTTCTTCGAAGTAACGAAGATTTGTGACGAATACTGAACGGACAAAAGTTAAAAAGTGAGCGTGTGGTCTACGTGTTTGTTCTGCCCATATAGGAGAACTTTTGCTCTCACCCATGTAGGACTGTATATATGTATATATGCTATTGTTTTTTTTCATATATTTATTTGTACCAATTAAGTGGAAAGGGGTAGCCGTCGCCAAGTAACGGTGACAAAAACTTCGTCTATTTTCTCTTTCAATAAAAAGTAATGTTCACCTTTGTTTACTATCTATAACTTTGAGTCACCTAGTTTTTTTTTCTATTATTCCTCAATATTAGGTGCCGCTTTAAAATGAATACATAATAGGCTAAGACTAAGAGCACTCGTCTGTTCAGTTTGCAGTGACCTTTCTAAGTTTTAAATTTTTTACACATGAAAACTTTAACGGGCCAGTAAACAACGCCGAGGTCCAAAAATTTTCATCAATAGAAATATACGCAAATTTGGGCTGTGAGCCTGCTCCCGGATTAATTTTGAAAATACGTGCTATATTAGAGAAGTTACGGGGTCAGAACATCGGTTTCAGCTGGTTTTAAATTTTCGCGCGGCGCCACCGCACTTGTGTCTCTGTGAGACGTAGCCCGTCGTCCTAACTGGTTTAGATTATTCGACGAGTTACGCGTGCTGCGTTAAGTAACCAATCAGCGGCTTTGCGTCACTGCTCTTGATAAAAGGATAGGACAGGCGTAAGAAAGAAATGCAAGAATTGTTTTTATTTAATAGAGACTCTGGGCAGCGCTCAGCATTGTAATATTCGGAGAACGTACGTAATTACCGTGGTCTACTCCACGAATAGTCTCGCTTTTTTGGGGTTGTAAAAAAATTTGGAGCCTAGTGACTGGCCCTTTAAAGGTTTGAATCTTAATAAACCCTCTTAAACGGCTACTGTCCTTGCTTTTTTTTCCGTGGCCATGGCTTCTCAGTGTAAAGAGTGTTAATTGCTGCAATGTCCTTCCGCTGTTTCAAAGACGAAAACCACGCTATGTTTAAATTGTGACAATTGTGTGTAAAATATTTCAAAACCTTACTTTCTCTAATTTGAGGAAGGGCCGAAGCTTTTCGTCTTATTTGTGTTGCATCTGTGGTTTGACTTAAAGCTTTCGCTTCGAACCTCCCGTACGTTTTTTTGAAACGTAAGGGGAAATCGAATTTTGAATGTTCGTCGTCAGCTTCAAACATGGCGGTGCTTCGCTGCACTTAGCCTTGTCTACAAGGGAGTTTCCGAAAACAGCTTTACGCTCAGCACATTGTGCCTTTGCCTGTCCTCAGAGATTCTCAACTTTACGAGGTGCAAATCTGAGAGGTTTCAATTCTACTAACGTGGTCACCCGGCATTCCTGGCGCTACCGCATATTACACGGGCGTGTCACTACTCATGCAAACTAGGCGGCTTCAATGGTTACGGTATTGCGCGCCCACATAATGGTGCGAGCATCTTTGCCGCTGAAGGGCTGATTTTTGGCTGTCTCTATTTCAACCATTTTCTCAACCTGACCTTTCCCATCCTAAAGGTGAAAAAGCAATTATAAACACACACACAAACACAAACATATATATATATATATAAATCCTATAAAGTGGCTGGGTGGATAGCTGTTGTGGTAGCTCAGTGGTAGAGCATCGAACGCGTCATTCGAGGGTCGCAGGTTTGGATCCTGCCCACGGGCAGTAATCTTTTCACCCACTTTTTTCACATTTACATCACAATTTGGTCTAATATCATCTTCTATAGTTTCCTTGGCATCATTGTCTGTTAGATCTCGTTAATATTGTGTAAAAACACGGAAAAACGAGCCCTTAGGTATACACACCTTTTCTTATATATATATATATATATATATATATATATATATATATATATATATATATCACATTTTTCAAACTTTCTGCATGACGCTGATAAATTTTGTGCAACAATACGTTATAGAATTTGTGTGTGTGTCCTCTTTCACAGAACTATATACGTAAGTTCCTGTTTATGACATAACTATGTCACATCGGCCCTATTCTAAGGCGTTATTTTCCAGAAAAAGTCAATTTTATTATTCATTTTCCCGATATTCTTTAGTCATGTAGAGGCACCTGTATAGGTTAGCTTATGAACATAAAAAAATATAGTTAATCCTATCCACAGACGAAATCATATTTTTCAATGAGCCCGGCCATTCATTAAAGACTTGCATTTGTTCATTGACGGCGCTATGGCACGGTCGTCTATTCGCATGAAGCTCGGATATTTTTTTACTTTTTTGCCGTAGAATAAATCTAACACAATCAGCCGATAAAAATCACTCCGAAGTTAGCACTCTGTCCTTTCGTTTGGCACGTGAAGATGTTTCCTTGTTTTTCATTGACGCGTTACACTACTTCAGCTACGGGGAATGCATTCGGTCAATTATCAGCACTTCCTTAAAAATGTTGATATAAATATAGTCATCACATGGGCACCTTCACGCTATGCGGAAAAGTGGGAGTAAAAAAAGACAGACTTTTGCAGCTTGGAAAACTCAGCTCTGGAAACGGTAAATCATGTCCATTTAGTGACGGCCTAATCAACAATAAAACTGCCGCACACTTATTGCGGACATGCACATGTCCACAGTTAAACCGTCGAAATGAAGTCCGTGTGAAAGAGCCAGCCGTGGCCGACAACACTACATTGACCTCTGAATCCGTGGAGCTCACCGCAACTCATTACTTGACTTGCTACACGAAGCAAACCTTCATGTGTACTTTTGAATAAAAAATGACTATGCCTAAGGGCAGAAATTTGAAGAAAAACAGTACTAGCGAACAAGTTTACACTTGAAGAGAACACCACTATATGTGCTTCTTTCTCAGTTTTCGCTCCACTATGGTGCGTTGTTGCCGTAATTTTTTTGTTGAAAAAATAATAAGAAAAAATATGCTGTATGAACTGTAGTTTTCTCTAAGATTGCGCTTTCCGTGTTTGAGTTGTATTGATGCGAAAAAATAATTGACAAACATCACAAGAGCATGGTATTCAAATTAGTTTCTGATAATGCAGAGTGTTAGAGTAATAGCTTTTACTGTGTGTTATTTGACAACGTAAGACAAAAGAGCGTGGTACGGCCACTGGGAAACGGATAGAGGTGACCGAATAAGTGATACAACAAGACAAGTAGGTTCCTGTTCACACTCTTTGTTACTGCTTCCCAAATATAACACACCGACGTACACTTACAAAAACATTTATCGTCCCGAAATACCGAAAATGGAAAGAAAAAACAAACTCAGTCAACTGCGGGCATACCGCGAGTTGTTTACATGTTGACACCTCATTAGCGGGGAAACCGGAAGGCACCATGCGTACAAACGTGCGACAGCCGTCTGTTCTCATTTCCGTGTCCCCGCAAAACAGTTGTGGTGACATTGTTTTTGTCCTTTCTTTTTTATCGAGAATTTCCGAAACTGCAAGAACATGCCCGCCTGCACCCTCTTCCCGTTTCTAAACTCAAGCTGTCTGTACGTTAAAAAGATTGCGCGAAGTATAAATAACAACAAAATACGAGGGCGTGCAGTGATGTTGGTCGGAACTTAGAGTGACAACGACGCTGTCCCAGCGTGTCTTCATTCCGAGCATCTCCAAAACCTCCGCTAGCTTATCTGACAGGGACATTCACTTCCCGCTAAAAGCTGACTTCCCTCCCTACTGGCGAGACACGCTGTGAAATTGAGTTGAGCGTGAAGCGAGAAAAGGAAGTGGAGAAAGGAAAGTGACGGTTTACTTTTCTGTCCACAGAAGAAGAGATCGTACGGGGGTGCACGCTATCCTGTTCGCTTTTCACATAAACGTACTCAAACTTGCACTCATTTAATCAGTCTAATTAGAGATGTCTGCAAAAAGCAGCAGGATGAAAACAGCCAGTATAGGCGATAATAGAAACGAGAAAGAATAGCTTATGTGTTAGCCACAAGCTGCAAAAAAGAGGAAAAAACAGAATATTGTAAATAATTGCAGCACAAACGAAACCGAGACTGAGTGTGTTGCGCGATTAGCCATGTCTTCACGCGTGTATTGCCCTTGGTTATATTTTTTTCCTTTTTGGAATTAATTCCATCTATTTAGCGCATGCCATAAAACTCAGCATAGGCAGACCAATTAAAGCTTTCTGCTTGGAAAGCGTTTGTGGGAGTGTCTGCGCACAACGCCGCTTTTACTAATACTTCATTTCTTTGAAAAAGTTTATAAATTCTAACATAGAAGCAGCTGATGTACCGTGGTGAGCAGTAGGATCTCGAACGTTAGCGTTACCTTTAAATGTGATAGTGGCTAAAAACAGCTGTTAAGCGCGCATTTACCATACACAAAATACTCGACCTAAACGCAAAGCTCGCATTCAATTACGTTATGCTGATGTGAGCCCATTAAACGTAGTCGTTGGAGAAACGTGTATTCAGACTTTCATCTCGTAGTGCTCACAATTGTACATAACAAAGGGTGGATGCTGCAGCGGAGGGTTGTTTGATTTCACAGGAACGTCAATTGTTGCACATAAAGAGTGGCATGATGGAGCTCATAATGTTTGATCGTGTCATTGCTCTGTGCGTAACTTCTTGAGTTTGCGAATAAATTATCCAAGCTATCCGCTAAATAAAAAGTAGCTTTGTTGTTAGATAAACAATTCGAAGTTATTAACTGATGGTAAACACATGTGGAATATGTGGTATTTCAGCACAGTCAAGTGTTATTAAAAAAGAATTCAAAACTTTTTATAAGGACGCACACAATGAAATGCTTACTCTTGAAAGTACCAGGCACGTATTCGAACAACTTGCTCTACATGATATTGCGGTTGTATGACACTGGTGCATTATAAAACAATCTCTATGAACTGGAGTGCAACGATTGACTTATTCAACACCCTGTCACTCTATGCACAAGCGAATAAGTCAAAACGAAATAAAACAAGAATATAAGTGAAAGAAAACCGCAAGGCATTGAAACAAAGTTTAAAACAGAACCAAATTCTGCATATTCCACTCTCCTTTATTATGCATATTTATAAATGATCCAACTTTACAAGCGTTAAAAATAGTAAAGATGTTTTCATTGCAAAGTATCATGCAGGTGTATCCAAGTGTAGCTGCAGCCGGCTAACGACCTAATGAGGCCTCAAAAATAAGTGAGTTGATTCTATCTAGGTGTACAAAGAATGTGGGTGAGGGGCGATAAATCCTTTTATACTGGCCACGCCGTGCTGCAGAAAGAGCTGTGCGAAAGCTCTTTTTACAGCTCTTTCTATGAAAGGAGAGGGCACCGTTTGACAGCTTGAGATCCCCTGAAGCTCTTCAGAGGACCAACAAGCACTTCGATTGAAACACTGGTAGCGTCTCTTCCGAGAGTCTTTTGAGCTTCAGGCAGCCGTGAGAGATTCTGAGTAAAAATGACCTAACGGCGCTGGTTGCTTGAGGGTGTTTCAAGCTAAGAAAGAAGACTCAGAATGAATAAATTCGGACGACAAAAGAAATGAGGAAAAACAAACACAAAATGATGTAGGATGGGCATTGAAGGATTGAATAAGCCTTTTTGACATTTACTGCGCAGTGTTTGGAAGCAATTGTCAGAAATGCAGAAACAAAAAAAAAGCTCACAGGAAAATGCTTGGAAGAAAACGCTCCCGTTGTTGCAGAGCGCGTCTCGCAGTGTCCATTCTCCTTTTTCTTTCCTGGCAATCTGCTTATGTTAGGATTTCCCGCTTACCATGAACTCTAGGTGACATCTGTTTTCTCATGTTCGAGCAGCGGTATTGCGAAAAATCAGTATATGCATGTGTTTTTGTCTTGAGCTCTGTGCACAGCTGCGTCATCTGTGTCTGAACCCTCTTGACCTATTTGCGCCATCGCCTCATGCTCGCCAGCATAGCTTTAGACAAAGACACCGGTGGACTTGACAGGTAAATACAATCGGAGTTCCAGTGTGTTGCTCTGCTTCAAAACATTGGAATTTCCCTGGAGATTGGCTTCATATTCTTTTTTTTCTTTAGCTTGAACACCACACACGCTGCAAAAACTTGACATGACTCTTTGAGAGAAATCATCCAGATACCTTTTCTTGAAGAGAAACTCTGAAAAACTTGCGTCGGCACACGCTTGGCGCCGTTAGCGGTCCTTCTGACAGACGCTATTAACTGATATGAACCTATTTTAAAGATCAATCCATCGTGTGCCTTTGATATGCCGCGAGACCTCAACAGGCAAGAGTAAAGATGCTTGCACTCCATCATATTAAACGTCATGTACACCAATTACTTTAGGAACAACATTTGACTATCAGACTTACCATTCTGTGTTCGACGTGTTGCCCCAGAAGATCTCAGTGATGTCCACTGCGAATACAATCTATGCGCATCAGAGAGACAGCCCCAAGGGTGGTCGCAAATCTCCAATGGTACTCGAATCCGGAGTTGAAACATATTCTAGGCACATGGCAAAGCAGCTTCAGTGCGTTACTTGCCAGGAAAGCACTGCTGACCTTCCCAACAGCCACGAGCCTGAAATAAACTTTGTACATAATGTAGTCTACCTGTATGTTTTTTGTGTATATAATATAATCATCACCCAGCATCTGGAGTAGCATTTCAGGTGAGAAGCAAGCAAGCTCTTCGTTAAAATATTTCGCTCACATCTCTTGCTACTCAGTGAAAATGTACTCTTGTGAAAGGAGTAACGAATCTGGACACGTTGATAGTTTCAGTAAGAGCAGGTGCTTGCAGCTGCGGCTGTGAATAATGAACGTTGAATGTACTAACGGGTACGTTACCACAATTTTTCAGTTGGTATAAAACATCGCTCTGCTGTCCTGTATTGACGTGATATCACTTTTTGTGGGAACAAATTCACATCAATGGATGACATTGCAAAAGGTTCGCCAGGTCAAGGAACCAAACTTGAAAAAAAATAGGGAGTGGCGTCGAGCGCGATTACTTACGCCTCTTACCCTGCAGTAAATGATTCAAGATCATTGCTATACTTTTCGCAAGGTGGCAAAAGAACGCGTGCTTGTGCAACACCACCTAGATTTTTTAAGGCCCCTCCACGGCTCTATGACGTCACCGCACTACGACGGCTCTGGAGGTTCGGCTTGCGCGTGCGCACAGCTTTCCGACGCAGTTCCGCGTGCGCCTGAAGGCTTTCGAAGCTGAGGAAGGGCCAGTGACGTTTTTTTTTTTTCAGTCGGCTCCAATAAACGTTTTACTCGGTCGCAGAATCGTGGTTTAATTGCACAAAGTTTAAATGAATGTTTCTTCTGGTTTCCTTGATCGTATAACGAGTAACATTCAGGCATATCATTACTGATTTTGTATCGATGCGCAGGTGTACGAAAACACGTTCGTAATAATTTTTAAGGACCACGCACGCGATTTTGACAAGTCATGTTTTATTTTAGGAAAAAGAAACAGCCAGCAAAAGGTTATCAAACTGCTACAACAATAACTCATAAGAAATACGTGAAGGCTGCCACAAATTTCTCAGTACACACAAGAAAAGATGCAGAATATGAAAATACAATACGTGAAGGCTGCCACAAATTTCTCAGTACACACAAGAAAAGATGCAGAATATGAAAATACAATGAAAAATCAGTTTCTAAACTCTCGCATAAAAAAAGAACAACAGTCACAAGCCAACACCCACAAGCAGAGTAGTCACTTCTTCAATGTCTTCAATTTTCGCTCTTTATCTCTTGCGGCCTTTTCAACAACCAACTGATCATTTTTTCGTTTGCACAGGTTATTCAAAAGCGTGTTTGCTGCTGCACTTAGGACATAATGCATTACCAACTGGGGACTGTGCCCATTTTCACACACATCAAAGTCAACATTGTTGTTTATCGCATCATGAGTGAGTGCCAAGAGAGCCTCCTTTTGATTCGGTAACGCATGAAATTGCTGTGCATGCTGTTCGCTCCTCAGTTTGTCAAGAACTATTTCCGCAGTAACAATGGCATTTATTATGGCAGGCTGCGGAAACTTGAGACCACCACGTGTCATGGACTTGATCAACTCTCCGCCTTCAACTTCAATGTCGTCATCCAGCATTAAACTTTCTTTGCAAGCCATGCACAAAAGCTTCTTGAATGCAGCATGGGCGCAGTAGCCAGCAACGTATGTGATTGCTGGGAGATTTGGCACCTTCACGTCATAGTCCTCATCCGTTATTTCAATCTCAAAATCATCAAGTACAGCCTTATTCACTGCCACCGAGTCTGCTGCAGCCTCTATTTCTGGGAGCTCCAGAACGTTCTGCAGACGAAGCTTTCGCTCAGACTCATACACTTGTCTGATGGAAATGTGGTACTGAGCACCGGAGAGTTGGCGGTATTTGCCGAACCTCTCTTCCAAAGAGTCCGTCTGAAACTTCCCTAAAAGCACATAATCAAAGTTCAGCTCATTCAGGCAATACTCAGCAACCTTTACTAAGGTTTCTGTCGTGAGACGGAGGGCACTGTGAGTCTCTCTTGTGAGCACACCTGCGTCAAATCTTAGGGACTGCCACAGATCTAGCCACTCCACTATATTCAGCAGAAAGTGAACCTGTGGACTTGTCACTGATGCAATCGGTGACTGCAGCTCATCCCGAAGTCGAATGCCCTTGTTGCATGTTTTTACATTAACAATGCTCCACCACTTAGTTATGAGTTCTAAAAACTCTGCTGTGCCGGCCACATGCTCGAGCTGAAGTTTAGGCCCACACGCTCGAAGAGCTGCTGCTGTAGACGGGTTGAAAATCTTTAGCGCGAGCTTAACATTTTGTCGTTCCATATTCGAAGGATTGAGAGATTTTGTCGTAAGCGCTGGTGCAGATTTGATGAGCTGACCCTGTTCTTTCAAGTGTAGTTCTCGAAGTGTACGAAATGACGCTGTAAGTATGGGTGGCTGTACGCTAGATTCTGTGGCGCTAGGAAAGAACATGCATGTTCCAGAGTTTCGCTGATTGAGCCAGTTGTTCCTCACACACTTCATTAAGTGCACAGGATCAATCAGGAAAAAAAGAGGACGGTCAGGGTCAGCAGGGTGTGGATACACACTCTGAAGTTTGCACGGTGCCCCAAAAAGTGACATTGTTTTGCGGTTGATTGAGTTATTGTCAGTTATTACAGCAATGATACGCAACCCAACATTTTCCAACTGAGTAATGATACTACGCAGAAGAGTGTGCAGCTCCTCCGCATTGATGCGCTCTACTGGCAGTATGTGCACAACATTCTTCTGACTTGAAAGTAGGCTTTGCATCATAAAAACATGCGCTGTTTTTGCTGCATTAGGGCTATTGCTAGCCGCACCAACAATCGTTCCTCCCTTATAGTCAAAATAAGGCTGCAGGTGAATTTCATCCATCATGAGAACAACAATTTTTTCGTGCTCTTTCATAGTAGTGACCAGCTTCTTTGCATACGAAAAAAAAGAAGCGCCTTGCTGCTCAGCTTCTGGGCTTACATTGTATGAATTACACACACGACGTATAGTGGATGGATGGGGCAGCCTAACATTACCGGTACTGCGCAAGAATCTATAGGCATGCGGAGAAATTGTAAATAAAATGCTCGAAAGTACCAGGAACTCTGGAGAATACCGAGATTGCTTGCTATGCCTGACGAGAAGAAGAGAAACTTGCTCTTTCAAAAAACGCATGGCATTGAGTCGTTCAACATCTGCCAGTTCACAGTTTGAGGCATCTTCAAGCAGAGAAAATGCCAACTTGAGCAAACCCTCAATTTTGTCTTCATGCTTACAGGAAAGTTCTCCATGTAAGGACTCTACAGAATCTAGCAGGCGTGTCAAACAACGAATGTCGTTCACTTTGTGAGGGATGGCACCAATGCCATCAATCGTAGTAAGCTGCACATCTTGGCAATGAACTTTCACCGTGAGATCCTCTAAGACCGTTATTGACAGCAAAACACGAGGGGCGTCTTCAAGAGCAAGATTCAGAAAATGAATGCACGCAGGTCTAGAAATAACACTCCAAAAGTTCGAAAGCTTCATTTGAGGAAGGCATTCCAGTAGAGCCTGGAAGGTGTCAAACTTGTGCTTTGTTTCCTCCTCCTCATGTGTCTCAAGTGAATTGGCGATGGCTTCTCGTAAAGAGGCTGCTTCAAGGCGCATCCTTTTCTCAGCGGGCGCCTCTCGCGACGTAGCGGCGGGCGCGGAAAGGTACGCTGGACAGTTCGGGAATACACTGGGAACGGCGTCGGAGCTGAGTCGAGCGATCTTCAGTTTTGCCTCGACGACTTTGCCGGTTTTTGAGTCCACATACTTAGAGGAAGTCAGAATGTCTGACTCTCTAAAGTGCCGCTCGCAGACCTGTAAAACCAAACCCAAATAATGTTAGCGTTATTAAGACAGTTAATTTCATGAGCGAAACAGCAAATTCATAACTTAAAACTAGCATAGTTCAATACGTCACCACAAAAACGTCGCGCAATAAATATCACGCGTTTTAAACTTACCACTGAGCGCTTTCCGGGTTCAAAGTCGGCACGCGGAATGGCTTTCAACCACCTCCTCCTTCTGTCGGCATCAGCTGGGAAAGTGAAGACTCGCACAGTCTTTTCTCCGTCGTAATTCCCGCGGCAGCCGGGAACACAACAGTGCCCAGGCATTTTCACAAATCACTCAGTAACTGTCACACAGGCACACATCACTTTCTCGGACGTTGTCCAGTAGTTCCCTTCAAGTAATCACGGCCGTCAACAAAGCTTCAGCAAATGGCAAGGAAAGAACGGAGAAACAGCACGTAATGCATATGAAACGCACGTGCCACGGTGCAAACAAAGCACTCAAATGAAAAGAAAAACACGACGATGGTGATGTTTACAGCAATAGTGATGCCCTTTCTGAAATGCTTCTTTCGAAAGATTACAAAAAAACTACTCAATTTAACTTTTAAAAATTACACAGTTTAAAAAAAAGAAAACAAAATACTTCTCACTTTTTTATATCTTTTTTATTTTCTAAAAGAGTTAAATTAAGTATTTTTCATTTTGTCTACGAAACCATGGCTCACAGTAATCAGCATGAACGGCGGCTGGCTGCCGCTCGAGCAGGAACGGCAGCCGCTGCCGTCAGATGGCGCTACCGCACCGGTTGCTCCCGCCGTCGTAGTGTGGTGACGTCACGCGTCAAAGGAGAATTCGTGGAGGGGCCTTAAAAAATCTAGGTGGTGTTGGCTTGTGTCACTCTTACTGCGCTATGGGATGAAAAATGATGTTGAAACTTGCAAATGTGGTGTGATGGAGCACTTTGCTACCTCAAATTGACATCTCGGGGATGTGAACCGCTAGTTTTGGCGAGCTCTAATTGAGACGTCACGTGTCAAAAGGTAAATGTGTCAAATTAGTGATTGCTAAAACAGCGCTAAAGCTCAAATAAAATCGTTTCGTCGAGAGATTTTCGCAACAAAGGAAATGCTGCCAAAAGTAGTTGGCTAGCAAAAGCAGCATAAAGAGCCAAGAACGTACTAAGACATCATACATTATAACAGGAAAGCTCCCAGTTTTCCATGTCAATCTAGTTATTTCGAGGAGGCGGCAGGACTCATTTCATTTAGCCATCTAAGGCAGCTTAAGAGATGCTTTGCCTTTAAAATAAGACCCTGCGTTGCAGCAATTTGTTTTCTTTTTTTTAAATGTTGCTTAGGAAATAATGAAAATTTCAGGATAGAAAAAGCTGGCATATAAAATTTCTGAAATAATTCTGAGCAGTTTTGGCAGAGTGCTCAAGAAGGTGCTGTTCACTTCTGAACAGGGTAAGGCAGGTAAATGAGACTGCGTTGCTTGCGGCAAAATAAAATTATTGTCACTAGATTACCAAGAAAAAGATAATAAATTTGCTATGTCCAGTGCCAATTGCTTGGTTTATGTCTTCCTGGTTTATTTCCCTTCGAATACCACTGTTATTTATTTTGTCAACTTGCGGTAAGGGAAGCCTAACAAGCGTGTCTTCAGTTGAAGAAGAATGGCTATTTGGGCTAGTTGGTTTGCATTTATGGTAATAAGGGCTGCAGCGCAAGCACGAATGTGCTAGAAGAAACAGACGAAAGGCGAGGCACGGAAAGCACAGCGCTCGTGTTGTCCTCTTTGCTTTCCGTGCCTCGCCTTTAATCTGTTTCTTCAACACATTCGTGCTCGCGCTGCAGCCCTTATTACCGTGTCTTCAGTTGTCTTGCTAGAAAGTTCTTCACATTCTTTTAATTTTTTATATCGCTATTGTTAGTGCGAACTGAAGAACACATTGAGAGAACATATCCTATATTTTTATAACACGGTGCTGTCAGAATACACACTTGTACCTTTATTTTATTTACGAGTATTTATTTCTAACAAGACGTTTCTATAGTTCACCAATCATAGCATTCGCTAGGTTTGCAAAATCGATACTTCCTCTACATTGTTTAATTTTTGTATAAGCTTTACTTGTGTACGCAATATCTGTTGCTTCGGAGGGAAAAAATCCATGAATGTTGATGAACTTGCTGAATAAGTACAGTTCTTCGTTATATTTTTCTTCGTTATAACGCTAAATAGGATACGTCATGCCACAAGTTAAACCTGTTGTGTCGAACAAACGACCGAGCCACTACCATACTAATCTAAGCGTGTGTCTTTATCTGCATGCTCTCTGCTCTTTGAGGACAAAAAATAAGGACTATATTAAGCAAAACAATCCATTAGACAGGCGTGCTGAACAGGGCACACTAAAAAAACGAGAAATGCAAACGTCGCTGGCAAAACGTTCAGGACGAGACCGAGTTAAGCTGCACTGCATCTAAGAATTTTTCTTCAGCACAGCGAAGCCTACTTGGTTCCTTGGCTAATAAGGATAAATATTCCGCATGATGAGTTCATCTGCACCACGTCATCTGGTCAGTGTTGACGTGCATAGGTCGAGTAAATCGAGCAGGTGGCAGTACCGAAAAAAAAAACATGGTTGCAGTCATCAACGCCAGGGTGCCTAGTTACGAATTTATGAACCAGTCATCGTGTGCTCTGTTGCTCGTGCATCGCAAACTGATGCTTGTATTTCCTTTGAATTCGTGCCCTGAACTTTGAAACTAAGGTGTCCAGGACTATATTGCGCTAATTTTGAGAACCGCAATGAGATACTCAGCGCGAAAATCCTAGCTCGTGCGTATTGAGTAAACATAGGATAATCCTCGTCCTCATCATGAAAGGGTACAAAGCGATGACTTACTGCACTATTTTTTTACAGGCACCACAGTGGTGCAATACCAGGCGCAAGTTCGGATCGAGGCGGGTGATCAGGGCTGCATAGGTGCTACTATGTTGATTTGGAACCGCAGTTACCAGTTGTTCTCAATCTAACAAGTAAAACAAAACATATAGCGTAAGTGTGAACATAAACAAACGTATCATGTATCACTGTGATGTAGTGCGCACCAAACAAGCACATTATCCACTATACCAACTATGGCATAAATGTATTTAAAGGTATGGTCCGCTGCACCAAGAAGTTGCTTTCTGACACCGCGTAGCTTGGGTAGTGTTGATTGGTAGCGGCGAAGTGGAGTTTAGTTGGTGAGGATTCATAGTAAAAAAGAGAACGCCTACGCTTTTTTCCACCTCCACCTTTTTTAAAGTAGCAGAACAGGGACAAATAAGATGACAGTTACGTCTTCAGGGATGAAAGTTATTTCCTTGATGAAAGCAAGTCGGTTAGCCCGAACAATGACAATTTTTCTCCCTGCATGAATCCTTTTTTGATTAAACACAGGTCTTGCATTATATTTACAGATTATTTAGCTTGTTAAATGCGCTATGCGTGTTCTTGTCCTAACACCCACACCCGTGCCAAAGTTCACGAACTGTGTTTGGGACGTTATGCCTACAAAGGAGGAGGAATAAATGAGGAAGGACAGGGAGGTTTGCCGGTTCTCAGACCGGCTGGCTACCCTGTACTGGGGAAGGGGGTAAGGGGACAAAAGATGAGAGAAAAGAGACGTTGTAAAAAAAGCGAGAGAAGGTCACCAGACAATCCACAGCGCTGTTTACAGTCTGTCTCTAAGGCCACTTGCCCGCAGAAAGCGCAACAACGCTCTCAATGCCTTGCGTGCAGAGGACGGTCTCGGCCAGTGTCCTAATACCCTTTCTTCCGACAATTGGCGATTGTCTATTCTATCTAAAGCTTTTGACAATTCTTTTCTTGGCACGCTGAAGCGGGAACACTCGCAGAGAAGATGGGAGAAAGTCTCTGCGAAGCCACAGTTCTCACATGTCAAACTTCTGGCCATTCTGATTTGAAACGAATAAGCATTCGTAAAGGCCACCCCAATCCACAGACGGCACAAAAGTGTCTCCTCAGCTCTGGTTATTCCTGATGGAAGACGGAGCTGTAGGTGTGGGTCCAAACTATGAAGGCGGACGTTGGTGAATGCCGATGAATTCCACTGAGCGAGTGTCAGTTCTCGTGCAAGTGATCGAAGCCTTGCAGCACCGTCCGTTCTTGATGGTATAGCTACACAAGGGGCATCATCATGAGCAGTTCGGGCTGCTTCATCTACACGGTCGTTTCCATCAATGCTGCAGTGGCCTGGTATCCATTGATACGCTATGTCATGTTGTTTCTCTATAGCCCGGTGATGAAGCAGTCGTATTTCAGCAATTAGCTGTTTGTTTGGTCCATGACAATATGGCGAGGCAATTCCCTGGAGAGCTGCTTTGGAGTCGGAGAATATTGACCATGTCTGTTGCGGTTCTTCAACTAGGAACTCTAGAGCGGCACGAATGGCGGCGAGTTTTGCCGCCGTGGATGATGTCAGATGCGAGGTCCTGAACTTTATCGTGATGGATTTCTCCGGAATTACCACTGCGCCTGTTGAACTTGTTAAAGTGACCGACCCATCCGTGTAAATGTGAATGCGTCCACTGTGTTTCTCATGCAGAAACAGTAATGTCTGTTTTAGGGCCCAATTTGACAAATTTTTCTTCTTTTGCATTCCGGGGATGGTTATCAGGGCTTCCAGTGGATGTAGACACCACAATGGTAACGACGGTCTTGCTGCGTGCGTGAAGTTCGTGAGAATCACCATGCGATGTGGGGCAATAATAGAGCAGAACTCACAGCATTGCCTGGAAGTTGGAAGTGAGGCGAGGTGATGCGATTGAATCTGGGTGGCATGTCTTATGTGCGTTCTTAAAGCATCGACACGAATGTAGGTTGTGATAGGGTGTTCATGAGCGATTGCTACAGTCGCTGCTGAGGATGCACATCTCGGCAGCCCGAGGCATATTCTCAGTGCTTGAGCTTGTATTGACTGGAGGTCATGAACGTTTGTTATGCGGGCCTTGCCAAGCACAGGTAGGCTGTAGCGCATGAAGCCAAAAAAAAGTGCAGCATACAGTTGAAGCATGGCTCGTACCGATGCACCCCATGATTTTCCCGCAAGAAACCTTAGGACGTGGGTGATCATGGTCAGTTTCTCCTTCATGTAAGCGATATGAGGGCTCCAAGACAAATCACGATCTTTTATTACTCCCAGGAAACGGTGAGTCTTTTCATAGCTGATTGTGTGTCCATTAATTCTGATGCGGTATGGCGTCATTGTCTTGCGCGTAAACGCAACTAGTGAGCATTTCTCATATGACAGCTCCAATCCTCGTCCTTGAAGGTAGTTTGACGTCAGTGTAGCCGCTGTCTGAAGCCTGGCTCGTACGTGTAGACGCGTGAACCCTGATGCCCAGATGAAGATGTCGTCCGCGTATATCGACAGATGTACGGAGTGTGGCAGGACGTCAACGAGGCCGATGAGCGCAAGGTTGAAAAGTATGGGGCTTAGGACCCCACCTTGAGGTACGCCGCGATAAGTATGATGTTGCCTTGTTGCGCCATCTTCTGTCTGAACGAAGAAGGTTCTGTCCTTCAAATAGCTGTAGATCCACTGGTAAATGCGGCCTCCCAATCCAATGCTGCCCAAGGCGTCCAGGATGGTTTCATGTAAAACATTGTCGTATGCAGCCTTAATATCCAAGAAAAGTGCCGCTGATAATCTCTTTAGGCTCTTCTGCTGTTGTACAGACGTGACAAGATCAAACCATTGTCTATGGAAGACCGTCTACGTCGAAAGCCGGTCAAAGCATCGGGGTATATATTGTTATGTTCCAAGTACCACTCCAGGTGAGTCAGCACCATTCTGTCCGTCACCTTTTCAAAACAGCTGGCAAGCGCGATGGGGCGATAGGAGGCCATGTCCAGAGGCGATTTGCCTGGTTTGAGCAGAGGCACAAGGCGGCTGCACTTCCACGAAGGAGGAACCAAACCGTTGCTCCACAAGTCATAGTATACAGCTAGAAGGGCACGCCGAGCTGTTCGTCCTAGGATAGCAAGGGCCATGTAAGTGACTCCATCGGGTCCAGGCGATGACGAGCGCTTGCATGCTGCCAATGCTGCCTGAAGCTCCTCTAGAGAAAACATATTGTCCATCCGAGTGTCTCTGGACACCGGCGCGTTTCGTAGGTTACTCATGTTGATCCCGGACCCCTTGTTTGCAACCCTGGCACAGAAGTCTTCCGCTACATCGATTTCACGCCGGCCTTGGTGGATAGCAAGGCATTTGAACGGACGATTCTGTTGTGGCAATGTTCGTAGGCCGCGGATTATTCTCCATATTCGCGAAAGAGGTTTGTGGGGATCGAGCGACTCGCATAGTGACTTCCATCGTTGCGACTGTAGTGCATTGATTCGACGTTGAATCTTCTTTTGTAGACGTCTCGCTTCCCTCAAGTCGCAGGTGGATTTTGTGCACCTATAACGTCGTTCGGCGCGATGACGGATTGCGCGAAGTCGCTCCAGCTCCACCTCATATTTGCAAAAATCTCGCAAACGTCCACAATTAAACGTCGCCTCTTGAATAGCGGCCTTCATTATACCTTCTAGGCTTTCAAGAGAACCTTCTTGGTTTCTCTCGCATTGCTTCTCTGTGGATGATCTGTACTTTGACCAGTCTATCCGTGAAGTGGGCGCGATTTGCGACTTGCTGAGCCCCTTGATTTTTATATAGGTGGGAATGTGGTCACTGTCATGAGTTTCATTGTCCGCAAACCACTGCACCTTGGTGTTCAGGCCACTTGACACAAAAGTTAGGTCGAGACAGCTACTATATGTCAGACCCCGTAAAAACGTGGGAGTGCCGTCATTTAAACAATATAGTTGGTGGTCATATGCAAAGGAGGCCACATCTCTTCCCCGACGGTCCATCTTCTCGCTTCCCCACAGAGGGTGATGAGCGTTAAAATCACCGGTAATAATCCATGGCCCAGGTGTCGCTGATATAATGGCGCTTAATCTCGCTTGGTCGGAGCGGCCTGAAGGCGAAATATATACTTATGCCCACAAAAATTGTTGAAAGAGTGTTAGTGGCAATTATTGAGTGAAAGAAATAAAAACAATTACAAAAATAACACGAAAGGTCAGCTAGTTGGTTTGTTTACAAAATAAAGCTATTGCGTACACAAAATGAACACAAATACAAAAAGTTCACACGCACCAGCACAGGCTAATAATTGACCTTTCTTCAATAAGAAATTGTAATATATACTCGTTGCATGAGCAGAACTGCATAGTATGTCCCTTTACACAAAAATCATTATAACTTTGTTAGAAAGTTCGCACTTTCACATTTTATTTATTATTTATTTTATTTATTTAATACTGTAAGCCTTTCTCAGGCTCATACAGGGTGGGCGAGCAAATATACACAGTCGCGTACAAACCAGGCAATATCGCACATAGCGGAAGAAACAGAATCACAAGATGATGGTGAAAATAAAACTTGTACGATGAAAGCAATTGTACAAAATCATGGACAGGTCACAAAACATCGAGGTATCAGCAGGGGGTACTGTGATCAGTGTGTTCGGAAGCGCTCAAAAAAAAACAAAGTTGCTTTTAGTCTTCATAAAACAGGCTTTCTACATTCCGAACAAATGAATCTACAGAGGAAGCGCTCACAAACATAAAAAAGACAAAAGTTGCTTTTAGTCTTCATAAAACAGGCTTTCTACATTCCGAACAAATTGTAACTAAAATGCTGGATTGTTTTTCTGCGAGTTATGCTAAGGCAAGCTGTTTTTGACACGTTAATTTCCATTCCCCACTCAAGACACCAACATGCAATATTAGCTAGTGTGGTATTAAGTCTAAGCTGGTCATCAGTTGTGCGGATAGTGGTGTAGATCAGGCAGTCGTCAGCGAATAATCTCATTTTAACGTTAGGCTCAAGGCACATATAGATATCATTAACATATATTAGGAACAAGGTGGGTCCTAAAACAGAACCTTGTGGTACTCCGGAAAAAACTTCCAATGAATCAGAGGCTGTGTTGTTTACGGTTACATACTGGCTTCGATTTGACAGATACATTTTTGTCCATACTATTATGTTACTGTTAATACCAATAGACACAAGTTTGTCAATCAATTTACTGTGAGGCACCTTATCAAAAGCTTTGGCGAAGTCTATAAATATGGAGTCGGTTTGCAATTGTGAGTTAATAGTAGTTACGAAGTCATGCGTTATTTCCAAGAGTTGAGTAACGGTAGACAGGTTTTTACGGAATCCGTGTTGGTTTGAGTGCAATAAGTTGTCTTCTAAATAAGTAATTATTGCC
Organism: Rhipicephalus annulatus; assembly: GCA_013436015.1. NCBI lineage: Eukaryota > Metazoa > Arthropoda > Arachnida > Ixodida > Ixodidae > Rhipicephalus > Rhipicephalus annulatus. The sequence goes on along the minus strand of WOVY01009408.1, from coordinate 230,579 downwards.
TTGTTGATTACATGTTCCAATAATTTACAGCAGCAGCTAGTTAGCGAGATAGGCCTGAATGTTTCTATGGACAGCTTGCTCCCGCCTTTATGAATTGGAATAACCTTTGCACACAACCAGTCGGCAGGTAAAGAAACGGTTAGCAGGGATGCTTTCAAAATTGCTTCAAGGAAGGGACATAGTTGCTCTGCGTAGCGTCGAAGGAATACATTTGAAATATTGTCTGGACCCACTGATTTCTTAACATCGATCTGCAACAGAAGGTTCAGAATACCTTCCGTAGTGACAACGACATCGGGCATTAAAAAAGGATGCACCGGAGCAACAGGACTGCTTGGTGCGCATGCTCGTGTAAATACCGACTGAAAGTACCTATTGAAAGCATTGGAAACGGTCTGCGCGTCCTTTACGATAGTACCCTCAATTTCTACTTCAGTTGTTGGGTTTTCAGGCCGTGCCAAGAAACGCCAAAATTTTTGCGGCTGATCCGTCATGAAGCGAGATAACGTATGTGAAAAAAAAGTTTGTCTTGCATTTCTAATTTCCGCCTTAAGCTGAGATGCAAGTTCCTTTAAGATGATTGGATACCTCTTTTTCTTACGCATTCTCTGTACCCTTCTTTTAAGGTGAATAATACGGCGATTGATCCATGGTGTTTTTCTTTGTGTGCGTTTTAGTTTCGTTGGGATAAAATTTTGTTCACAGTACGTAATTATTTTTTTCAGTTGAATCCACATACCATTAACACCCTCACATTCCTCTAGAAAAAAAGTCTCTAGTGCTGTGTCGAGGTAATCAATAACGCAAACATCATTAGCTCTGGTGTAGTCTTTCACGGCTATCCGTGAATTTGTGCCATCGGGTTTGGCATTTAGGCATTCAAGGTTAAAAGTTATGAATAACATTTTGTGGTCAGATATTCCATCTTCTACAGTGGCTTTACCGGATAGCTTATCGGAAAGAAAAGCTAGGTCTAGTATGGAGCGAGTGTTTCCTTGAATTCGGGTTGGTTCTTGGACCAACTGGGACAATGAAAAATTGAACATTAAATCGTATAATAGCTCGCTGTTGGCGGTATTTCTAGTACTTGTTAAGTTTTCCCAGTGAATAGCGAGATTGAAATCTCCAGTAAGTATCAATTTGGTACGGGGGGTAACCTTATCAACCAGATAGTCATGTATTTGTAAAAGTCATGTATTTTTTTAGCAAGTCAATCTAATTGTCATTCACTGATACGTAAGGGTGGCTGAGACACGTCCTAAACCCCAGAAATAAGTCACGCTTACACAATCTCTTGCGTTGTCTGAATATGATGAACATACTGGACATCAGTTCGGTTAAAAAAAGGACTACACGAACTTGGTGAACAATGTACACATGGTATTGCTACATGTCTTTTTAGCCTTAACTTTAAATTGGTCAAGCACTTTTTTATCTTACATTGAAGCATTAGTCAGTTTGATGGACATAGCAGTGGCCAAGTTTGAATGTAATTCTATAAACTACATTTCTTTTGCCTTGAGCACCCGGTGATTAGTACCCTTGTTAAATTTGATCTGAACATGAAAGATTGTAAAAGCATGGTACATCAGCAGGCTTCAAAGTATTCATGTCAGGTACGCATCCCTATCGCTGAATGACAACGTATTTGAGTTTCTAGAGATGTGATAGTGCAACGTTTCCGTAAAGACTTTATTATTTTTATATAAAGCAATAGATTGTGGCCTTCTGGTGACACATAGCCACAGTGAAGGGCTGAAACGTGTATATTTGTGTTTTCTTATTGAATAAAGGTGAGTTGATAATCGGCGCTAGCACTTGTGAACCTGTAGTTTGCGATTCGTGTTGCGTGAGCAAAAGTTTCATTACGTAACAATTAGAGGTGAACAAAGACGCCTACAGCCTAAATTTCACAAAACGAGCCTGAAGCATGTCCGCATATTATGAATACTATAGTATTTTATGCAACAATAATTGTTAGTGCCAATGCCTACCTCTTTTTCCTTAAGAGAGGAAAACTTTTTTTGAAGCTGATTGACCTCTGTTATTTTCAGTGTCAATACATTTATCTGGAAGGTTGCAGTCAGAAATTCATCCGTTACACTATTGCGCAGAAGACAAGAGATGTATATCAGAATAAAGCATCCACATGAATTACAATAGCCTATCAAGAGTTGTTGCTTATATGAAGGTTTAATTCAACAAAAAAACATGTCTTTGTCAGTTTGATAGCTATCCGCACCATTTTTTTTCAAGACACGTGCTGCATAAATATTTATTGCTCAATGACTGCTCCTCATTATGAGTTCTGTCAGATTCTATCTTTACAGGAAATGGCGCTTTCTTCCCATTAGGTCACTATATTGTTGCTAAAATTTCATGGTCGAATTTCTTGCCCAACTTTTTGCTAAAACCTCCTATTCGCCAACCCCAGTGTTGGGTAGCTTACCGGACTCTAACATCTGGTTAACAATCCTGCTTTCCTTTTTTCTCGTTTCTCTATCTTTATTCCAGCTTTTTAACATAGCCTTTCTAAGGTGCAAGTGACATAAAAGTGATGAACTTAGTGATTACTGGCATTCTTTCACCTTTTCATAGGACGCATTATTGAGCATTCGTTTTCTGTTTGTATAGAAACACCTGAAGTCGTCTCATTTTGTTTTGTATGACCGGCTTCACCAATGCCTTGGTATTTTTTTTTTCCTTTCACACGAGTGAGGTGGGCTTCGTAGACATGCGTTTTTCACATACCATTTTGGTGGAACGTGTCTCAAGACTGATGCGAAATAAAAAAAAGATGAACGGTAAAGGAAAACATCAGCGCGAGTGTTTTCCAAGAGTCAACGCAGGCATTCACTGGAATGCGTAGCTGACTTGTGAAGGAATCCAGCTTCATTGACGCAAGCATGCCACCGACTTCAGCGCCTACCTCAACAGTGACCGACTCTGGCAGAAATATCTCAGCATTCGGAGAAAAACGTCACTCAGATATCAACAAAGACAATAAACATCGTATAGTAGAACCTAAAAAAATGCAAGCTTCTAGCCTCAGAAACTGTCGCGCTTATATTCTAGTGTATGGTGAGGTATTTGCTTGTTTCGTGCCTCCTTTCATTGCTTTCTCACATGTGACCCGACATGTGTGATGCTTTATATGAAGCCGCCATGTTGCTTTTGACATTCCATGCTTACTTCGTTTTTATTGATAAGACTGAATGCACCAAGCGTCTTTGAGACCGAGTATCTTTTATATATCACGGTGTGGGATTGTGTCACTAGGATATATTGTGAGCCGAAGAATGAGCCAAAATGAAGCTGCGACCTCATGGTTTTCGTAGAACCTACCTTATAGCTGCAAGTACGAAGAGCTCATATTATTTTTTGCTCCGAAAACAGGAACAAAAGTGCGCACAAAAAAGCTAATAAAAGATAATAAAAGGCTTTCAAAAACGCCATGGCACAGTAAAAATTTTTACACCCAAAAGGGTGTAAAAAGGGTGCTTTTACAAGAAAGCACCCTTTGCAACACCCTTTAACACCCATAAATGGTCGATTGAAAAAAAAGCACCCATTTGTTTGGGTGCTTGCCTCGATAGCACCCTAAAATAGGCTCTAAGTGTGCTTTTGTGCCTGAGAAGGGTGTAGGTGACGATTCATCACATGGAATATGCAGCATAAGAAGAACACATAATTATATTATTTGGGATTTTACGTCTCAAAAACCTCAATATGATTATGAGCGTCGTCGTAGTGGAAAGCTCTAGAGATTTTGAGCATTTGGTGTTCTTTAATGGGCGCTGATATCGCACAGTGCACAGCATTCTACCTTTTCGCCTCAATCTGAATTCGACTGCCACGGCCGGCATCGAACCCGCGACCTTCGGATTGGTGGCCAACCAGCGTTGCTACTGCACGAATATGTGGACCTTGCGTTAAATGACGGCCTAGACTTAGAGTGTGTGAAGGTGCTCTCCGAATACAGCAGAATGCCAGCAGAAGCAAATCGCGTTTCATCTATAATGGCAATTAACTGCAATCCACGTTATGAAAGCTCACCTTAGCGTTGGTTATTAGCTACATGTTTGCTGTTGATTATATACAGGAACATAATGTTCGCCCGAGTATGGGTGTATGTGCGTGAGCCTGCGCATGTGTTCGCGTGTAAGCGCGATTGTGTGTACACCCGTGCATGTGTGCGTGTGCGTGTATGTTAGAGTCCGTGCTTGTGTTAAGCGTGCCTGTGCACATGTGTACGCCCATGCATGCGTGCGTATACGGTCGCGTGTGTGCGTTGCCGTATGTGTGTATACGTGTATGTGTGTGCGCCTGAGAATAAGTATGCGTGTGTATCAGCCTATGCGCCCTCAAATTTCGTGTGTGTGTGCAGGTGGGGGGGGGCACTGCTTCTTAGTGTTTAAGGTCCCACACCTGTTCAGACTAGGAGTCTATATGGGAGGTGGCTTAAGAAATGGCGGTGGTCAAGGCACTGTACACGGACTATTCAGTACATGGAAAACAGCTGCACATTTTCGTACCTCATCTTTGCTTACGAACTTGCTGTGGTAGCTGATTAGGTCCGCTGAGGCGCTTCTACGCTCGAAAACGTGGGTTATGACCAATTCACACGGAAAGCTGTCACTGCACTTATGCACAACCATCGTTTATATTAACATCGTTTAACAAGAACGTGCCCTGCCTTTGCTACAGGTGCTTAGCTAGCTCATTGGGCAACCTTATGGAATTATGTGCTGATCATGTGGTCAGCAAAAAGTTTTTTATAACAACCTCGGCACGTTTCGTGGTGCGTGACAAGCCTTCTAAACATCCGCGACTGTGGATTAATTTGTTCCAGCTTCGACTACGCATTCAGTGTTTGCGGCACCATACGCGGAATTGCCAGACACAGACAATGCGAAAAGAAATTTCTCTGGAAAAAGGTGTAGCGATGCTCTCCCGCTAATGCCACCGAGGACGAAATAATTATTGTTTCCGACCATTCCATTGTGCACTTTGTTTTCCGCAAGTTTTGCTTCACTATTTTTCGCCCACTGCAATCGCATTCCGTCAAAATACTCAAAGAACCCGAGGCTGGTAGATAACCTGCGTCGCTGTGCGACTGGCTGGAAGGAGTGTTGCCGTTTACAAGGAGTCATTCCGCGTCGCACGGCCGTCCGCCGTATGCGCCATAGCGTTTGCCTTTCGGCGCCGACTTGGCGGGTTTCCCGCTCCTCCTCCCCTCCCCGCTCACCCCGGCCAGCGTTGCTCCCACAACGACGGCGTAGATAAGCAAATAGCTGCGTGACCGAGCACCTGCACTGACAGATGCGGCGCCACCACCAGTGCCTCCTTCTTCTCTCTCTCAACGTTGCCCTCTCTGTCTCATCAGTCTTTCAAACGCGTTGCGTTGGTCGGAGGTCTTTGTCGCTGTGTGTGTTCTAGCGAACAGACGCATATTCAGTGGTGATCACGCATGACACCGTGTTCGAAGTGACGCTCGTATTAAGGAATATTCATGGAGTGGCGGACACGGACAACGTGGACCTGTTAACGGTGAGTGTACTGTTTTCGTAGGTAGTAATCATACAGCGCTAGCTGGGCGCCTGCAGCAGCTCTGCCTAAGTAGGCTGCCAGTCATTTACAGCAGCATGCGTTCGCGGGCCTGTTGCAGACGCCCGAATAAACGTGTGAGTTAACGAGTTCACACCGCTATGCGCGATGTTGTGTAAGTGCCTGCATCACTCATACAGTGAGTGATGTGATCACTTAACAAGGGCGCGATTAGTTGCTGATTGCACATTGTCTGTACACTGCACAAAGTGATTGATATTGTTTTAAGATGTGCTTTGGGCTACATCGTAATAACATTTCTATTAATACTCAAATGTGCAACGTGCTTCTGTAGGTGTAAGCGTAAAGAAAATAAAGAAAAAGAAAAAATATGTACAGAGGCGCACTGTACGAAATGGCTTTTTTTTGCTTATGGATGGTATAGTTGGAGGTGCTGATATGCCGCGATGCTCTGAGACAGTGCGCCTCGGTCTTTTAAGCTATTTAGGACAAGTGTCACCAGCAACAGGGAAAGATCTAGCAGACTTCCAAAGGCGCGTTGTTGTGGCCATCACCGTGCGTTGTTTTCCCTCGTTTCTGTTTGTTGTTTTCGTGCTTTGCCTTCATCTGCGATAACGTTTGGCGTTATAACAAAATTGAGAGAGTATACGTGACTGTGGGAGCTATGTGCGGTAGCTCTAGCATAAGCCATAGCTGCTGCAACGTAGACGGCGTCCGCGCGCGTTGGTGTCGTTCGAGCGCTCCTACTTGCTTGATTGTGTTTAACTGAGTATTTAGACACGGGTTACGTTTTTAAATCCCGTGGTCAATAATCGCTAATAGCGTGCCCCTGATTGCCATTAGAGGATGGGCTTGGTTGTCGAAATATGCCAGACGCTTTTTCTGAAAGCAAACTTTGAAAAAATTTTTTTAAAGAAATACTTTCTTACGTGCTAGGCAGTGCCTATTGCAGGCCCGCAACTCTTTAAAAGCTGGACGAGCTATCACATCTTTTATCAAATTACAATGAATTAAGATGATTGAATTATAGATGACGAATTTCTGTGCTATATTAGGTGCACAAAACACATGTTCGCAGCCCTACGTCTAGAAAGCAGGCAAATAGGAAGCACAGCGTCAAATTTGGATTAGATTCCATTGACGGAGCGTCTTGTAAGGATAGAAAGAACGAGAAAATTGTTCATTTTTGATGCCCTTATAGAGGCAGTCAGAATTGCACTGATTGGTGACTTGTAACAATTCATCAGATTGTTAGAGGCGTGAATAAAGTCAGTAAATTTTTTACTTTTTTTGCAGACCTCTTCGCTAGTGCCACGCCCAAGATCATTTGTTATCATGTAAAAAAGAAAGCAGAGATGTTTTAACTGTTTGTACGTGAAGAGGTAAGTTTCGTGTGCGTTTTGATTAATGCTACATGTTCTGAACGTTGTATTTTAAGAATTGTTTTTCACACTGGCTCACTACCCTAGAAGGAATTTGATTGTTAGGTGAGTTAAGGCTTTCGTAAGGGCGATTTTTGAGCTGTTGTCTTACACTTCACCTCATTTTGGGAATTTGCTGTATGCTGAAAAACTCTTATCTTTATCATACGAAATTATTGGAATGTATGGGTTGTATGCTTCGAGTTCAGTGTAATGTCAATTACACGCCATTTCGAAGGATACACACTACACATTCTTTATATATGGTGCTGCCAGAACAGCACGAACATCCTTTTATGAGAAGTTATATTTGCTCTTATTACAGAATGAGAGGGTGCCGCTGACGTCCTGCGTAGTCTACCCCGGACCCAGCCTAGAGCAAGCCTACTTTCTGAACCTCCACATGGATAACCGAAAAATCTTCCGTGTCAGTAATGACTAAGAAGGAGGGACAGAACTGATGAGTTGATTTTTTTTATTTTCAACATTGTCTACGGTTGCAAGGCCTTTAACAACCACCGTGATTGAGCGGCTTTTTCTCGGCGGGAGTTTGGAGCTTATCAAAGAAGTTGTTCATGCAGTACGACGCTGAAAATTTTACTGTCACAATGCCTGAACAACTTTTTCTAGTGTGGTCATGGTAGATGAACAAATATTGTTATTTGTGCAAGTTATTTTGCTTAAATATAGCTGGACCATTCCATGCCAAACGTCCCAGCCACTTTGGCGACCATCTGAATTGTATTAAAAAAAGTGCTGACTTACTGCGTTGAAAACAGTGAACTGCTAGAATATTTCAGCGAGAAAATAAGTTTTTTTCATGTGGCTGGCTTATAACTTCCTGGCATAATGCCGTCTGTGTGCTGTTTGTGAAAAATTTCAGTTTAAAAGTACCGCTTCTTTTTTCTAAAGCAAATTCGGTCTACCTGTAAAGTAAATGTGCTTCTGGAAAGTATTTGAAGCTCAATAATAATAGTGCAATTTTTTTGCCACATTCGCTTCCAAGAATAAAGCCAAATTGTGTTATGTTTGCATTTTTATTGCAATGTTGCACTTTGTATAAATATCTGAGCAGTAAATACTTACTCAACAGAAGGTATATTTTGAGGAAAAAATATCTTTATACCTCTCAAGCTGCTGAAATATCAGAGAAAATATCACGAATTTCACAAAATCGTGATTTTTGTCCGTATTGAGATGCAATTTGCTCCTTGTTGCGATACAATGAAAACTCATTATTATACCTAAACTGTAAGAAAATGAAATTCTTTTCTGCAATAAAAATCTTATCTCAAAAAGAACAGGAAAGAGCGCTGTCCACTGAATATTATTGAAGGTGCTATGAGCGTTTTTATACTGAGCACAAGACCAGGGCTCATCTGCAACAACACATGTGTGACCATGACAAAATAATTTTAACCGAGAAAAGAATACTCTTTTTCGCAAAAGATAAGTGAAGGTGTAATGATGCATTGATCCTTGGCCTTCCTGATAAAGAGTTATAAAATCTCTCATTTTTCTGCTTGATTTTTTTCAAAAACCGTGTTTTATGAAACCTAGGACTACACTTACATTCTTTACAGTGTCCGGCCATGAGACTACTCTAGCCCTTCGTAACATTTAAAGCATTTTAAGTACATGCACTTTTGAAAGCTTGCAAGGGGTGGAAAACAATGCCATATCTGCTGGACCTTTTCCTAAAATTGTGAGACACCTTTTGTACATAGTACCATGTGACATGCAAAGGTGATTGGTCATTCTCTTTTTCTTTTGGTCCTGTTTCCTTTAACTTTACTTTCTGCAGGAGGGTTTCGCAAACAAGTGTGATGATGCTGTAGGGGTATTGGCTGGTGCTATCAGCCCAGGAGTGCTAAGAATGTTCTGCCTTTTGATAGTGGGCATTCAAAATTAGTAGAAAGACGAATGGATACCACATGTATTCAGGCCACCCTTCGGAAGTCATGTTAGCACAAGGGCGAGGTCAGGCTTAAAATCCAGATTAAAACACTAGAAGATACTGGGAATCCCAACAAAATCATCACACCTGTTTGTAAAACCCTCCTGCAGAAAGTAAAGTTAAAGAAGACAGGACCAACAAAAAACAATGACCAAAACCTTTGCCTGTTATACCACATCACTTGTCTCACAATTAAAAAATTGCTAGCAGATATGATATTAGCGTGTTGTTCTCCACCCCTTGCAAGCTTTCAAAAGTGTGTGTACTAAACAGCAACAGGAATAGTCAATCTTGCCCCATTTGTCACGAGAATAGGTTTACTTAATGCATATTTAACGTTTGTAGAAGTATTTTTTATCAGGTAAACCAAGGATCAGTGCATCACTACACGTTCACTTATCCTTTCTTAGATTGAGTATTCTTTTCACAGTTAAGATTATTTTGTAGGGCTCACACGTGTCGTCGCGCATGAACACGGTTCTTGTACTCCGTATAAAAGCGCTCGTAGCACATTCATGAAGTTCAGTTGACAGTCGGTGCTTTTTCCTGTCCATTCTGTCTCTTCCTAAAGTCGTCGCGCTGTGACTAGCATACAACCACGATGAACCAACTCTCCCAAATTAAGCTCTTGTTACGTAACACGTAGACCGAGTTTCGTATGGAAAGAAGGAGCGGTGCTTTTAAAATAAAATTTTTCACATACAACAACTAGACGGCATTCCAGGAAGTTCAGAAGGCAGCCACGTGACCAAATATTTTTCCTCTCCTAAGTATTCCAGAAGTTCACTATTTTCAATGCAGCACGAGTTTTTTGAATACATTTGAGATGGTTGCCAAAATGGCTGGGACATTTGGCATAAAGTGACCGAGCTGTGTCATTAGCCATAAAAATGCATTACCTCTTTTGTTTTTTGTGTGTCCAGACTCAGTTTTGTGTTCGTTTTTAGCTTATTGCGTTTCTGATCATTGTATTGGCTTCTTAAGTATTCGCTAAAATTATATGTGTGAAAACCCGTATATGTTTGCATGTACATCATTTCTCATAACCAATTGTTGTACATCCAGGAATACAAAGCTTAAACCACTGTGATTGTATATATTTGAAAACACTATCCATATATATTTTTGTGTGCATCACTTCTTGGGAACGATTGTGTACATGAAGGCGTATATTGTGAAATCTTGGTGATTGTATATATTTGAAAGAATAATAAGTATATATTTGCCTGTATTTCATTCCTATTAACCGATTGTGTACACAAAGGAGTATTAAACTGGAAACCACTGGGATTGTAGATACTTGAAAGAATTATAGGGATATATTAGCGTGTATTTCATTTGTAGTCTATATGTACTTGAAGCAGTATACTAAACTGAAACCAATGTAATTGTATGTTGCGAAGAATTGTCAATAAAGTGAAACTAAAAAATATAATAGACCTTTGAGGTGTTGCATGTGTAGTGTACGTATACGTGAACGTATATCTGGTGAAAAAGTTGTGTGGCAGAAGAAAAGTTTATGTTTTATTTGCCTATTAAATAAACGCAATATGCAAGGGCAGCAAGGCTTTATTTTCTGTAACGCGCATTATGCATATACTGTGAAGTATATATAGATCCAGCACAAGTTCATACACGATTGTACACGTTTATATTTTTGCCCACACGCAATGAATGGAGCTATTCAGGTGGCGCACCATCGATAATCAGGACCACTTTCTTCAAGTAGTGTTTAATCAGTGAATGCTGATATCTATTAGTGCAGTCTAAAAGAATACTGCCACCCCTGCCATGGGCACTCAACACCCTTGTGCACCCTTCTCCCACCCTCCTCAGAGGGTGCTAAAAAGTGATGGACATTGAAGGCACCCTTCCTTAAGGGTGTTTTTGTAACACCCTACAGTTTTTTACATGTACACCCTATTTAAGGGTGCATGGTAAAGCACCCTTTTTGGAAGGTGCTGAATTAACACCCTTAGGGTGTCGTCCACGGGACAAGCTCATTTACACCCTTCTGGATATGTGCGTTACTCTGTCAATTCAGCATTCAATTGTGTTTCATTTAGTAGCATTTTATTTTTAACGTATATAGGACCAGCAGTAGAAGATAATGCTGTTAAAGTAACTTTCGAACTTTTCTATACGACCCCTCGTGGTTATGTAATTATTGTTTCAAATATTTTTTTCCGTGTCAGCTCATTTCGAGACCTGCTAGCAGTCAGTATCATGAACAGTGTGTACTCTTTGTTCAAGTACAGTACACGAAACAAACTGCCTGCTGTAACCCATTGAACGACGCGACCCAAGCTCTCAAGTGCGCATGTGCACAATCTTATCCCCCTTCCCTCTCCCCCTTACTTTCCTATATATATTCACGAGTGTGAATAAAACTGGCTGTTCTTTTCTGTTGGCATGGTCCGACTGTCACGTTTACTGCTGGAGCGGCGTGGCCGCCTCCCAACTAACAGTGGCGACGAGAATACCCACCGATACGTGTAAGCCGGGCGCCAGCGGCGAGACCAAGACGAAGACGCCCATCAGCCCGCCCGCAGCCATGGCCCTCAAGCCTCCGGATTTTGCAGAGGAGACAGATAAGTGGCAAGCGTATCTCGTTAAGATTGACGCCTACTTCGAAGCGAACGAAGTTACGGACGACGCGAAGAAAAGGGCCTTGTTGGTGGCTGCGTTAGGATCGAGGACCGTTGAAATCTTTTGCGGCAGAATCGCACCGCGAAAACCAAGCTCGCTGAGTTACGAAGAAGTTGTTTCAACCTTGAACGAGCACTATGATCCGTCCCCTAACGAGATATCAGAAAGCTTCAAGTTCTTTCACCGAAACCAACAAGAAGGGGAGTCCGTGCAGGCGTTTATCGTCAAGATTCGCAAGCTAGCGCATAACTGCAACTTCTCTTCAATGTTGGAGCGAATGCTGAGGGACCGCATCGTTTGTGGAGTGCGCTCGAAAAACCTGCAGAAACAACTATTAGCCAAAAAGGACTTAACGCTGGCAGAAGCGGAAGCACTAGCTCTAGCAGCCGAAAGCGCGGAGCTTGGGTCGCAACAGATGACCGGGCAAGGTGACGCCGTTGGGGTGTTCAACGTGCAGCGTAGCAGGCAACCCGAAATCAGCAGGAGCGAACGGAGCAGCTTATCGCAGCACTGCAGCTGCTGTGGCAAACAGGGACATCAAGCCAGGGAATGCTCATTACGACGGCGCAGGTGCTACAAATGTGGGCGACAAGGTCACTTGGCGCGAGTATGCTCCCGGACAGCCACCACCAACAGAACCTTCGCGATAACAGAGTGTTCAGCGGAAAGTGAAGATAACGATTGTAACGCACTACAAATATGGTCAGTGAAGGGTAATGGAAGCCTGGTTCCGCCCCTACACAAGCAGGTTACATGGAACGGAGTGCCACTGAATATGATAATCGACACAGGTTCACCTGTCTGCGTAGTGCCAAAAGCGATATACGAAGCCAATCGTCATAAGTGGCCACCGCTTTGTAAAGCTGCATTAACTCTGTCATGCTATCTTGGGAAGATACCAGTGCGGGGCATTGTCAAAATGCAAGCTTCCTACAAGTCTGCAACAGTTGACTGCGATCTCGTTGTGTTAGACTGCGAAGGTCCTAGCCTTTGCGGCCGTGACCTGTTACAGATGCTCGAGACACAAGGGGCACCGCTTCTTCACATCGCGTCACTCTCATCGGACGGGAAGCTGGAGAGTCGGACAGCGGCACCCGTGCTGGAACAGTACGCAGACCTTTTTGCGGAGGGCCTGGGAGCCATCAAGGGACCACCAGCACGGCTTCATATAAAGGACGGAGCAACCCCAAGGTTCTGTAAGGCAAGAAAAATTCCATTTTCTTTGCTAGACAAAGTGTCCGCCGAGTTAGATCGACTCGTGGCCGAAGGCATTATTACGCCAGTTTCCTATTCAGAATGGGCAACCCCGGTGGTGCCAGTGCTGAAACGTGACGGAACAGTCCGCATCTGTGGCGATTTCAAAGTTACTCTAAACCCAGTATGTGAAATGGAAAGTTATCCTCTACCCGTAGTGGACGACATTTTCGCTACGCTTCGTGGAGGGCAGCAGTTCAGTATCTTGGATCTACGTGATGCCTACAACCAAATTCTTCTAGACGAAGATTCGCGCAAGTTAGCGGTTATAAACACTCACAAGGGCCTCTTTTGTTATAACAGGCTACCGTTTGGGATAGCCTCGGCCCCTGCGATTTTTCAACGAACAATTGAGCAGGTGCTGCAAGGCCTCCCAGGGGTTCAAGCGTACTTAGACGACGTCCTGATAGCAGATGCGAACGATAAGCCAACTGCGAACCTGCAAGCAGTCTTGCAGCGGTTCAGGGAGTACGGCGTGAAGCTCCGCGCGGACAAGTGCCGAATAGGTGAGGAGTCAGTTACGTATCTAGGACACAGAATTGACGCGGCAGGGTTGCACCCGTCAGACAAGAATATCGAAGCAATTAAGCTGGCACCGACTCCTCACAATGTCACGGAATTGCGGTCTTTTTTGGGCATGCTAACTTTCTACAATAAATTCTTGCCTAATCTGTCCACGCTCCTGAGTCCCCTATACCTTCTTCTGGAAAAGAAATCGAAATGGTCTTGGGATGAGCGCGAAAACGATGCCTTCCGAAAAGCAAAAGCCGTTTTGTGTTCCGCGCCTGTGTTAACTCACTTCGATCCCGCACGAGAGCTATTTCTGGAGTGCGACGCGTCACCCTACGGTGTGGGAGCGGCACTATTCCACCAAATTGAAGGACAGTATCAGCCCCTTGGATTTCGATCCAGGACGCTTACTGCCGCAGAAAAGAATTATGCACAGATTGAACGTGAGGCGTTGGCTCTGGTTTATGGCGTCACGCGATTCCGAGATTATCTGCTGGGCAGACAGTTCACGCTTCTAACCGACCATCAACCACTGTTGGGTCTCCTAAGAGCGGATCGTCAGACGCCGGCTATGGCCGCTGCGCGCATTCAGCGTTGGGCCATCATACTTGGTGCCTACCGTTATCGGTTGCAACATCGACCGGGTAAACTCATGTGCAATGCTGATGCTCTTAGCCGTCTACCCCAACCGTTGCAGGAAGAAGTGGACCAGGAGGACGAAGCTCAAGTTCTGACCCTGGACCAGTGGGATCAGCCGGCCCTGCCATGGAAGGAACTCCAGGCAATCGCCGTCGCGGATGAGGTACTTTTCCAGGTACGCAAGTATACCCGGGAAGGTTGGCCGAAAAAACTCGACACGGAAACTACAGAAATCGCCGATTTTTACAAAAGGCGGCATGAGCTGTCTGTTAGTGAAGAACTTCTTTACTGGGGCCATCGCTTTGTAGTGCCGACAGCAGCACGCGGGAAGTTGCTAAGGCTACTGCATGAAGCCCACCAAGGAATTTCCACCATGAAGGCGAAGGCCAGATCGTTATTTTGGTGGCCCGGCGTAGAGCAAGACATCGAGCGCGTTGCGGCGACATGCCAAAACTGTGTGCAAGCGTTGCCGATGGCTCAGGCAAAAGAACCAGTAAATTGGCCCGAGACGCACGAAAGGTGGTCGCGGTTACATGTGGACTATGCGGGACCAGTAAAAGGGAAAATGTTACTCATCGTTGTCGACGCGCACACCAAGTGGATTGAGGCGCTTCCCGTGTCGCAGGCCAACTCGCATAGCACAGTCGAGGCCCTCAGAACGATATTTAGCCGTTTTGGTATACCGCGCACGGTGGTTTCTGACAACGGGACGCCATTCACGGCACGAGAATTCGAGCAGTTCATGGAGCGCAATGGCATTGCGCATATTCGAACACCTCCCTATCACCCCCAGAGTAATGGACTAGCAGAGCGAGCCGTGCGCACTATCAAAGATGGCTTGAAGAAGATAGGCGGCACTTGCCTCCTCACCTCACTGGCACGTGTATTGTGCAATTATCGGAACGCACCACACCAGGAGGGTCCTTCTCCCTCGGAGAGGCTATTAGGATACCGTCTGCGCACAAGAATGGAGATGTCTTTTCCTTCCAGAGTCTATCCTGCCAAAGCTGCGAGTGACCCAGGCTGGAATTTCGCACCGGGAGACTACGTGTACGTGCGAAATTACGGCGCCGGAGACAAGTGGTTCCCAGGCACAGTGGAGGCTACGCGTGGCACTCGCCTCCTGGAGGTAAAGACTGTGGATGGCCTTGTCCGCCGCCACGTGGATCAAGTTCGCAAGCGGAGCCCAGATGAAACGCCAGCAGCCGACGACATGACGAGGCCATCTACACCGGTTCCCCCAGGGCCGGTACGACTAGAAACAACGGCGCCGGCTACCTCTCAGAGTACCGCAGAATCGCAACCATACGTACTACGTCGCTCCACACGAGCCAAGAAACCGGTCGTGCGTTTTGGCTACTAAGGGAGAAGAAATGCTGTAACCCATTGAACGACGCGACCCAAGCTCTCAAGTGCGCATGTGCACAATCTTATCCCCCTTCCCTCTCCCCCTTACTTTCCTATATATATTCACGAGTGTGAATAAAACTGGCTGTTCTTTTCTGTTGGCATGGTCCGACTGTCACGTTTACTGCTGGAGCGGCGTGGCCGCCTCCCAACTAACACTGCCAAACTACACAAAATTGTCAAATCGAACTGTGCGTCAAAACTACCGAGTGTTCCTGCTTAGTTACGCTTGCCGAGAAATAGTTTCAATTGTTCGTACGCTGTTCACATCAGGCGTGTTCAACATTACGAACCCCGCGAACGTTTTGCGCGAATAAAAAACTGACGCATCTGCTGCGAGAGCCTAATGTCTCTAGGTTTCGTAATAAAGCAAGCCAGCTAACGCACATACAACTATAGGCGCGTTGATTGATTGCTAGATAGGGGGTTTTAACGTCCAAAAACACCGTGTGATTATGAGAGACGCCGTAATGCAGGGCTCCGGAAATTTTGAGCACCTGGGATTTTTACGTGCACCTAAATCTGAGCACGTGGCCCTACAGAAATATAAGCACGTACAGATCCTCGTATACAGGCGAACGAACGCCTCTAAAGCGGGCACAGGAGTGTGCGTTGGTGAATGAACACACGTGTGACATTGGATTCCAGCTTATTTCGTGGTTGACCATGGTTTTTGCTTTGCTCTCACATCGAAGTTTTCTTTCTTTTTTCACCTCCCTCTTTCTGTTTGGCAACCCTGCTTAACCGATCATAAACACCCCATAATCTCTACCGCTTCCCTTTTCCCGTGTTTTCCGTCCTGTCAAGGTTACTGTGACGCCCTAATGCTGGACAATGACAGCTCGCTCTTTCCACACGGATTGCCCTCCTGCCACCGGTGTACAGGGGGGGGGGGGCCCGTTCTAAGCCTTCGCTCCCGGTCATCGCTTCACTAGCTCATTCTTTCTTGGCTTACCAAGGTTCGCTGCATGTTTAACCGATTGTTCTGCAACACGACATGAGCGTTTATCGGGCACCATAAACAAACAAATAAAACGAGTCGCTTGATTATGCGTGCAAACTGGTGTCGACAGCAACGTCGCAGGCATGTCATTCTGCTTAAAGGCAACGTGCTACTCTGAGCCAGCAGACACCTGAAACACCTAAAACAAGACTTGTCAAAAGTTAAAGATGGAAGCATAGTTTAGAGCTGTTTAACTTAATCAGCCCGTGATTTTGCTCACGTTGTTTTCGCAGCAGAAACACCTTTCAGTATAAAGCACTAGGAGGCCTGTTGTATATTGGTGGGATGAGATTCGTGTTAGCTAAGATAGAAAGACTACGTTGCGTCGGCGACGGCAATGTACTTGAAAAAAGAGCGAAGCTGTTTTCAGTTTGTTTAGTTTTATAGAACGGATTACGAACATAAGACACAAGTCGACTGGTACTAATATTAACAAAACACTTTTACAGTGAATAAAAAAAGCTCAAACACATAAACAAGTCAGTTCGGGGATAATCAAACCACTCTCACCGGTTAGCGCTACTGCTGACGCGAGAGCGTCTAGGCGAACAGATGCGAGCACAGCGATGCCGTCATCGGAGGCATTCAGGGAAGAGCAGGACGACGCTCAGGTGTATGCACCAACAGAGCAGGTAGGTGCCGCCGACTGGGAACTACGAGATCGTGCAGTCTTTTTCTCGGAAAGGGCGGACCATGCACCACAGCCAAACACTCGGGCCTATGTCCGACAGCTGCGGTAACACACCGCTGGTTCTGAGGACTGTCGAAGCTTGAAGTCAAATAAAGCAGGCAGCTTTAACCTCTGCCAGACACTCGGGACAAACCCCGACCGTGATGAAGTACCGCTATTTGGGCTAGTTGGTTAAATTCTATTATACACTCCTAAGACCTTGATGCTGGCGAACCTCCCTTTTCACGCTTCTGCCCATACCAACATCACTTTTCCAACCGCGCGGCACCCCAGTCCACGTCCACTCCTTTTTCTCTCGTGTCCTTGTTGTCACGTTGTTTTCTTCTTCGTGCCCGTTTTGTCACTGTGCTTCTGCCTGGCGACATCATGCGCCATCTCCATGTCTGCTTTGTCACAACGTCATACGCAACATCCGCGCACTTCTCCCATGGCAACTGAGATGACGTAATAACGGACACTTCATTTACTATAAATGAATGATTGTTGCATTGACCTAGATGCCTTTTGACTCAAGTTCCCTCACGCTGAATCGGTTGGCTGTAAGTTTGAATAGTCAAAAAGGCTCGAAAACTTTTGTGCTTATTTATTACAAATCATTAGCCCCGCCGCGGTAGTCAAGTGGCTAAGGTACTCGGCTGCTGACCCGCAGGTCGCGGGTTCAAATTCTGGCTGCGGCGGCTGCATTTCCGATGGAGGCGGAAATGTAGTAGGCCCGTGTTCTCAGATTTGGGTGCACGTTAAATAACCCCAGGTGGTCAAAATTTCCGGGGCCCTCCACTACGGCGTCTCTCATAATCATATGGTGGTTTTGAGACGTTAAACGCCACAAATCAATCATTATTACAAATCATTCAGGCATCCTCGTAAAGTGGCAAAATGAAACAAAAGTACCAGAGCACTATGCCCGTTGCATAATGCTACTGTTTTCTTTTTTGATATTCATGGTGAGTTCTTGCCAAACCAAATACAGTAAAGTCAAGAGGCATAACTTTATATTAAACTGTTTGAAGTGCTTCAGTTCATTTGGCAAGTATCCTGAAGTCGGCGTTGGCGTCCATCGTTGTGAGCGAAAAGTCATATTGTCAGCGACCGAAAAGTTTAGAACTATTGAAACGATGTAGATAACGCAAATTCCCTGGTCCGAAAGAGAATCTGACTAAGGCTGCTTACAGGACAAGCAGGTGCCCTACCACAGACCCACAATACTTGTTGAAACTGTTTCGAATAAATTATGTATATGAATGTCTCATAGTGGAAGCCGACTGCTTAACGCAGACTACATTGCGTGGCACAAGAGTATATTGACTCCAGGCCTAAAATATTCACGAATCTTTGCGAAGTAGATGCTGATGAGTGGAAAAAGGTAGTTTTTGAGGTCCAAAATGTCTCAGTTGAAGTCATCGAGTAGCACAAAGGGCGACCAATCAACGGACAGACGAATAGACGCATGCATGGACGGATGCATGAACGAATGGATTGACAAATGGATGAACGCACGCCTAATGTACGGATGGACAGACGGACACAGACACAGGAGACGAATGGCGCCGTTGGTCACGTATTGTTTTTATTTTTTCATATACTTGATCAGTGCACACATAAAGTGGGAATTTTATACAGATGTTTTTGTTAATTTTTGGCCAAGTGTTCACTTTCGGTCTCAGTTTCATGGAGTGGGACAGACGCAGATGACGACAAGGTTCAGACCTAAGGAGCTCCGCCTGTAAATTATGAAGTGAGAAATGAGTGGGTGTTTTCAGAGACTTACTCGTTATGAAGTTCTCAGACGTATTTAATCAACACCAGCAGCATAATCATCGACAAAGTGAACAGCGGCGTAGGTTCGCATGTGTCCCCAGGGACGCACAGTGGACCCTTCCCTCATTAACAAATTTAAAATTTATGCCTTAGTGGGCATTTATACCAACTGTCCTGGCAATAGCAACGCCATTACACTTTAAAACGGCCAATTTCACATGCACAAAAGTTCGTTTCTTTATAGCCCCGCTGAGGCGTGCGCCGAGAACTGAAGCAAGCTGGCCATTCAGAAGGCGATGCTCACAAGTCTCGATTGCGCTATCGTGGTCTGCTCGCGACGGCGGAGCTCAAGTGTCCACCAATCTTTTTATCATGTGCTTCTTGTTGTCCTCTTTGCACGTGACTCCGCATATTCTACATCCACGTGTGCGTCACCTTCTTCAGCTTCCACAAAGGCTAAACCTTGATCTTCGGCGTAGGCGTCAATAATTAAGCATCTATGCGAAGCGGCTAGTCACTGTAAAACCACTAAACATCTGCCAGAACTCTCATACATCAATATAAATTACGCATTTACCGGTGCTTCTAGTATGAAATGGTCCACATTGTTGTCATAATTATTCCTATGATAGAGAAGTGAATTGTGTGATTAATATTATTTTTTGCGAACACCACCAGGACCTTTCAGGGCCTAATAAGGAGGACAATATACATTGCGCTGGTGCTTGACTCATTTTGCAACACATTTTAAACATCATGAATCCATGGAAAGATGAGTACTGTAGTGAGCTTTATGAAATTCGATAACCCAGATTCAGGACCTGCAGGAGCCTAGGATCGTTCAAGAACAGACGTGATGAAAGTAAGGGAATAACTCTACAGAGGCCCACTGCGATGGATCAATTCGATTCTCCTGTTTGATACGACTTCCATGCTCGATCGATACACGAAGCCGCCGCTCGCAGAGAGCATTCAGTGTTCAATGCAAGCCGATCGAATTGTTATCAAACTCTGAGTTACGGCGTTCTTTCAACAGCATTTCTCAACAAAAAACAACAAAAATGACTACCCCCAAGAATGATGTCAAAGATTTCTTTTCCACAAGTACGTCGTCGTGCTGTAGAAGAAAAAAATGGTAGAACACATAAACCATGTTCTCAAAGCGGAAGAACGGAGCCCGTAGCAGGAGGCGGAGGATAAGCGTGTTTTGTGCTTCGTGTGAATGTTGCTTTGGAAGCGAATCTGCTTGATATGGTGTAATATCTTGCGTCGAGCGTTTGTACAGTAAAATATTGTTACTGGCTGTCCTTGATGGGGCCCCAAAACACCTTTCTTAGTAGCTATGAAATCACTTCATTTGAAAAATTTATTGCTTCACAAATTCCCCACAGATTTTTTTTCTTTCAAATACGTCAAGTTTGAACGGAGTTACAGAAATTTTTCACACTCTGCGATTACTTCCTCTCTTCTCTCGTGCAATCTCCAACGAGACTCGCACATGGAGCTCCCACATATTCTGAGCCAATCGCAAAGCAGCTTCAGTGCGTTACACGCCAAAAAATGTGCTGTTGACGTTTCTCGGCCCCAAATCCTAAATTTAAAACTAAAATATTGTAGTCTTAGGTGTCGGGCTGCTTGCAATATTTTTTTATCGTTCTATATATCATAATCATCACCCATCACCTGGCATAGCATGTCAGCAGTAAAACCAGATAATTAAACGTCCCCAGCTTTTTATTAAAATATTTCTCTCTTTTCATCGTCGCGATTCGTACGCTGTTAGCTAAACAAGGACGAATGGATCAAAGAAAACATGATTAGTTAGAATTGTTCTCATGTGCTTGAGTACGAAACACAAACACTATAGTCCACTCTGTAAAGAACGCGGCCTGGAACGTTAAACCGGGAATCTTCTTTTGCACATTTAGAAATATTTACTTGTCTTCCCGCTTACCACTTATTTGACCACCGATGACTGCGATTGCCCCTATCTGAGTTCGGCGTGTAATGATTTTATAATAACTTTTCGTTTTGTGTTCTGAAGTTCACAGGAGTTTCGTTTTAAAGAGCATGGTTGTTGGTTTTTCACCATAATGATAGGCTAAGATACCAAAACAAAAATAAACATGGCTGATCCCTTCATCATAGAAATCGGCCACACACAAAAGTTACATGTGTCTTCATAAACGTAGCGCTTATTGTATAGTGCAATATGAGAGCTTGTGCCATTTTTGTTGAGGTTTCGCAGTCATAGCGCCGTTTACAGTGGACACAGCACGTTCACGCCTCTAGGGGACGTTTCCGTGAAAATGACTACCACCCTCCTTATCTTGATTTAACCGTTGTGGTAACTCAGCTTTCCAACACATACCTGAAGACAGCGTATTGTTAATAGCACACAAATATGATACTAACAAGCCCAGAATAAATAATCATACTCGATATGCGCGTCTTCAAAGATCGCAGACACATCAGTGTGAGTCCATGAGAGAACGACATGGGTGGAAACGTTGATATTATAGATTTGATTGTTTATTTTACAATTTGTGCACGTACCAATCAGTAGCCCAAAAGTGCACCCTGTTTTTTTATTAACTGCATCGTTTAGGAAGAAAAAAACGTTCAACTTGATTTGTACAGAGGGACCAATTTCATCCCTCGTCGTTTTAGAAAGTTAACGACCATATAAAAACACACATATTAGTTTGATAAAGGTGATGTTTTTTTGAATAAATTTACGCATAATGAGGAGTGAAGTCACATTGTTTGAAGCTTGTATGCTGAAGCAAAATGTTTTGGAAAAATATCTGAACAGGTGACATTTTTAAAGTTGCTTGGTTTCAGATTTTTTTTTTCTCCTAAGCTAAACCAGCTGGTGTTTTTTATAACATGGTGATCTATTACAACATAATGTTTACAATATTTCCTGTCAATAGCCTGGCTGTACCTTGAACACATAGTTTTATATATGGCCTAAAACTTTTAAACTTGTCGACAGTAAAGCCTATTAACAAATAATATTAAAAAAACTCATTTTCAATTTTACTTAACATCTCTGAAAACGTTCCTCACAAATAATATAAAAGGAATACTCCAGAACATATTGCATTACTTTATTTGCAGCGATAATATTACGGGTAGAATCTCCAACTTTTCGAACAAGCACTTAGGCGATAAACGAACGAGAAAGCGGGTAAAAAAAGTGGTATTGAGCTTCTGAGTCGTTTGAACAGGACCTTATTTACAGAGGGCAGGCAGACTTGGTTGACGGGAATGACCGTTCTAAGCACGACCTTCTGAAATACCTCAATTCGCCGTTTCAAGCTGAGGCTTGAGACTCCCAAGTTTTCGGCATCTCAGTTGCTCACCTCGGTTTTATGAGGCAGCTATTACAGTCATCTGTTTATAACGTTTTGGTTCTGAACACCTAAATTGGACTACGCTTGGGAGAGGAACCACAGAAGCGCAACTAATATTGAGATTTAGTAACGTTGCTGCAGCCTTCTTAACCTAAACATGGTTTAGCGTTTGTTTCCCCGGTCGCGTGCTCAACATTTTCATGCGTACCCCCTCTTATAGGCAATGTATGATATCATAGGGTTTCAACTATAGGAAATGGTAAGCAATCTGTAATTTCAACGGAAGATAATTTAGTAAAGCCTAGCAAAGCATGGCACCCCACTCTTTCACCTAAGAGCGACAAGCTTGGGAGTGATTAAGCCGGCATCTGAAAGGATGTTGTAGAAGACCATATGGGTGAAGAGTTTGAAAATGCAGTATGCAAATCGAGAATATTTACCTTGAGACCAATCATTACTTTGAAATTATTTTTGTGCATAATTTTTCCACGTGTTGCAGGCCTATCTTTTCACTGCGTTTGGTCAATCTCGCCAAATGATACAAATTATGGTCATGTTTTGTTAGTGTCAAACACTGCTGTAAGCCATCTGACAAATTTCAGCGTTTTGAGCACACCATGGCTTTTGTTCAATGCATTCCTCAACTTAAGAGAGGATAGAAGAGGGGGTCATTCCAAGTGTTCCTGTACTGCCTTCCGTGGTCCTATGCTCGTGTTAAAGCATTTTAATACATCGCGTTGTCTGCAAATGTGTATGGACTGCCTCAGAGTGTGTCACTATGTCTTGCACCTCAGGCATAAAAGCTGAGCAAAGCCCAGCAGAAATGGGCCTTTATATAAAGTTATTCCTCAGTGTGCTAATCTGTATCTCCTCTGTAAGTATGGTCCTGTTCAAACGACTCAGAGGCGCAAGCCCACTTTTTTTGCCTGATTTCTCTTGTGTTTGTGGCCTAAATGCATGATCGAAAAGCTAGAATTTCCACCCGTAGTAATGTCGCTGCAAATAAAATACTGCAATATATTTTTTCAATATTGTTTTTCTGTCCTCTGTGGGCAACGTTTTAAGAGATTTAAAGAAAAATCGAAGTTGAGGTTTTTAAATATCAATAGGCTTTACTGTCAACGAATTTGAAAGTTCGTGGTACAACCGTAGTATTTACAGGCAATATGTTAAACATTATTTTGTATTAGGTCACAAAATTATAAAACACCAGCTTAATTGGCTTAGCTGGAAAAAATCTCAAATCAAGCAACTTTTAAAAATTGTCACCTGTTCAGACATTTTTCAGACACACTTTGATTCAACATACAAGCTTCAAACAATGCTGATTCACTCTTCATTACGCGTAAATTTGCTATAAAAACGTCATCTTCATAAAGCTAATACTTGTGTGTTTATATTGTCTATAACTATCGAAAATGACAGGGGATGAAATTGGTCTCTCCGTACAAAATAAGTTCAATATTTTTAATGCGAAGCATTTCTTAGGGAGGTTCGGTGACATTGAGCGTATCTATCTATCTATCTATCTATCTATCTATCTATCTATCTATCTATCTATCTATCTATCTATCTATCTATCTATCTATCTATCTATCTATCTATCTATCTATCTAAATATCTATCTATCTATCTATCTATCTATCTATCTATCTATCTATCTATCTATCTATCTATCTATCTAGCCACCTACGACTTTTGGCTCTCCTTGCCGTTTCGATAATGGTATCGATACCAAACTTGGTATGGTATAACATGACTATATCAAGAACATATTAGACTAGTCATAACATAAAATTCATGACACGCATGTCATGAACGCCATGATTTACATTTCATGGTCCTGCAGCTCTTGCGGTGGTTTCGTTCACATGACATATTGCAAAACTGGTATGATACGGCATGATTGTATGGCGAACACAAGCGACAGACCCTAACATGAAAATGACATGCGTTTCATGCAACAGTATGACTACATGCCAAGCTCATGATGCACTCGCGGCTATCTCGCTAGCTTCACTTACATCAAATTTGGTATTACGGGACGTGGATAGATGACGAAGGTATGTGACTGGTGCAAACATAATAATTATGAGATGCACGTCATGTAACAACATGACTACCTGCTATGCTCATGGTGTGCTCGTGGCCGTTTCTCTAGCTTCACATGTGCCAACTTCGGTATTACGTCGTGGGAACGAATGATATATGTAAATTACACGTCCGAACATTATAATCATGCCATGCGTGTCGTGTACCAAGATGTCTACGTGCCACACTAAAGACACTAATACACTTCGACGTGACACGGCGCGCGTTCGCGCCGGCGTTTATTTCGTCTAGTCACGCCGGCAATACAACGCCATGCGCCGATCTTCCTGGCATATGCTCGCAGGCGCGCGCCCGGCTGCGTTGCTTTGATACATGCGCGTTTGAGCGCACGCGGCGTCCCTCCGTCACGAAGCTAGGCAGATGCGGTGCTGTCTCGGTAACATAGTGCGAAATGCAGCGTGTCGCATTTCGCGCTGGTTGCCACCAGGCCTCGCCAACAGACGCATGGTCGCACCTAGCCTCAGACTACAGAGTGCTCGAGGTTTGCTAGCGTAGTGTCGCTGCACACAGCGTACGCGCGCATCAACGCTACGTATGCTCGACGCCGTTTCGCTAGCTTCACATATACCAAATTTAGTATTGCATGACGTGAAGTGATGACTAAGGTAAATGACACGTCCGAACATGACAATCATGATATGCGTGTCATGTAAAACATGGCTACATGCCACGCGCATAGCGTGTTCGCGTCCGTGTCACTAGTTACCCATATACTAAGTATAGTATCACGTGACGTGAATGGACGACGAATGCAAATGACACGTCTAAACATGATAATCATGACATGCGTGTCATGTAAAACATGACTACACGCTGCGCTCATAGCACACTCGCGGCCATTTCGCTAGCTCCACATTCACCAAATTTGGTATCAGGACACGTGAATAGATTGTGAAGGTAAAGGACACGTCCAAACGTGATAGTCATCACATGGAAGTCCATAATTTACCTCCACCTGGTGGGGTCGTGCCGATTTTGAAGTGACATATCAGCCTTGTTTATCCGTGCTTCGCATGTCATCGATTTCCACTGTACGTGGGATCTGACAATTTATATTTCCAATAACATTAGTCAGGTATTTAGGCTTGGCTGTTGCATTTTACGATAGAATGAACGGTCCTCTACTCGAAAACAGCAGCGGGAATTTATAAGGTCACATAAAGAGTTTGTCGCTCGATGATGTCCTAATTAATGAACAGGGTACAAAAAATTGCCCACAACTTCCCTCGGGGGAACACTGAGGAGGATGCGGAGCATATAATTGGTTAACGGGGTGTTAAAGTGCGACTTACTTGGGTCGATGGCTAAATTGGTTAACGTGGTTGTGAAATGGGGTGTTAAATTGCGACTTACTTGGGTCGATGGCTAAATTGGTTAACGTGGTTTTAGGAGGGGGTGTTAAATGAGTGAACACGTACACACGTATGCGAAAGGGCGGCGCTGGTCGAAGGGACGTCGATCATTGTGTTTGTGGATTCGTTGGAATTCATTTCACCGCGACCTTGGACGTCGACGCGCCGTACAAACCAACCGGCGAGCGGCAACTGAGCGAGCGAGCGCCGACCTTGAGTATATCTACAGCGCGATGGCGCATGCACTGTCAGCTGTTGAATGTTCTCGAAGCGCGACGGCGCATGCGCGTCCACTGGAGAATCAGGAGAATTGTAGAATGTTCTCGAAGGGGAGAAGCGCGCGCGGCACAGATGGTGGGTGACGGTGCATGCGCGCGTCAGCTGTCGAATGTTCGAGAAGGGGGAGAAGCGCAACGGCGCATGCGCGCGCGTCAGCTGCCGATGTTCTCGAAGCGTGACGGCGCTTGCGCGCTACATTATACAGCTAGCGAATGTTCGTGAAGAGGAGAAGCGCATGCGGTGTGTAGAAGAGGAAGGGTGCACAGATGGTGGAGGAGTGAAGCGCGCGCGGTGTGTAGAGGAGGAAGGAATGCACAGATGGTGGAAGAAGGAGGAGGAAGCTTGCGGATGGCGCCGCACTACAAGCCTCGAGTATTAGATGCTCCGCATCTAGAAAACAGTCGCAGAGTTTCACATATTGCGGAAATATTCCCAAGCAGAGAGAAAGCTTCGGACAACTGAAATTCTGGAGCCTAACAAGCGGCAGCTCTTTCCACACAAACATGTACCAGCCTTCGGGTGAATAACCGCATGATGATTTACTGGAGACATGCGTGTTGTCTGTTGTGCCGTGGGCTGGCGCCATAAATACGGGTTAGTGTTTTGAAGGCGTCTTTTTTCTGGTTTAACAGTGTCCGTCTCTAGAACCAAACATTCGAAATGGTATCGACGAAGTATCTAAGCTAAATTTAAATTGTAACAAAATGCAATACCTATATGGTGCTCGGAATGTATTTAAATGGTGGCAGTTCGAGTAAGGCTATTTGTGAAGAAAGATGTTCGTTGCCGTGAACTTCATTACATATGTAAAAGAATGAAAAAGAGAAACTTATATGATATGGGAAAAAGTAAAGACAACAAGCACTTGCGAAAATTTTTGAAAAAAAACTGCATTTGGTAAGCTGCAAATAATGGCGTTTAACAGCACTGTGGTTTGAAGTATGACTGAATGTTACAGCCACAATATCGCAGGCTTACAACTGCGTGGCTGCAACATACAGTCCGTCATAACCAACAGCCCTGTCCACATACAAAAAATCAGCCTTAGAATAAACCTGTATTTGCGTTATTACCTATTTGTATATAAAAGTGAACGCACACGTAAAATTTCAGGTGATTTAGTGATGACCACTCATATGTATACTATGCAAACACGAGTTAGGCACCAATGTTTTATTATAACTGAATTCTAGAGAGGAATGCCCCAAACAGGCGCAATAAATACAATAAAATATCATATTCACAAAGCAGGCATTGACGTCTTTGCACCCGCTTGTTTTTTGCCTATACTTCTGAGTTTTTCATGGTAATTCCATCGTGTCTCTTTTATGCCGAATACAGTTCATGCAAAATAGTAGAGCCAAACGAATATACATTAAATTCACATTGCCCACTACGCATTGCTGCTTTTCAAATCTTGTGCATGTATCCATCTCTTCTCTTTAAGGTGGCCCGATACCACGACACACCACCCGTCATCAAACCTATCGTAATGACGACAATCTGCAATATTGATATAGTGGTTTAGCATTCAGAATTGGTGTATATTATATCACGTGAGCACACGTTAAATAAATTAATCATACGGATGAAAACAAAAGCTCAGCATCCAGATTCGTAACAGTAACTTCATTTCGAAAATTCTAACAACATGAACCATATTTTTTACTATAAGGACGACGGCAGCTAGTAGAAACTCACCGAGGCTTCGGAGGCACATAAACTACCTACATCATAAACTAGAACTATTACCACAATTAACAGAAGCCCATTTCAGCCACAATTAACAGATGACCGTTTTAGCCACGTGATATTCTGTGGTTGGACCACAGAAAATCGCGTGGCTGAAACGGCCATCTTGAACGGCCACCTTAAACGTTCAGAGCAAGGAACACACTGTTGGCCTTCATGCAGTTTGTCGCAGGCTGCGCAAACAATGCAGTACGACGCAGGACGCCTGCAGAAAGCTCAACTTCCGCTGCTGGTTTGTGAAAGCACTGCGGTGGCATGTACTAATCAGCCGTCACCCTCTGAGAATACATTTCGTTTTGTTATGACAAGAACCTACTATGTGTCAGATTCTTAAGAAACTCTACAGCCCAGCACATAACAAATGTAAAGTGCCCCTCGACGGTGGTCTAGTGCCTAAGGTACTCGGCTGCTGACCCGCAGTTCGTGGGATCGAATCCCGGCTGCGGTGGCTGCTTTTCTGATGGAAGCGGAAATTCTGTAGGCCCATGTGCGCAGATTTGGGTGCACGTTAAAGAACCTCATGTGGTCGGAATTTCCGGAGTTCTGGACTGCGGCATCTCTGATAATCACTTAGTGGTTTTGGGACGTTAAACCCCACATATCAATCAAGCACATTTAATGTGAAAGGTAAAATCTCAGTTGTTGTGCGAGTGCTAATTGCGAAATCTGTTGAATGATAAATGCTTGGCAAGTGTAAACTGTTCATCATTACATCCTCAGTAAATAGTCTCAGCTGTTTCAGCATATGTATAAAAACAGTAAAGTGCTCGGCTATCACACTTGCATTCAGATTTATTATGCTGACTCACTAAAGCTTATTCTTCATGTCCGAATCAGACCTGCGTATCAGGCACAGCGCATCTACCAGTCAATACGATAACGCCTTCCGAGGCGACAGTTACCTTCCCATCAGGAGAGGACGATAAGCGAGCGTTGATAAGTGGCCATCTGGCAAGACAACGTTACGACGAATCGAAGTATATAGAGTGATTGTTCATAACAGCAAGGGAAACGCTGTCACCAATAAAAGTGCTTTCGAACTGAATGGTACATGGGCTGTTTGGAGCGCCAGTTTTAGTTTCACTTGCTAAATTATATAGCGCCATTTTATTGCCCCGCTGTAATTACCAGTGGCCGCGTTTAGAAATTTCAAAGTTACTGTGGACGCTTTGCACGAAGGACTTGACTCCGCCCATTAAGGTTGGCAAATTATATACACTGCTTGAAAATTTATTGCGTTAATTTCTTTATTTGCTGCCATAATCAATGTTTGTACACATCGGAAAATGCCTTCTGTCACTGTAAAAATAGCACTGCAGGTAGAACGCAGGTACGTTCTTTTTGTAACGTTTCAATAATAGTGCACAAGTTCAACAAAAACAGAAAAACAAAATACTGCATGGAATAGGGAGCCAGAAAGAAAGTGAGAAGTGAAGAAACAGACAGCAGAAGAAAAACAAAGAAGGCTTGTGAGCTCCGCGCCTTTCTCAGTTTGGACATTACTTTTTCGAAGCCGGCCAAATTTGTATTTGTCGTTGTTGGTGTTGTTGAAAAAGCGTTGTTTCTCAAAGGCACTACAAAAGAATTTTTGTGAATGGTATGCTTCTTTATCTTCCAAAGAACATAAACTGTGTTGTATTAGAGTTGAAAGAAAAAACATGAGAAATAGAGGACTAATACACTCAGGGCATTTGCAATAATAGTGATGCGGTAATGGTAGCACACTTACCACGATTCCCGAAAAATAAAAAAAAGGTGCGCGAGCGCAGAATACACCGAAACTTCCTCACCACGAATGGATGGGGCGCTTGAAACAGGAACAGAAAACATATTAGGCTACTCTGTAATCACTTTTGCTAATTGCTTAAAAGCAAATTAGGACACCCCTAATTGAGTTGACACAACCTTACCGTCAGCGCCTTTGTTAGAACAAGACTTCACAATACAATAGCATTCATCTTGTCAACCTGACTAATGGGGAGCCTCTTGGATCGTGTGAAAGCCGAGTGGGAACCCGATGCGCTCTGGCACTGTATACGCACGAGTGCTTTTGCCATGTACATCATTCCTGGAATGACGCTGATTGTCTTTTTTTCTATGAACGGCCATGTTCTGGCTTGCATACCACTTTTACTTTTTGTTTGGTACGTCCAGCTAAGAGACTTGTCTCCCTAATGGTCACATCTAAGTGGCAAGTGGTGTCAACGCTTGTGGCAAAGTAAACATGGTAATTGAAGAACCTGCATGTTTGACGTGAAGCCAGTTTACAAAAGCTGGTGTACCAAAGTGAAACAAGCCAAAGCACCTCAATTGAAAGCGGTGAACAAGACAAGCAAGCCTGAACATATTCAGTTGGTGTTTCATCAGGTAAATCTTAAGTAACGACACGTGGAGAACTGACAGCGATCGTAAATAGCTCGGAGTTCGTGAGTGAGTGGTCTAGGTTTTGCCCAAAATTTATTGTTGCCACTAAGTTATGTAAAGTCTATACAGTGCCGTATCAGATGTACCTTTCTTGGCGATCATACAGCGGAAGATTTAGAGCCAGTGGTGCTGGCAATTGTGCCTGCATTCTGGAAAGTTGCATTAATGTACGCAATCATTCCACTTTTGATATGTGTATTATGTGCACTAGATTAAGCACAAAAATGCTTTCTGGATAAGCAAAAACCACACGTCACATGATTTTGCGTTTAATGTGCAAGTACTTCTGAAACCTCCACTGGCTAATGTGAAGCTCTCAATCGTTGTTTTCCTTCGTTGCTGTGCAAACAGTTAATTAAAAAGTAATACCCATTTGAACTGTCATTTATTTATATTTGTATGCATAATTTTACATTGTGCGCTTAAAAAGTAGTCATTCGTAGCCTTTAAGAGCATGTATAATCCGCTGAAGCACAGCGAGACGAGGTGAACCAGCGTTTAAGGAAGCTCTAGGGAGTCGGTCCGAAATTTGAGCCACGACATAGAACAAAAGAAGCCTATGCACCAGTATGAGCTTCGCACGTAAAAAGAGGGTTAGCAAGTTCGTTCACGTAAACCACTTGAGTTAGAGGAAGTTGTTGGTAAAAAAATAAATTGCAAAATGAAGGTAGAAGAAAAGAAACTACATGGTTCCTCTCAACTTCCTTATTACTTTCTAACTACAGCGTAATATCCTATCAACATCATCATGATCATCAGCCTGACTACGTCCACTGCAGGACAAAGGCCTCTCCCATGTTCCGCCAGTTAACCTGGTCCTGTGCTTGCTGCTGCCAATTTATACCCGCAAACTTTTTAATCTCATCTGCACATCTAACCTTCTGTCTTCCCCTAACCCGCTTGCCTTCTCTGGCAATCCAGCTAGTTACCCTTAATGACCAGCGGTCATCCTGTCTACGCGCTACATGCCCAGCCCATGTCCAATTCCTCCTCTCGATTTAACTATGATATCCCTAACTCTCGTTTGTTCCCTAATCCACTCTGCTCTCTTCTTGTCTCTTAAGGTTACACCTACCATTTTTCTTTCCATTGCTCGCTGCGTCGTCCCCAATTTAAGCTCAACCCTCTTTGTAAGTCTCCAGGTTTCTGCTCCGTAGCTAAGTACTGGCAAGATACAGCTGTTATATACCTTCCTCTTGAGGGATAGTGGCAATATACATGTCATATGTCAGACCTTGAAAGTGCTTGTCAAATGTGCTCCACGCCATCCTTATTCTTCTAGTTACTTCAGTCTTGTGGTTCGGCACCATGGTTATTACCTGCCCTAAGTAGACATAGTCTTTTACAACTTTAAGGCACTATTACCTATCTCGAAGCACTGCTCTTTTCCGAGGTTGTGGTACATTACTTTTGTTTTCTGCCGATTATTTTAAAACCCACCTTTCTTCTCTCCTTGTCTAATTACGTAATCATGAGTTGCAATTCATCCCCCGAGTTACTCCGCAATGCAATGTCATCGGAGAAGCGCAGGTTACTAATGTGCTCTCCATTAACTCTTATACTTAACTGTTCCCATTCTAGGCTTCCTAAAAACCTTCTGTAAGCACGCGGTAAATAGCACTAGAGAGATTGTGTTCCCCTGCCTTACACCCTTCTTGATTGGTATTCTGTTGCTTTCTTCATGACTCACTATGGTAGCAGTTGATCCCCTGTAGATTTCTTCCAGGATGTTTATATCTATTTTATCAACGCCCTGACTCCGCAATGTCTGCATGACGGCTGATATTTCTACTGAATCAAACGCCTTCTCGTAATCTATGAAGGCTATATAGTGGTTGGTTATATTCTGAGCACTTCTCTATTACCTGATTGATAGTATGAATGTGGTCGATTGTTCAGTAGCTTGTTCGAAATCCTGCTTTTTCAATTGGTTGATTGAATTCTAATGTTTTCTTTACTCTGTTAGCAATTACTTTTGTAAATAGCTTGCATACTACAGAGAGGAAGCTGATCGGCCTGTAATTCTTCAAGTACTTGTCATCTCCTCTCTTATGTATTAAGATGATGTCAGCGTTCTTCGAAGACTCTGGTACTCTTCCCGTCAGGAGACACCACGTAAACAGGGTGGCTAGTTTTTCTAACACTATCTTTCAGCAGATCTGATGTTACCTGATCCTCGCCAGCAGCTTTGCCTCTTTGCATGCTCTCCAAAGCTTTTCTGACTTCTTCTATCATAACTAGTGGGGTGTCATCTGGGTTACTGCTTGTTCTTATATTATTAAGCTCGTGGTTGTCTCGGCTACTGTACAGATCTCCGTAAAACGCCTCCGCTATTTTAACTATCCTATCCATATTGGTAGTTATTTTGCCTTCTTCGTTCTTTAGTGCATACATCGGTTTTTAGGGGCGAAGCTCCTTATGGCGTGGCATGTGCGTCCCTCGCAGTACGCAACGACCAGTGGCACATACCCGAAATAGCGTTCCTTACAATTTTGACCTCCAAGGTGGTTCCGGTGAGAGATTTCTTCTGTGCGTTGTTGAACAATAAAAGATAGTGCTCAATGCACATGTTAATGGCTGCTAAGGGGTAATGAGAGACAGGAGCATTCGGCCCTTAGGTAACGCGCACGCTGCGATCCCCATTAGCAGCTATTGGCATGTACATTGAGCACGATCTGACAAGAAAGGGTTGCTACGTTATACTCGCTGGGTGTAACCTCCTTGGTTTTAGAAAAGTTTAGCGAGCGTTTGGCCGCATAGCCACGAATACAGAGAACTAGTATATACCATGAACTCGAGGTGGTTAAAGGTGGGAAGTAAACCCGAAGCGCAAGCCGTGAGAAAGTGTGCATGTGCCACCTCCCGTTTAGTCCTTGAAATGTCCGCTGGATGGCAATGCTTCAATATGGAGAATATATGATGAAAAGATGCGAGATGGTGGTACTTGGAGTGCTGAATAGATGGACGAACGGACACACAGACAGATGCATGGATGGACGCATAAACGAACGCAGGCGCGGATGCATGGACGAACGCAGGGACGGACGCACGAACAGACGCACGCACGGACGGGTGTATGGACGCATGGACGGTTACACAGACGTACGCAAAAACGGACGGAAGCAAGAAGGAATGGACGGACGAATGCTTCGCCCCACTCCCCATCATTCACTCCGTGGATATGCTGCAATTTTTTTTTGCCTATCCCTAGTTTCCTCTTCACTGCTTTGACGCTTCCTCCGTTTTTCAGAGCGTGTTCAATTCTCTCCATGTTATACCTTCTTACATCGCATACCTTACATCTAATAATCAACTTCGAAAGCTCTGCCAGTTCTATTTTGTCTTTTGTACTTGAGACTTTCATAATTTGACGCTTCCTAATGAGATTCTTCGCTTCCTGGGAAAGCTTGCCCGTGTCCTATCAAACTACCCTGACTCCAACTTCCACTGCACACCTATAGGCTATATCACATAGGCTAGGTTAAAATTACAATTATTACTCACCTGAAAAAACCTGCGCAAAACAGTGCGTTGAATAGTCAGAAAGCAACAAAGCTTTTTGCTCGCATCATTTTTTTTTGCATTCACTTTCTGTGCTCATGGAGCTGTGACTGCTTCTTCAGGCTCTAGAAACGGGACGGCTTTAGGCTCTCCCGCCGTCGTGTACTCAGTACTCGAAATCGTTAACCACTTTTTCTAAACACATCACATTTGGACGGACTTGTGCTCTCCCATAGTAGAGTACCAAGTACTCTAAATTGTTCAGCAGTTTTTTTTTTTCTAAACACTAGCCCAGTGCTATTTCTCAACGTTCAAATTTAACGTAGCTGCTGGTGTGACACTATTGCTCCATATAGAGAAAGAGCGATAATACAAGACACAATTATTTCAATAGCCCTTATGGAAATCACAAATATTTAGCTGTAGACAGAGCACGTCACCCCGTCAAAAATCCTTGCTTTTTTATATAAAACTATGTGAGCACTACCGGCACATTAGTCCCAATTCAGCTACATGCTAACAAACATCTCTAATAGCTATCTGTTTCTCTCAAAATGGTGTTCTGTTTCTGTATAGTTCTTAGAGATTAAAAAACATATTTAAACTCATGTGTAGAGAGGTTAAATTTTTTTAAGCTCAAACATTTAGCATGATTGCTATGTACTCTCCCCCTTAGTGACTTGTTGACATCCTATAGGAGTGCGTTTGTATGCAAATTTAAGCAATGCGTGAACATAATTTGCAAGAAAGAACATATGCATCTTGGCTTATTGATATTACCTATAAAAGAGCGTGACTCAGGTTACCTCCAATTATTATTCAAGAGAACATCATCCGAAAAGCAGGGGAAGTAGAAAGCAATGCTTGCTTTAACTTATTGTAATTTAATACTAAACCTGCCCGGAAGATACTTCAACGATTCAAATTACTTTGTAAAGAAATATAACAGAGAAAGTTCAATAAAGTGACGCAATTACATATTAGCCCAACATTGATGTGGTGGGTGTCAAGAAGTGAATGCGTGATCAGACGAACATGGAGTAACATATCAACGAAGAAGATAATGGTAGAGAAGGAAAGGTAGTGTTTTAAAATATTGAAGCGATACATAACGCCAACGTCCAAACGACTAGTGGGTAAGAACCAAAAATATGAAAGACGTCGAGCGCATAGCACATATTTCCTTTGCAACCACGAGAGTGAGAGACTAGGGAAATGACAAATGACCTTTTAGAAGTAGCTGACACGACGCGGATGCCACTTCAGATGACGACCCCCGTTAGACCGCAACTCGCATACAATGGCTTTCTTCGTTGAGTAAATTTGTCATATACTGCTGAAGAATGTAGCGTTGGGGTTTTTTGTCTATTTAAGGGAAAAAGCAAGGTCAAGGGCCTTCATTTGTCATTGTCACCTGCAAGAGCCCCACTTCCAAGCTTTACTTTCACATATTGAACCAGTATAAAAAAAAGCAGCTGGCGATGAGGGGGCGATGTATGTGTACCTAGAAGATAAAAAAGGCATTGAGGAAGGCAAGAAAGAGAAACGCTTAAAAAGTGAACAATCTTTTTGTTCATTTATTTCGGCCTTCTACGTCTCTCCTTGCACCTTGCACCAAAGTGCTCTCGTTCTAATAATGAAGATAACTTCTTCGATTAGTTCCACCAACAATATGAGAGCGTAGTATTCTGTGCAATAAGCAATGTCTCATAAAAAATGAGCAGGAAAACTACAAAAATAAAAAAAAACATAAAAGTATACGTTAAAAGTAAGCAAACCATAATAAGATAAAATCTAGAAATTGTAAACAAAACTGAATGAGTAGATAATTGTTAAGGCTTCACGTCTCCAACCCACAAATGTGCAAATGTACACTGCGCAAATGTACACCACCCGGTTTCTGGCAAGTACACCTTCATCTAAGCACCCGTGCCTCTGTCGAATTCATTCCAATCGCATGCGGCCGTCGAATGTGATATTCCATTGAGCAACCTGTGTGTCTGCAGTCAAGTTTCACAGCCACAACAAACCAATTAAGGGGTGTAAAACAACATTACGTGTCAAAACAAAAATGACATAAAATCAGCAATTAGGCGCAATCAAAAATGAAATATTGTAGTAGTAGTAGTAGTAGTATTTTTATTTACAGTAAGCCGGATACAGAGCTCACTGCAGGGGCAAAGGGCTAAAGGCGAACAGCCTGACAAAGGCCCTTGTCCCTCCGCAGTTCGTGACAGTGCATAGCTTAGACATCAGCACTGACAAACAATATATATATTCAATACATTGGTTTCAAGCAACCTGAAATTGTAAACACAAAATTCAAACATAAATAGCATAAGAAGATTACATAACACATTTTAAGAATTAGAGGTCACTCTCGTTAAAATTCACAACTAAACGATATCAATGAAACAACTCAAAAACAGACCGAAAATGCATGCGGATACAATGAATTCCGCTGTATACACTCGTATAATTGACATAGAAGTTTATGAACAATTTAAGCATTTGTAGAGGCATGAGACTCCATTACGTAGTTTCGATAGTGTAGACCGGTGGTTATAAATAAGTTCTTTATTTGTTTCTTGAAAGTCGCACTACTAGCCCTAAAGTTCAATTGATCTGCAAGGTATTTGAAACCTGAGGTACCTGGTAAGCAATACTTTGTTTTCCATACTTGTTTCTTGTTCTAGGAGCTCGCTTCTTTTGTTCTCGCATACTGTAGTGTGGTCTTTCGGTGCAACTTTCTTCATATAGCTTAGTCTTTTGTATTAACTGAAGCAATTTAAAATGATATAATTGATCAATTCTGAGTATGGAATGTTTAATGAATAGTGGAGCAGTGCGCAAGTCTTGTAGATTCGCCCTGTATTTTTCAAAGCAGCGCAATATTTTCTTTTGTATAGTTATTAACTTATGGTAATTCCCTTGTGATGTCGTTCCCCAGACTAACATCCCATAACTTACTTTAGAATGGAAGAGTGCATAGTACATACTTATTTTTAACCTCAATGGGATTAAGTGCATTGTTCTAAAAAAACAACCAACTATTCGCGCTAATGCGGTGATCAGATTATTTACATGTGTGTTCCAGCTTAATTCCTCCTGAAACCATACACCAAGAAACTTTTGTTCCCTAACATGTGCGATGCAATTTCCTTCAAATTTTACAGCAATGTTACTAATAGGTTTGTTTATAGGTCGGAATATCATATAGGTTGTTTTTTTTGCATTCAAGCGCAATTCATTTTGCCTTAACCAATTTGAAAGATTGCTTAGATAATTATTTACACTGACCTGAAGTGGTATTAGATTGTCTGATGAAAAGAAAACATTCGTATCGTCAGCGTACATTATAAGTTCAGGAGAATGAGGTATATCGAGATTATCATTTATATAGGCAAGGAACAATAATGGCCCCAGTATAGACCCTTGGGGGACCCCTTGGTTCAACTTTATCTTTGCAGAAATAGTGTTATTCAGTTGAACATATTGATAACGATCTTCTAGGTAACTTTTAAACAGTTTTAGTGCAACTCCACGCACCCCATAACTTGATAATTTATGAATCAATGATTTGAATTGTATGGAGTCAAATGCCTTTTGAAGATCGATGAAGAGCCCAAGAGTATATTTTTTGTTTTCCATATTTTCGATTATCCTATCTTTGATATACAGTAGAGCTTGTTCTGTTGATTTATTTTTTTGAAAACCATACTGACCTTTTGTTATTATTTGGTGCTTATCAAAAAAGTCTTTGATAAAACTCCAATATTCAATTAATAATGTTCCAACCATGTTTTTCTAACTTTTAGGTTTACTTTTTCGAATATGGTTGATTTACTAGGGTCAGTTTAATAACACTACTTAGAAGTAAAGGCCCACATTTTAGAGGTGCAGAATCACATGCTCTTAAAGTAATTGTGTTTTTAAGCGACGACAAGAGAGGCTTTCCGCCACTGTTCTCGTGGCTGATCTAAATATATTATTTCTCATCATTCTTTTTGATTCTCTGGCTGTAGTGAGACCATAACGGTTGACTGCTTTTTGTATATTTAAAGGCCCGTTACGATTATTCTTCAGGCATGCATCCGTTATTTTTTTTGCCGTTCTTCAGGCATGCATCTAGTCTTTTCTTTTGCGTACCCTAGTGTCATCTACGATGGTGGAGCGGTCATGGCGCTCACCTGCTGACTCCGATGGAGGGGAGTTCAATCCCCAGCAAGGTGTTTATTTCAATGGAAGGGAAATGTGTAAAGCATGTGCACTGCGCGATGCCAGTGCAGGCTAAAAATCGCCACATGTCTTAAATTTCCCCACCGCTTCACTAGGCGTTTCTACAAAACACAATATAAAACTCGGCAGATCCCACGTGCCTGGGAATCCAGGAATCAACATTGTGCGAAGCATGCTGAAGAAAGGTGACCGTGTTGCAATTTTTTTATTGAGTGACATGTTATGAAATGACGCTAAATTATTGTACAAGTGTCGTACACACAGACATATGCTGAAGACTTGCAGATGTTTATATAACCAGTTGTTTGCACTTGCGCAACGACGCCAGCTGGAACAAGTGTATTAGCAACAGCAGAAGCTAATATGAAGTGCTGATGCTTGCGAATTTACTTGCCCTGGACACTGCTAAATAAATCAACATCAGCACATGGAAACTAACATCTCACGTTAAGCCGACGTGTCGGCTGTATCAAAATAGTACATATGTTATATTTATAAAATTGGGTAGGCATCACTGAAAGCACTATTAACGTTAACCACTATTAAAACTGGATTAAATTTTGTGACGTAATAAAACAAATTGATGATAGTTGCGTACCAAAAAGGGCTATTAGATCAACCAAAAACGATCCGTGGTTAACACAGGATGTGAAAATATGTCTTAATAAAACAAAGCGTGCATTTAGGAAGGCGTCTCGGACAAAATTGTCAGTATACTGGGATAACTATAGATTTTATCAAGAAAAACTGAAGCCATCATTAAAGAAGCCAAACATAAATTTTTCAATTGCACACTGCCTAACTTCTGAAAACTGACCCCAAAAAATTCTTGCAAGTGGTAAACCCTAAAAACACCGATTCTCCGACCTTGCTAGACGGTGAGCATGGCGATTCTCCGTCAGCTGAGGAAACTGCGGAAATATTCAGCGATCAGTTTACATCGGTATTTTCAAATGAGCTTCCATTAGATTCCCTTGACCTACCAGAGACCGTCATTCATGATATCTTTCTCCCAATAGAAATCACCGGAAATGGCGTAGCACAGGCCATTGAGCGACTTGAGTACAAGACGAGTCAAGGGCCTGATGGCATTAGCTCCAAACTTCTGAAATTAACCACTCAAAAATTATCGTACCCATTGAAACTAATATTTCAGCAGTCACTGAACACAGGTTGCGTCCCGGATGATCGAAAGTCAGCATTAGTGGTACCTATATTCAAATCTGGGTTAAAATCATGTGCTAATCATTACCGGCCAATCCTTCTTACTTCTTTTCCATGCAAAATACTCGAGCATATTCTGTTTACGCATATCGTATCTCACCTCAATAAAAATAACTTGCTAATAACAAACATGGCTTCCGCAATAACCGCTCGTGCGAAACTCAGCTGTTCGAATTGGTAACTGACCTTAATGATTCTCTGAATAACTCGCGCTACACTGACGCAATTTTTATAGATTTTGCTAAAGTGTTTGACCGCGTGCAACATAAAAGATTGATGACTAAAATCTGGAATCTACAGCTAGACGATAAAACAACCCAGTGGATAAGCGGTTTTCTTACTAACAGGGTCCAGTCAGTTAAACACAACAAGGTTATCTCTACTCCCAGACCCGTCAAATCCGGGGTACCCCAGGGATCCGTACTAGGCCCTCTGTTGTTTCTAGTCTATATTAATGATATCAGATTCAATATTAATTCTTCACTGCGCCTCTTTGGAGACGATTGCGTAATTTATAAGGAAATCACCGAACCAAACGACGTAAACATCTTGCAGTCCGACTTGACAAAATTATCAGAATGGTGCCATTTATGGCAAATGGAAATAAATGTAAATAAAACCAAACACGTACGCTTTTCATCCATTGCACATCCTTCGCCCAATGAGTATGTCATAAACAACTTGGTAATTTAGACCGTTCCATCTGTTAAATATCTAAGTATTTTATTCCACTTTGATATAACCTGAACTAGCCACGCAGAATACATTACCGTGAAAGCACTACGGAAACTTGGTCTTCCTAAGCGCCGCCTGAAACTTGCAAACATAGACACCAAACTTCACGCATACAATACTGTTATCCGGCCAACCCTAGAATATGCTTCCATAGTATGGCACCCCCCCCCCCAGCAACCCTTAATGATACGCTCGAAACTGTCCAAAACAAAGCCGGCGCGATTTATTTTGTCATATTATTCACGCTATAAAAGTGTGTCATTTATTAAGAAAAAATTAAATCTCCCCCTTTTGCCATGCGCAGGAAATATTTCCGCTTATTTTTCTTCCACAAATTATACCACAGTGATTCGCCATTCCGCCATACGTTCATTCACTCTGCTTTGTACATTTCCGCGCGCGTTGACCATGATCATAAAATTGAACCTATATTTTTTCGCACAAAAAAACACCAATACTCACCCCTTGTCTTAGCGATAACCGAGTGGAACGCTCTGCCTGCCAGCATTGTAACGCATACACAGCAATCATCTTTTCAGTCTGCATTATATGCGTTCCTTGAATGTGTTGGACAATCTCAGGCTTTGCTGTACAAAGTGTCGTGCAGCTTTATCAATGTGCTTGCTTGTGAAAGCCTTGCTGTGTAATTTCTTGCTTGTCTTGGTTGAAAAACTGTTGTGTATCTTGCGCATGTTTTCTTGTCTTCATTTCTTCTTAAAAAATTCCTGTTGTCACTGATTATTGTATGAAACACCCCATTATGTAGTGCCCTAGAGGCCCTTAAGGTATATAAATAAATAAAAACGTTTCACGAAGATTAGCGTCTATTTGAAATGTAGTTCCGAGACCTGGTGTAGCTCTGTCGTAAAATGCTTCATTGGCACCCAGAACGCTAGGGCTACATTACAGCTGGGACTTATCGGGTCGACGCTACCGACGTCGGGTATTTCTTAGCACTGGCACGTTAAAATTGCCCGCGTGTGGTCTCGTCGTTCCTGAGCAGATACCAAGTGTCAATCACCTGTGGCACGTACCCGCATACCAGCGGCACATATCCGCCCGTGGGTACGTGCCACTGTCTGGCGTTAAGTATTTGACGACGTACGCGAAGGGATTGTGACATTCTCCATGTCTTGAGAAGCGCGTCGTATTATTCAGATCATCTTACCCTCTCATGCTAATTTTGGTTCATGCCAAATAAAGGGGGTGACCATGAGAGCAACCAAATGTAAGCGGCTAGATAGATAGATAGATAGATAGATAGATAGATAGATAGATAGATAGATAGATAGATAGATAGATAGATAGATAGATAGATAGATAGATAGATAGATAGATAGATAGATAGATAGAACGCTCAAAATTCGCCGAAGTTCGCTAAGAAATGCTTCGCATTTAGT
Source organism: Rhipicephalus annulatus (assembly GCA_013436015.1). Lineage (NCBI taxonomy): Eukaryota > Metazoa > Arthropoda > Arachnida > Ixodida > Ixodidae > Rhipicephalus > Rhipicephalus annulatus. The sequence continues at coordinate 189,345 of WOVY01009408.1, read as the reverse complement.
ATATCGCATACTGGTCTATATTTGCCAGACGTTTTACAGCGAAAGCTGTTATCAGGTCAAAACAAGGGTTACGTGCGCCGGAGTTGTCTGTCACCGACGCCGGTTTCCGTAACCATTATTGCACTAAGAAGAAAAAAGGAACTTGGTAAAAAAAACACCAAGCACACAATACGATTCGAGCTTAGGTCTCCTGTATGCTAGCTTAATATTCTAACGCACAGCTACGCCACTGCTCGAAACTCTATTTCGACTAGCTTTTGGCAGGCTTGATGTCGGGAAAATAATCGCGTCAATATTAGTAATAAAGCACTTTAGAAAAGCAAAAGAACTACCAGGCGTCACACAATGCGAATCGCTTACAGAGAGGGTTGTCAAGTTTTCTAACCCGCCAAAAAAGCCTCAGGCATGATTTTTCATGATCGTCAGCCACAGCACAAAATAATAAAGAAAAATTCTTGCAATGGTGAGTAGCGGGTACCACGCTTCGCTGAATAATGAGAAAGGATGGCATAGCGAATGCCGGCCTACTACTCAAAAGTTTATGATTTATGGTGCATGTGAGTACCCCGAAAGTAAGCTTGCAGCAGTTACCCAAACAATGTTAGAAAATGCTGGGAGAGTTCACTCTTCGAGCTTTCGATGCGACAAGTCAGCGCATTCTGCGCAGATCTGGCGTTTTTTTTCATATTTACTGAAGATTACACGATTAATTGCTGCTTTAGTTTAGGCAAACTTTTTATCAATACCAACGTACACATACACACTTCTTTCCAATGTTAGTGCTATTTCCGCTGCACTGAGCATTTTCACAACAGAGATCAACCCATTCGTTTTCCACCAAACTTTCCACTTCATGATGGCAGTTTATTGAAAAGTAATCGCAAGGCCATTTGTCAAAATACGTCTCATCATATTTTTCAATTTTCCGAAATACTTGACAACAGTTGGGTTGTCCGCGGTGGTGGCATGGCGGCTATGGCTCTTGAGTGCTAACCTCAAGGATGCAATGGTTTGATTCTGACCACGCCGGTCGCACTTCGACAGAGGCGAAATGAGCTAGAGACCCACGTACCGAGATTTACGTGCACACCGAAAAATCTGAGGTGCTTCGGACTCAAAACTGTATTGTGATAATAGATATTTTCTTATTTATATTATAACATTTCTCTTTTTCATCCTCCCAGGGATAAATGCAGAACTGCTTATTTCCATTAGCTCTGTTCTTCTTTGAACATGGCACAATTTCTTACCAAGTAATAAAGAAAACATGAACGTGTAATGAATACGTACAACATCGATTTAGCACTCAAATTGACTAAAGCCCCTCAATAGTAAAAGGTTTTTTTCTAACAAAGGAAAACGAGTGCCTAAATTTTGAATTTTTTGTTTATGCTTTGTTATTTGACTTGTCTCTTGCATCGATGTTCTTCCTTTGTAACAGGACTCTTTCCAAGTGTGCGCACTGCGATAACGCCGCATTGGCCATTTAATATGAAAGGCAATGTTCGTTTCATATGAAAGGCATATGAAGGGAACATTTTATATGAAAGGCAACGAAATAGTGAGCAAGCGTTCTTTAACATTGGTTTGAGCCATGCCAACTGTTATGTGCCCTTCTAGGAGGACACAATCTCAGCATCTGATTATTGTCCATCTCTTTCGGGCGGACCATAGTTATCATTGCGCGTCTGTACAGCTTCGGGATTTATAAAACTCTAGATCTGCCTTAAGTAATATCAGTAGGGAGACCACAGCTGTGTACGTCTTCCTGTCTGTTGTGCCGTTTTGTTGCACTGCTCGCGTTCTGTACTGTACCCACAGCCCCGCGGGCTTCCCGTTTCATAATTCAACTCGTTCAAGTGCTTCAAAGCAGATGCTAACAACAGCAAGTATATACTCACACCACAGTACTTCTGCCAACTTGCTCCTGCAACAATAGACCTGCCAGTGTTTATACTCCTGTACCACATTTTTCTACGTGGCTTCCTTGTGGTAATGAATTACTGCAGCAAGATAAACAATTCCCGCTATTATGGTTAACGAGGTAGCTCAGTTTGGTTGGCGTACTCAATTTGTTCCGGCCTGAGAACAATCAATTCTTTGAGAGACATACATGAAGTGGGATCTTACAGTATACTCAAGCTTACTAGTATATTGGTTCGTAGAAAAACAGGTTTGCTTTGCTTGGATAAGACTGCTTTGTAATTTCTAATGGGTCCCGTATGTGTTCAGTGTCGCAATGCTTCCCTGGGGCTAGAGGAAGCAATTAGTTGATGTTGTTCCTTACTCAATACACCTTCAGTGCTTAATGGTAAAGAGAAGTGGTGCAGTGATGTTTGTTGATTTTGATCACACGGCTAACAAACAAAAACTTTTCAGTAACCATAACGCAGGATAGACCACTACGCAAACGTACCACGAATCACTTATATTTGTGATTTTTGTGAACACCAGTTGAAAGAGAATCACGAAATAATTTTACCCATGAAAGCAGATTAGCATATTGTTCAGGGCACGAAACGAAGTCTGATAATAACATGCTGTGCGTTTAGACGCGAGATTCATCCGTCATAGCACATATTACATTTCTAGTTAAAACGAACCATTGTTATTTTTTCTCTTTCCCGGTTTTACACTAACGCATTGATTACCACATACGGAGATACATAAAACACCGAAGCCTCCATCCCCTTCTTACGGCTATCACGGAAATGAAGTGAAATCCAAGCGCTGAGGACTCGCTTCCCTTTCCCTTAAACAAAAGATAAGAATAAACTATAAGGATACTTCCTGGTGATTGAATTCAATAGATAAAATTCTGAGAAAACTGCTAAGCAGTATATTCAGATTAGTTTATATTTCATTGACTGCATTAATGAAATTCACATCATATAAAATATCAGTTTGAGAAGAAAGACGACCATATTTATGGAGTTCTTTAGACATAGCAGGTATTCGAAAACGATTCGACCATTATTTGTGAGAATAAATGAAGGGAATCAGCAATTATTTGGGACGGAAACTTCTGAGTACAAAAACAAAAGCAGGCAATGACATGGCTGAAAAGTTCATGCAGACCACGGTATACAGATTTAATATAAATAAGAGGTTCCAGATTGTCGTATCGCTCGAAATTTACATATTTATGATTTTGATGGTAGATAGGATAACGTGGGCCAATAGAAGCTACATATTTAATTATAAACATGTAAAAATTATATTATTTGCGAAAAATTTCGGCTCTCAACTGTCCTGTCAATTCACTATACATAAGTGGGCTAAGTTTGTACAATTAGCATAGAGCAAGCTTCTGGTTGAGTTGGCACGTGCAGTAATAGAAAAATTCACCAACCAGGAGTACCTTAACTTCAGCACTTCGTGAAAAGAATGACAAGAACAGCCCTGAAAACGCCTCAATGACGAAGCGACCCAACAATTTGTCAGTAGGAATAGCATAAAACACAAATGAACAATGCAATATTTATAGTCTTTTAGAAGCTACCCTACTTTTCAGCTCTCTACTCGCAATCTTTCTTCACTTACAAATCATGACACCTTTCTTATTATCTCTGCCTGCATAGACTGTCCTTCCACATATGTCTTTCTTTATCTGCTTTTGATATTCTTGTGAAGCGCGCATCACCCGTCTTTATAAGTTTCGATTGCTAATGCCTTTAGCTGGTGATATCTCTTGTCAACACGGTACCCGCAATGTCTCTTGCCCAATGAAACATTTGAAACCCTTTGCAACCAAGTGTTCGTGTCACTGTTGTTCATCAATTTTCGCTTTGCTTTACACAACACCACGAGTTCTGCAAGAGTGAAGAATAGGCACGAAACGAAAAGTTTTACACAGAACCAGACTCAAGCCGCTGAATAATTTGAAACTTTATGCTCTGAAAACCAGCGATAATGTAGTGAGTGAAAGTACTACGAAGAGTGAACCTGATCCAGAAATATCAACCTCCTTTTCGCCACCACCCTTCTTGGCCCACCTCCCCATACACCAACATCTCCACTTAATCGAAGATTTAAAAAAAAACAGTTGGAGCAGAAACTATGCATTGCCAATATTTCACGTGGTAGCCATAACCTTTCATTTAGGACCTGGCCTTTTTCTCGGAATCGGCTATTACTCTTCATTCTACGTTGCAGCTATAGCCCACAGAACTTCAATACACGAACTAACATCACGCAGCTAAGGACCCAACAGTATATGTAAGAAGCTGCTTTCACAATATCACTCTATTCGATCAGCACCACCAACTTTGCTTTTATGAATCCGAGACTGTCTCTCGATCTTTCTTTCTCAGCCAAAAACGGGAAAAACACCGATATTAAGGAGTGAAGGAAAGAGGAAACCACTTAGGCGTCCCCCGTCTCCTATCGGAGCAAAAAAAAAAGTGGTGGCCCAGGCTTCTCCAAAAGCTTGTTCTTTTCAGGATCGATTCACTTGACGAGGCTGTAAATCTCGGCGAAATGACCGGGAACACAACTCGCCACTGACCAGGACAGTGAAGTACGTTGCAAGACAGCAGGAATATACACTAAGCGAGTGGGTTCGTCTACATGGAAAGTACCACTCGCATCTACAATCGTCGGCTGTGTTCTTCATTGCGTTGCGTAATACAGATATCAACTGTGCTACAGACGATGACTACATGGCGGGGACAAGGTGACTTTAGTCGCAATAATGTATTGTACAAACAAAAGTGCTCATGGAAGTTGCGTGTGAACGTTTGTTTTTATAATCTAGCAACGACGCTGTTAATGCTGTTTGCAAGGCGTCGCTGAATATTGAAGTACGTTCGCGAACGTAATAGCAAACAAGAAAATGAATATACGTCAACGGAAGAGTATTGCTAGACATTTTTTATGGACAAACTGTTTTCGAATAAGGACGAAGTGGGTGCTCTCTGAACCACACATTGGTTGAGTCTAGCTGGCTATAAAGAGCATTAAAGCTACATCCAGAGACAGTCGAGGAAGGCGTTCCTCTCTGATCACAAATGACTGGCCAAGTAAGGGATGGCAACCACACTGTAAAGAAGAGTATGCAGGTCTGACGTGTTTGTAATTAGCGGACGCGTCTTTATTTACCGGCCAGTGAAAGGTTTGGAGTATATCTGCAGCAAAGAGCGTTTTTTTTTGTAGCAGAGTTGGATAATTCGTCTCCCATGGGCCACACACAGGCGGGCAAGACAATCTTTCAAATGAAGTAAGTTTTACGAAGAACTGCTGCAAATTATTTGCTTGGTTTGAAATTTTCTAAAATGTCTAAAGACGTAAATCACCTAATATGTTCAAGTTAAAAAGGTGCGACTTTTCAACGGCCCCCTGTTTATTGATGAAACAAAGAAGCCCTCGTTTTTCGTTTCCTGAACACACACACACACACACACACACACACACACACACACACATATATATATATATATATATATATATATATATATATATAGGCCGAACAGCAGCGAGACAACAGCCAACAATTTCAAAAGCAGCACGAGCCTCTGCCACAGCAAACGTCTTCTTCGTCTTCTCTAGCAAGCCCGTATTTTTGTGACTACATTGACTCCTCGGTGCAAAAGGAGCCATCCTGGCGACCTATGGCACAGACACGACTGGTGGGTCGTAGTGAAGTTTTAGACGGTTACCGTGCACAGTTTCACGTCCACGGCGCGGTTGATCTGTAGGTGGCTGAATAGGTTCAACCATGTAGTTGACTGGTGATGTCTGGTGCAAGACCCTGTACGGACCGTCATACTTGGGTGTGAACTTTGAGCAAAGGCCTGAGCCAGACAGTGGCACGCGGAGCCACACCATTGTTCCAGGCGCGTATGACGATGGAGATGAGCGTTGGTCATGGGAGTCTTTCTGGCGAGCCTGATCGTGCGTAGTAAGCGCACGTGCGAGCTGCCGACATTCTTCGGCATAGGCAGAGGCCGATGAAGGTGCGGAGTTCTTCTAGTGCAGCTGGCTTGAGAAAGTCGGCGACAGTGCTAAGCTTGGCTGGATCAGGACGAACACCATGCTTGCTAACAACATGTCCTAATATGGTAAGCTGGTGGGCAGCGAAGTGGCATTTCTTCAAATTCAGCTGCAGTCCAGCGTCCGAAAGACAAGTCAGGACGCTTGCGAGGCGGCTGAGGTGGGAGTCGAAGTCCTTCGAGAAAATGACGACGTCATCTGAATAGCACAGGCATGTGTTTCATTTAAAGCCTCTAAGGATGTTGTCCTTGAGACGCTCGAAGGTGGCAGGCGCATTACAGAGGCCGAATGGCATCACGTTAAATTCATACAATCCGTCAAGCATTACAAACGCTGTCTTGGGGCGGTCGGCTTCATTCATAGAAACCTGGCAGAAGCCGGTCGAAGGTCTAAAGAAGAAAGGAACTCTGCTCTTTGTAGTCAATCGAGGGCGTCATCGATTCTTGGCAGCGGATAAACATCTCTTCTCTTAATCTTAAGACGCCTGTAATCAACGCAAAATCTGATGCTACCATCCTTCTTTTTCACCAGTACAACCGGAGAGGCCCAAGAGCTTCTTGAAGGATGTATTACGCCACGTCGAAGCATATAATTCACCTGATCATCAATAACACGGCGTTGAGCGTGAGAAACTTGATATGGGCGCTGGTGCAAAGGTGCATGGCTACTGGTGTCGATTTGGTGAACGATTGCAGATGTGCGACTCAAAGAAGTTTGGCTATGGTCAAATGACATCTCGAAGCGATCTAGTAGAGCCAGGAGTTGGGTGCTCTGAGCAGCGGGAAATTTAGGGTCAATCGATTGGAAAAAAGCCTCCGGAGATGAAGTGGGAGTGGTATCAGAGGTAATGATGTTTAGGTGAGATAATGGCAAGTCGTCAGGTAGGTGACAGGACGATACAGAATCAATTTGCTCAAGGTGACCGACGACTTCGTCACGCAATAATATGGCTGTGGAAGGAAGCGAGTTCGTTATATAAATGGAACCACGGGAGTTTTCTACGGTGACGACTGCGAACGAGAGAAGAAAGCTTTTGCAAGAGCCAAAGGCGTCGGAAGGGTAAAAGAGGGCAGTGACAGAGGGCACGTCGTCGCTGAAGAGTGGCACAAGAACACAGGATAGAGGAGGGATGTGAGTGTCCGCGGCCATGGTGACTCGAGAAGATAGTGGCTTGAAAGGTCTTTCAGACGTCGGCACTTCACACAGGGGCAGTTCAGACATCGTCGACAACTCTAGTTCGGCACGCGCACAGTGAACGACGGCATGATGAGCGCAGAGGAAGTCCCAGCCTAAGATGATATCATGCAAACATGCGGAAAACAAAACGAATTCGACTACATGCAAAATATTTTAGATGACCAGTCGAGCTGTGCATGCCGTAGAACGTTAAATGTGATGCACAGTGGCCGTGTGGAGAGACACATCGGAAAGTGGCAGTGTAAGCTTCTTCAACTTGCGGCACAGTTCATCACCTAGCACAGACACGGCAGCACCAGTATCAACGAGCGCTTGCACCGGTACACCATCAATATGCACAGTTATTTCATTAGCAGGTGGGAACAGAGGCCTTGAAAGTTTTGATATGTGCGCAGCTTTTGCCTCAGGAACTGCGATGGTCAGTTTTCCGTTCGGGTGGGTGCTGATCAAGGAAGCATAGGAGATATCGAAAGACGCCGTGGTGAAGGCGACCGATCCCTGTCGAAGCCGCGGCGACGTGGCGGTGACTGTTCCGACGTGGGGGGGGGGAACGAAGATGACTGTGGTGGCTCTGGACGGTAGGAGTCGTAAGTCGCCTCACCAGCAGTTGCGTTATAATCCCAACAAAGGCAGTAGCGTGCTACATGACCGGGAACATGACAGAAAGAGCAAATCGGCCTGTTGTCCAGAGTGCGTCAAAGGTTACTTGATGGTAGTGCGGGGTGGTGAACAGGAGGTGGGTGGGGACGGACAGGGGGACTTACTGCGTAGATGGGATGGGGCTGTCTAGCAAGTTCCGTGGCGTTTGGTAACGACGGCGGCGATCGTCTGGCGTCCTCAGCGTAAGTGAGAAGGGCGGAGATAGGCGAAGGATGGTATGTAGGAGACAGGGCATCAGAAACTTGCTCTTCGATTGTCTTGCGGAGCGTTGGGGTCCGCGTGTGCGCACTGGTCGGAACGTGCGGCAAAAGAGTCTATTGGCGCCCACTTCTTCTCGGACGAACAGCTTAATTTGCTGCATTAAGGCGCTTTGTTCGAATGAAACAGCGCCAATGGTTAACGCAGATGTAGAGCTCGTGTCGAGGTTTGGACGTCGGGTATATAGAAATGCGCTCTCTCCGCAGCTCGTCGAATCTCTGACAGTGCTGAATAAGCTGGACGACGGTTTGCGGGTTTTTTGCAACGAGCATGTGAACGGCGTCGTTTTCGATACCTTTCATGATGTGCTAAATTTTGTCGGTTTCAGACATGTGGGAATCGATACGACAGCAAGGGTCCAGAATATCCTCAATATACGAGGTAAAGGTCTCGCCAGAGCGCTGTGCGCGGCCGCGCAAGCGCTGTTCGGCGCGGAGCTTGTGAACAGCGGGTCGGCCAGACTTCTGCAAAGCACGTCTTGAAGTTTGACCAAGAGGGTATTTCCGCTTTGGGGTCGTTAAACCATAGTTTTAGAACACACGCCAGATAGAAATGAAGGTAAGCGAGCTTGTCTGTGTCATCCCACTTATAGTGGGTGCTTACCGCTTCATGCTGGGACAGCCAGTCTTGGGCGTCTTGGTCGTCGGTCGTGTTGAAAATCACTGAATCTCGCTGTCGTGGCATTCCCGAACAGGTGACTGCAGGTGGCTGGGTCATGTCTTCAGGCATTGGAGAGGCGGGGGGTTGAGGCAGAGTCCGGGAACGGAGTTCCAGATTGAGAACACCAGCACTCTCCACCAAATGTAAGAATACTGTTAGACGCCACGCCGGGGTGATGCAACCATTTAATTGGCCGATCAGCCGCGAGAGAGCAGCCAGCAGTTTCAGCAGCAGCTGAAGCAGCACGAGCATCTGCCACAACAAACGTCTTCATCGTCGTCTCTAGCAAGCCCGTATTTTTGTCACTACAATATATATATATATATATATATATATATATATATATATATATATATATATATATATTGTTAGGGCGTTTATTAGCCGGCACACAGCGAGCATACACAATGGCGACAGTAACGGCCAAGCGCGAGCGGCGTCCTTTTGGGTAGGCCCACTAGAAAGCACTTGAGTGTTCGACCCAGTTCAGTGTTCGGAGGCTTCTCTACAAGTACCCCGGGGTCGAAGAGGGAGCCGCCTGGCGACCTAACAGGTTGTCACTATGAGCGGGTCTTAGCAAGCCTTCAGGCGCTCCACGTTGACTATGTCGCGCCCGCAACGGCGCATGTCCGAAGACTGCACAATTGGTTCGATCAGATAGTTGACCGGAGATGTGCGCTCGATGACACGGTAAGGGCTTTCGTATTTCGGGTGTAGTTTGGAAGAAAGGCCAGCTACAGAGGTCGCGATTGAGAGCCATACAAAAGAACCAGGAAAGAACGTGGGCTCAGAAGTGGCGGAGCCATCACGAATACTCTTCTGCTGCTTTTGCTCATGCGTCGTAAAAGTCTTGGCAAGCTCGCGACACTCTTAAGCAAGCCTGGCTGTCTCAGAAATAGGTGCACATTCAGATGGATGCGGCATGTACGGGAGTATCGTGTCGATGGTGTGTGACGGGTGCCTACCGTACAGCAAAAAGAAAGGTGAAAACCCGGTTGTGCTCTGATGGGCGGTGTTGTAGGCATAGGTGACGAAGGGCAGTATTGTGTCTCAATTCGTGTGGTTGGCGGCGACGTACATCGAAAGCATGTCGCCGAGGGTGCGGTTAAAGCATTCGGTGAGACCATTAGTCTGCAGGTGGTAAGCAGTAGTTTTGCGGTGGACAGAATGGCACTCCGTGAGAATGGCTTCGACGACTTCTGACAAGAAGACACGGCCTTGATCGCTGAGAAGCTCCTGGGGTGGACCATGGCGCAGTATGAATCGATGCAACATCACGCAACATCACGCGCAGTAGCCGCAGGGAGAGTGGCAGTTTCAGCGTACCGCGTTAAATGATCTGCGGTGACGATGGCCCAGCGGTTACCAGCCGACATCAGAGGAAGGGGTTCATACTAATCGATATCTATGCGCCCAAACGGACGCTCAGAGAAGGTAATGGTTGCAGACCGGCTGGCGACATGTGTGCTGACGGTTTGCGGCATTGGCAAGCAAAGCGAATGAACTGCTGCGCGTAGTGGTACACCCCGCGCCAGAAGAAGCGTTGTCGAATGCCATGGTAAGTTTTGAATACCACAGAGTGCGCGCATTGCGGATCAGAATGAAAGGGCTCACATATCTTTGACCACGTCACGAGTAACCACTGCCGGCCATCACCGTCGTAATTGTGTCGGTGTAGGAGGCCGTCACGAATGGCGAAATGGTGAGCTCGGAGACGCAAAGCACGCGTGGATGGCGTTGTGGACGGATCAGAGAGCAAGTCGATCAGCGGTGCGATCCAATTATCCTTTTGCTGTTCGGTAGCGATGGTGTCAACATCAGTGGCAGAAACAGCAGCCAAGGATACTGAGCAGAGCACGTCATCTTCAGACAGAGGAGAGCGCGAGAGGGCGTCGGTGTCAGCATGCTGGCGTCCGTTGCGGTACAGCACGCGGATGTCATAGTCCTGTAAGCGAAGACCCCAACGGGCGAGACGGCCTGAGGGATCCTTTAATGATGAAAGCCAGCATAGTGCATGATGGTAGGTGACGACATCTGATGGGCGACCATGCAAATAAGGTCGAAACTTCGAAAGAGCCCAGACGATCGGCAGGCACTCTTTCTACGTGACGGTGTAGTTTGTCTCGGCTCTCGTGAGCGTACGGCTTGCATATGACGACATATTCAGAGAATCCGGGTTTGCTCGGCACCAGGACAGCGCCGAGGCCTACACCACTGGCGTCCGTTTGCACCTACGTTGGGGCCGTATGATCGTAGTGGTGTAGAATGGGAGGAGACGTCAACAAATGGCGGAGCTTCGCGAACACGTCGTCGCACTCGAACGACCACAAAATGAAGGGTCCGTTACTTCGAGTTCCGGGTTTGCTCGGCAAACCCGGAACTCGAAGTAACGAGAATCCGGGTTCGCTCGGCACCAGGACAGCGCCGAGGCCTACACCACTGGCGTCCGTTTGCACCTACGTTGGGGCCGTATGATCGTAGTGGTGTAGAATGGGAGGAGACGTCAACAAATGGCGGAGCTTCGCGAACACGTCGTCGCACTCGAACGACCATGAAGGGTCCGTTACTTCGAAAGAGCTTCGTCAGTGGTGATATGATCGTGGCAAAGTTTTGTATGAAGCGTCGAAAGTATGAACACAGGCCCACGAAACTGCGAACTTCTTCGACCGACGCAGCTTTGGAGAATTCGGCCACGGTCAGAAGCTTGGCAGGGTCAGGAAGAATGCCATCCTTGGACACGACGTGCCCTAGAATGGTGAGTTGCCGTGCAACAAAGCAGCTCTTCTTCAGATTTAGTTGCGAGCCAGCATTTCTCACACGTACGAAAACTTCTTTGAGAAGTTGGAGATGCGTGGAGAAATCTGGAGCGAAAACAACAACGTCATCATGGTAACACAAGCACGTTTGCCATTTAAAGTGGCGCAGAACGATGTCCATCATGCACAAAAAGGTCGCGGGTGCATTACATAAAGCAAACGGCATGATGTTGAATTCGTACAAGCCGTCGGGTGTGATGAAAGCAGTCTTCGGTCGAGCGTCATCAGCCATGGGTACTTGCCAGTACCTTGAACGCAGATCAAGAGAAGAAAAAAATTCGGCTCCGTGAAGGCTGTCAATTGCGTCATCGATGTGCGGCAGTGAGTAAACATCCTTTCGAGTGATCTTATTGAGCCGTCTATAGTCCACACAAAGCCACACAGAACCATCTTTCTTCGCAACAAGAACAACAGGAGACGCCCATGGACTGTCAGAGTGCCGAATAACGTCGCATCGGAGCATATCGTTAACCTGCTCATTAATTACCCGACGTTGAGCAGGTGAGACGCGATATGGACGTTACCGTAAAGGTAGATGGGCACCAGTGTCGATGCGATGCGTAACAGCGGACGTGCGACCGAGAGAACTTCGCCCGACATCGAAAGAAGAATGATATTCTTGCAACTGGTTGAGAAGCTGGGAACGCTGTACCACCGTAACGTTGTCATCAATGCAGGGGCCAAATACATTAGCAAATGATGGATCAGAAGTAGAAACAGCACTGATGGTTCGCGAATTGGGACAACACGAGTCATCGGGTACGTGCAGGACTTGTGCGTCATCAACTGGTTCCACTCTGCCGACACATTCCCCTCGAACCAAGGTAGCAGTGTACGGGATGGGTTGGTCACAAAAATAGCGGCGTTGCCCTGGGTGACTTGCACGGTCACGAAAGGTACTAGCAACCCTTTCTTTCTGGAAGCACGGTGGGATGGCGAAACAAGTGCAATTGTGTCGGAGAGACCAGCGCAGTAGACTGACACACCCGTCGTCGAGCTTGGAGGCACTATAGTATCGTCTTTTACGAGAATCTTCTATCTATCTATCTATCTATCTATCTATCTATCTATCTATCTATCTATCTATCTATCTATCTATCTATATATGTATCTATCTATCTATCTATCTATCTATCTATTTATCTATCTGTCTATCTATCTATCTATCGATCTAGCCGCCGGCGACTTTTACTTTTCGTGGTCGTTTGGATATTGGTATCTATAATAAATTTGGCATGAAATAGCATAACTACGTGACGAGCATAATTGACTAGTCATAACATGAAAATCATGATATGGATGTCATGAATGTAATGATTTACTTGTTATGGTCTTGCTGCTCCTGTGGTGGTTTAGTCCACATGACATATCGCAGAACTGGTATGGTAGGACATGACTGCAAGGCAAACGCAAGTGACAGGCCCTCACATGTAGGAACATGGCCACATGCAGCACTCATGATGGGCTCGCGGTCGTTCCGCTAGCTTCACATACCCTAAATTTTGTATTACGTGACATGAAAGAATTATAAATGTATATGATTGGTGCAAACATGGTAATCATGACATGCTGGTCATGTAAAAACATGAGTACATGCCACGCTAATGATGCAATTTTGGGCGTTTCACAAGCTTTAAATACACCAAATTTGGTATTACGTGACGGGAATGGATCAATAAGGTTCTATATGACTGGTGCAAACATGATAATCATAGCATGTGTGTCATGTATGAACATGACTACATGCCACGCTCATATGCGCTAGCGGTCATTTTGCTAGCTTCACATACACCAAATTTTATATTACGTGACGTGAATGCACGGCGAAGGTATAAGACTGCTGCAAACTTGATACTCATGACATGTGTATCATTAAAGCACACGACTACATACCACGCTCATAGCGCGCTCGCGGTCGTTGCACTAGCTTCACATATACCAAATTTGTTATTGCGTGACGTGAATAGACGAAAAAGGTAAATGACACGTCCTAACATGATAATCATAACATGCGTGTCACATAGAATATGACTACATGCTACACTCATACTTCTATCGTGGAGGGTTCACTAGCTTCACATATACCAAATTTAGTAGGACGTGACGGGAATAGACGTTGAACAAAAATGCCAGGCGCAAACATGATAATCAAGACATCAAAGTCATATATGGCATAATTTACGTCTGCCTCCCATCGTTGTGCCGATTTTAAAGTGGCATATCAACATTCCTCATTTTTGTTTCGCATATCGTCGATTCCCACTGTACGTGGAATCACCCATTTTTTATTAACTCTTCTGTGTATTTTACTTTTAGAAAACAGCAAGAAAGGAATAACAGCTTACAGTGGGCAATCTCAGAAGGGCTACATTTTTGGAGTTGGATCGTGATTACGTTCGGTGCCTGACGTAATCTCCTTTCACGTTATCCTAACGCTTAGTGTATAAAATGAAAAACAAATAGCACTACCTCAAGTGAGTTTCCCCGGTGCGATGATCCGCAGCAATCACATTTTTCCTCTGAGCAATAGAAATTGAAAAATCACTCTAGCCCCACCGCGTAGTCTAAATTCTCAAAGTGCGGAATGCTGAAATAAAAAAAAAGAGTAAAAGGCGGTTGGTACTTGTCGAAAGACTTCGAGTGGTGGCACTTTCCGACTCGAAAGTAGTCTCGTTAAGGCTCATGACGCGACCATACTCTAAAAATGCGATGTTCGCAGTAATGCTACAGTCTATTTTAAACTGAGATAAGCATGTACTTAAAACTAAGAAATAAAGTTGTTAAGAAATGTCTTTTTCTCTCCTTGCTCTTTCCTATAAAGAATGTAGCTTTCATGAACTCGGGTTCACAAATAGAGGCAAATGAATTTGGAGAGCCCAGGTCACTGTTGAAGGCGTTCATTTGCACAGCACTGAAGTACTTTATGAAATCATATTTTTGTCACTATGAAAGTACATTTCTCTTTTACATAGATACCTGAAAAAATGGCGAAGAATCGTTCCCTGCCAATGATGGAGTATTCACTTGTAGCCGTAGTTGTGTCATTCGACGTCAGCAGAAATCTCGTGGAGTGATACTTCAGCGTTCTTGTTCCTTACTCTTGTTGTGCGCCTGTAGCTATGCAACATAGCCTCATGACGAATGCTGTAAGTAGACACAAAACTGATGCGAATGCATCATACAACAATATTTCGGGCAAACAAAAATATCTATGCGCATTTCCCGCTAATTAGCACCGCATTAATATGTTCACCATCAGTACATATGTAACGACACCTTCACGATATCACCTAGCGGCCTCGTGAGCACGAAGTGAGAATAATGCTAATTCTGAGCACGGCATTTTAGGTGTTATGGTTTTGCGTTTAACTTCAATTCAATTCAATTCAATTTTATTTCATCCCAAGGATGAGGGCAGGCTCGGGAGAAAAGTGACGTTTTGTCACTTGAGGAAAACCCGAGCCTCCCTAATACATGGCAAGCAACGCAGACATGGGTGAAGAAACGTAGGCCATGAGGTGTTTGGCACAGTACAAGTCGGAAGATGCACGTACAGTAATGCTATGTACAGAGACTAATATGCGTAAGTAGTTTCTTTCGGCACAAATTCCGAAGTACAATGCAAAATATAACAGAATACAAGATACTATATATATGACAACAATGCTATGCATAGGAGAGAGAGAGAGAGAGAGAGAGAGAGAGAAAGGAAAGGCCGGGAGGTTAACCAGATATTAGCATCTGGTTTGCTACCCAGCACTGGGGCGGTGAAGTAGGGGCAAAAAAGAGGGGGTAGATAGAGAAAAAAAAAACGCGCGCACACTCATAAAAAAAACGAAAACACACACAGGAAGGGCGTCCTAGCTACAACCGTTCAGTAAGGCCGGTCGATCGCATAGGAAATTGCGTGTACACACATACACATAAATATACACACACATATGCAGATGCATATACAGACACATATATATACACATACATATATATACACACACATATATACATACATATGCGTTCTGCACTTAAAGCAAATGCTACAAGTGCAGGGACGGACACCTCCGGATTGTGGCGTCAGTGGAGTTGAATATTTGCTTGGGGAGCTAGTGAGCAGCTGTGGCACACAACGTAGTTGTACCATTTGCATCGTTCATTGCTCAGAAAAAACTGATTGCGAGTATTTTATATATACGTACACGGCTTAAGTTGCCATGAGAACATCGTGAACAACGGGTTAGGCATGTGCGATTTTGTGCAGCCCATTTCATATCAAACACCGCAGACGGAACCTTGAGTTACACTCCGGCCGGCTACGGTAGGCGCAGCAGTGCGGCCAGCCGCACTACTGTGGCGCAGCGGGTGGCCACCGAGAAACCTGTCATTTAACCGCTGATTGTTCACTCTGTTTCGCGTTCTCGTCACTATCACCATTTTCATCCTCCGCTTCGCTCCGCATTAGTCCTCTTACCATCTTCGTCGGCTCTCCCTGTTACGCTGACGTCGCTCAACGGAAGAACGGGCACCTAAATTATGCGCACTAAAACAAACAGAAAAGTGCATTCCTCACTTGCGTTTCTGTTCCCATAGTGTTAATGTAATACTAAAAATCTTCAAGGTAAGTAATGCCGACGCAACTCATTTAGACGAAACGACTGAGCTCAGCAATGAGCATCTGCTGCATCCATCGATAGCGCAAGAAAATTTTGCGCTTCTCTATGCATTCGATGGCAAACACTAGAGCAGTGCACACAAAAGTAATATAGAGCTGTAGGCTTTGAAGTAGTGCTCCCGGGGAAATGACGGTTGTATGGAGGAGCCTGAAGACTGAAAAAATTACAAAGAGCTCTCGCGAATAGCGAAAGCGCCAGACGGCGCAGCTCGAAAGAAACACGGGCGTAGCACAATGATGCATCAGCAAAACTTCTCTCGCGTCGATTTTTGTAGCACGTTCTTAGTACTTATATTTAGTTTCCTATAAGAGGGCATATGGGTAAAAAAAACAAGCATACGATGACAAAAGATTACACTCACTATAGCCATAATGGGTTCGTGCCACTGACTATGACGACAAGCAGAGTATTCGCAATAAAAATGGCGGTAGTCTTACGTTCCGAAATCAGGATATGATGATAGTGAACGTTGTAGGTGAGGATACTTCACTGTTTCAGAAAATGAAAATTATAATGACGTAAATCTGGGTAGCTAGCCTTTCTCTACCGTAAACTTGCAGCAGGAGATCTATGATAGTTTAAAACAGCCAAATTAGCTCGAACTTAGGCTTTGCATGGCATGGTTGAACCGTCCTCTCAGAGAAGAAGTGAGCTATAATTGAGAAGAAGATGCAAAAGGCACCCTAATACACTATTGTGTTCTACTCTCGACGTGTAGCTCAATCTTCATTAAAATCTCCCAAATTTATATATATATATATATATATATATATATAATTTTTTATTTTAGTATACAAGTATGACTAAACCAATGGCCACCTAAAGTGGCCACTGTCGTTTAGGTCCGCGTCTACTGAAACAGTTATGATAGCTTGAGCTCCGAGCTGTTTGGCAACCCGCGTACCAGTTCGCTTTCTCGCACGCTTGCCATGACAGCGATTGCGACTGTTGAGATTTTTTGCTGATGTACTTTCGCACAAATGACTGAGTAAGAGAGGTCAGGCGAGCCAAAAGTTTGAGTACTCACGTGCGCACGACTTTACGTGCGCAACATTCAACAACGAAATGCAACAATTTGCCGCATAGGTTACATGCACCGATGCATCCGACAACATCTGTTCATCTGTGACGATGAGCGCTGCCGTGTCATCCACTTGCCATGTGATAGCGGACCATGCAGGCAGGTGGGCGTCCACGCGGCATTGCACGCGCCACAGCACGAAATAGTTCTGCGCTAGTGAACGAGTGCTCAGCTTTGCGCAGTAAATGAAAATAGATCACATACTTCGTGCCTTGTTCTGCAGGTGCAGCAATTCTATGTATATCCTTAAAGGAAATCGATGTATTGGGCTTCTGTTCATAGAAACTTGCCAAGAAAAATACGCTGCATATATCCTGCATGATTGAAAATGCACTGCAATCTACAAGGATGTAAATACTTTTTATTCAATTTCTGCTTAATGATGTCAAGCATGAAATAATAATTGATAGGGTGCATACCTCGTAGCGCTGCTTTAACTATATAAAACTAAAAGCAGCCACACACATAGATCCTAAGGAAACTTACGTAGGATAACACGTCAAAGCTCGTGCATAATGAAAACCTTCAAGATTTCTGGTACATTTTATCAACATTATTTCAAATGGTTTACGTGTTAAGTAGATAGGTGTGAGGTAGGTAGATTGCCACTATCCCTCAAGAGTAAGGTATATAACAGCTGTATCTTGCCGGTACTTAGCTACGGAGCAGAAACCTGGAGACTTACAAAGAGGGTTCAGCTTAAATTGAGGACGACGCAGTGAGCAATGGAAAGAAAAATGGTAGGTGTAACCTTAAGAGCCAAAAAGAGAGCAGAGTGGATTAGGGGACAAACGGGGGTTAAATATACCATAGTTGGAATAAAGAAGAGGAAATGGACATGGGCCGGGCATGTAGCACGTAGACAGGATAACCGCTGGTCATTAAGGGTAACTAACTGGATTCCCAGAGAAGGGAAGCGGGTTAGGGGGAGACAGAAAGTTAGGTGGGCAGATGAGATTAATTAGTTTGCGAGTATAAATTGGCAGCAGCAAGCACAGGACCGGGTTAACTGGCGGAACATGGGAGAGGCCTTTGTCCTGCAGTGGACGTAGTCAGGCTGCTGCTGATGATGATGTGTTTAAAAAAATGGTGACATTGAGCCCGCGCGGAATATTTCATTTGAATCGGTATATACTTTTTTTTGCATTGCACAAATTTTTTCAACATCTTTCTATTATTTCGTCGTGTACAAGGCGCTTTACATTTGAATTGGCTAGGTGAGTAACTATACTATAAATTATTTCATGGAATAAAGTTTACCCACATTTCCAAAATTCACACTATGCTACAGGTATTATACACTGCCATGTACTGCGCGATATCAGTGCACAACAGAGAACACCAGACTGTCGAAATTTATGATGATTACTGATATGTGGGGTTTAACGTCCTAAAACAACCATATAATAATGAGAGGTGCCGTAGTGGAGGGCTCCAGAAATTTCGACCACCTGGGGTTTTTCAACGTGCGCCCAAATCTGAGAACACGGGCCTAAAGCAATTTCGCTTCTATTGAAAATGCAGCCACCGCAATGTCAGACATTCTGTTGCCCTCTATTGCGTGGTGGTTTTGTTATGTAGAACCCTGCATATTTTAAATAATTTAATAGCAATCTACAAAAAAAGCATAGTCTACATGCATATTTCTAAGGCTCACGTTATTGTACGCATTAGGTCATGAACATTAAACTTTCAGAAATCTCCCACTTTTTTTCGACAAGATTTCAAGCCTCCATGACATCTAGTGACTTATAGTTATGAAAAAAATACACTTATTCAGCCTTGTCTTGACACTAGCCTGTTGAATGGTCTGCATAATGATGTCCGTCTATCCACGCACAAGAGGAATCATAATAAATAATGACATTGATGTCCAGTAAAATTAGTAATTGCCAAAATAATATTACAAATAACGTGCATGTAAGAGACCACAACGCTGAGGATGTAATTTATGCTTTTTATTTCTGCCCAATTTGAATTACCAAAGCATACGATATTACACTCGCATCCATATGACTGGTGTACTGGTGACCTTGTGTTTTAAGTTCTTTAATAAAACTACATTGTGTCAAGTTAAAGGTTTCCGAAACACAAAATCTTTCGGTGCAATCTTCGTGCGCTGCGTCCGACACAGTTTTCGCGAAAAAGCCCGCTGTTTTACACCCTGGAAATTATTTTCTTTACCACGGTCAAGGCACATGTCTCCCTAAACTGATTTGAATCCAGCTTAAGAAGACTTCGTCGTAGATCATTCACCAAGGCCCTGCTTTGGGGGACCATTAGAAAAAGCCGCGTACTCTCTTGCTCCTCGTCGTTTCGAAGGAAATTTGTTTATGAGGCCGTCAAGCTTGTCTCTAGAAGTCAGTCGAAAACTAGAAAAGTAAGATCACTAGTTAACTATCAGTGATCTGTCTTCAAAGCTCTCCACCCAAAGCTTCTGATGGAGTTCACCGGATATGCGTGAAGCTCTTGAAAGGCGAGCGAATGCAGATGCAACCAAGTATTCATGAGTCTGCTCTTTGTTCTTGCTAGCCATGTTTTGGAAAAGTGCCCAGTGAAATCAATATTCCACACCATCAGCATGCATTTCGAATATAAGAAATCAGTATGTGTAATAATATTAACACGAAAGCTTTTGTGTATTTCACTTGTCGAACTTACTTTACACTGTTGATTGTGCCTTTCCTGTTTTTTGAATAGCGTTGGAATAGAGTTCAGGAGGATTTCTTAAATTTCAGTTACTGGAGGCATTAGAACACATTATTCAACGAAACGGTATACGTGCGTGCTCTTGCAATACTGCTAAGAGTGCCGAAAACTTGACGTTTGATTCCTGAGTGTTTTGTATGCTTTTCTATGTAGGTGACGCGTACAAATGTTCTAAAACGACGCAAGGAACAAGAAAAGGTATGAAAAGCTTCGTTTTGATCGTAGTTCTAGCGTTATGACATTTCATTCATCTATAATCTGAGTTAGTTCTGAAGCTGCCAAAGTGTTTGAGACGTCTTGAAAATAAAAAAAACACAAAGAATTAAAAAAATGGCAGATCCTAGGTACATTGGGAATCGATGATATGCGAAGCGCGAATGAGAAATGCTAGTATGACACTTTAAAATCACCACAACGTTACGAGGTGGAGGTAAATGATGTAGTATATGACTGACGTGCCATGATTATCATGTTTGGATGTGTCGTTCACGTTCATCATCTACTCTCGTAACGTGATACAAACTTTTGTATATGTGGAGCTAGCAAAACGGCAGCGAGCACATCATCAGTGTGGCAAGTAGTCATGTTGTTACATAACACGCATGTCATAATTATCGTGTTTGGATGTTTCATTTACCTATGTCGACTGTTCGCGTCATGTAATACCAAGTTTGGTGCATGTGAAGCTAGCGAAGCGGCCGCGAGCGCATCATCAGCGCAGCATGTAGTCGTGTTATTACATGCCACGCATCTCAAGTTTATCTTGTTTGCACCAGTATCATGCCTTCGTCATCCATTCACGTCCCGTAATACCGAAATTGGTTGAAGTTAAGCTAGGTAACAGCCACCAGCACATCGTGAGCGTGGTATGTAGTCCTGTTGTTTCATGACACGCATCTCACGTTTATCATGTGTGCACCAGTCACATACCTTCGTCATTCATTCACGTGCTCTAATACCAAATTTGGTATATCTGACGCTAGCAAAACATTCACGAGCACATAATGAGCGTGGCATGTAGTCATGTTGTTACATGACACGCACGTCATGATTTTCATGTTAGGGTCTGTCTCTTGTGTTCGCCATAGAATAATGCCATACCATACCAGTATTGCAACATGTCATGTGAACGAAACCACCGCAAATGCTGCAGGACCATGAAATGTAAATCATGACAATCATGAAATCAATTTCATGTTTTTAATGGTATGACTAGTCAAATACGTTTTCTGTACAGTCATGTTATGCCATACTAAGTTTGGTATCGATACCATTATCGAAACGGCCAGGAGAGCTAAAAGCTGTAGGGGGCCAGATAGATAGATAGATAGATAGATAGATAGATAGATAGATAGATAGATAGATAGATAGATAGATAGATAGATAGATAGATAGATAGATAGATAGATACGCTCAATATCGCCGAAGTTCGCTAAGAAATGCTTCGCATTTGAAAGGCGCTAAGACTGTGAAATGCCTTGTGTTATAAGGACCATGTCACGCCCCATGTGCCGCGCAAGCCAAGCACTCACAAAACTCTCCGACAAGAGAACGCACTTTCCAGTTGGCATATACTTCGCACGTTGCGGGGGCCATTACGAGTGGGCGCGTGCGCTCATTAGAAAATGAACGACCACAGCTACACCCAAGTGCTTTCGGGGCTGTATTCTCCAGCCACATGGGCGTCCAATATTGATCATTGCCACCCACTCACCACTATTGCAGACTTCAATGCGCAGTTCGCAAAGCTCACTACGACTGTGTACGTACGAGAACAGCCAATTTGTATTCCGGGAAATTTTTAGGCACCTCCATTTCACCTATGTTGATGCAATAGGGCAGCCCGATAAATTTTGGACAGAAGTCTAATGTGGATCCCTATCAATGGGTGACCGTAACAGTAACAGTAAACAAAGGAAATATATTTTAAAAACTTCTTCCTTATTGATTGTACTGATGACAATATCAAAGTGAAGGAAGTGAAGTGGACAAAAGGACACCTATCTTCTGGCAGTCACCGAACTTGCAACGCTAGAATAACGTGGTCAATGCTGTGCCAATTCAGTTATGGTGCCGGTCATCATTTTGTCCGGTTTACCAGGGCTGTATGCGCATACCAACCTGCAGCAGTTATCTAGCGCCATTCCTAGCCATAATAGGGAGTGTGAGAATTTCTAAATAGACTGTATAGGAGGAAAATTTGTAACCTTTATTATGCATCTTATTGGAAGCACCATAGAAAGAAAAGAAGCGTTTATATATTATAAACTAACGTCTTTACTGTCTATCCGTGTTAAGTTGTTGTTGCTCTTGAATTGTCGCTACCCTTAGAACAACTTGTAAAACTTTTATTTATGAAGGTCAGCAAGAAATAAAAATTAATCGACATCTCTGTTGCGCTGGAAGATCGTTTCTTTGTTTACTATATTGTGTGCCCGTTGTGAAGATATGGCACACCTCTCAGTTTCCAGGAACCACTGTTACCTGCCACTCGAATGGTACTATAAACAGCCGCATGCTTGGGCGCAGTTTCGTCTACGTGAAACAGACTGGCTACTACAGGCTCTTTGGTCTTTTAGATGCGGAAGCATCTTATACTCGCGCCTTGTAGTGCGCCGTCCGCGCCGTCCGCACCGCTTCTCGAACATTCGACAGCTGACGCGCGCGCATGTGCCGTCGCGCCATCGCCCACCATCTGTGCCGCGCGCGCTTCTCCTTCGAGAACATTCGACAGCTGACAGCGCATGCGCTGTCGCGCCGTCGCCATCTGTGCCGCGCGCGCGCTTCTCCTTCGAGAACATTCGACAGCTGACAGCGCATGCGCCGTCGCGCTGTATATATACTCAAGGTCGGCGCTCGCTCGCTCAGTTGCCGCTCGTCGGTTGGTTTGTACGGCGCGTCGACGTCCAAGGTCGCGGTGAAATGAATTTCAACGAATCCACAAACACAATGATCGACGTCCCTTCGACCAGCGCCGCCCTTTCGCATACGTGTGTACGTGTTCACTCATTTAACACCCCCTCCTACAACCTCGTTAACCAATTTAGCTATCGACCCAAGTAAGTCGCAATTTAACACCCCATTTCACAACCACGTTAACCAATGTAGCCATCGACCCAAGTAAGTCTCACTTTAACACCCCGTTAACCAATTATATGCTCCGCATCCTCCTCAGTGTTCTCCCGAGGGAAGCTGCGGGCAATTTTTTTCTATTGACATTTCGTATGATGCACTTGATATCAGTACAGGCCTGGCCCTTATAAAGGATGCAGTGGATGCCTACTGAGGACGACTATACTACTCGCGTACGTTGACCCTTTCGTTTACTGCATCATGCAGATGCCTGACAGTGTATACATGCGCACTGTTGACTGGCCAGCTGTACAACAGTTCATGTTTTCGATATTTACAACCTCGTAAAGTAAATCGACCGTGCGAAAAACTACTTTGCTCCATGAACGCCGCAAGCCGCATTTTTTTTTCATGGGAGAAGATGAGGTGTCCAAATTTTTTTCTTTTTTCGTTTTTTTCTTCCTTTGAAGCACTTCCTTTCTTGACCAGCTCAGGTTATGGGCCGCAACCGAATAAGAGTGAGCATGCCCAAGAGATCAACTGGGGTCACATCACAAGAGGGAATAAACTGTCTCAAAGACCTCCATGGTTTGATAACGGTGAAGTTTAGCGGGTGGGTCATGTCGAAAATAATGAAGAACGATAGCCGCTTGCGCACAAAGTCAGAACCCTGTAAATAAAGACTTGTGATGAGCCAAATATTGGCCGCGAACAGTTCCTATAGACACGTATCTCATTTTTCGCTAGCATGGATCAGATTCAGTTAGCAGCGAAATGTGGAGCTGGTGGCAATAAGACGCAGAAAAGACATAAACAAAATGCCAGACAAGATTGTCTTGTTGAGGTTAACGTACTAACTTTTGTTATTTACTTATTTGTTCATTTATTTTTAAGTTACTATACAGACTCTTGGATGTGTTGAGTGAGGGGGCAACAAAATATTTGTACATATAAATATAAAACAGCGAAAAAAAAAACAAAGCGAACAATCGCAAAACTACCGTTTATAGAGAAACTGTTACAGTTCAACCTGCGCATGTGAAACACGTGATTGAAAAGTAAACAAAACAACAAAACTGCGTTTTTTGCACACATAAGACGGAGCGGCTCCAAAGCACAATCTTCGCGTACATCGCCCTGACAATATTACAAGGGAACTCACATAACAAAAAATGTGTTCGCAAAGCCACTCTGCGAAGCCGTTAAAGATGAAAGATAACTACAAGACAAGATAAAAATCAATACAATTTATGGTAGCAATAAAGTACGGCACATTTCTTGCGCAAGCAAAATAAAATATGTAAGACGGGCCATATTTGTCGGATAGAAAGAGATGCATGAGATAAAGCTTTACTCCACTACGTCATACATAGATTAATATATGAGCAGAAAAAGAGATTTGCTATGATAAGTTAACGTTCAAAAGTAATCAAAATTCACGTTTCTTCGATGATGTGGCAGCTACTCAATGAAGTTTGCCGAATAGCCTCTTAAGATATGACGGGATATACCGTATTTTTCTGGGAAGCCTTGCGATTAGGCAAACTATCCCACAGACAGATTGCACATAGAAGTGCGGACAATTTGAACGTGTTCGTAGAACGGTATACACGGAAATAGCTAAGATATTTGTAGTAGTGACATCTGGGGTTTAACGTCGCAAAACAATGGTATGAATATGATAGACGGCGTAGTAGAGGTCTGCGGAAATTTCGACCACCTGAAGTTGTTAGCGTGCACCTAGATCTAAGAACTAGGACCTCGAACATTTTCGCCTCAGGCTAACATAATTGTGCACTATGCATGAAGTAAGATATGGTTTTGGAAGTTTTTAGTGGTGAATAGGGAAAATAGATAATTTAATGAAATAATTACAGCAAGCCAATGTCGCGAAAAGAGAGATAATAAAATGAGAGAAAGGCAGGGAGGTTAACCAGAAATAGGAGTGTCCGGTTCACTACCCTGCCCTAAGGGAAGGGGGAATGGAGAAAAAAGATGTGAAAGAAGCGAAGAGCGAAATAGAAGCACGAAAAATAAAAAAACTGTGAGCTGTGGTGCTATAGGCTATCTAATAGGCCACTACCACGCAAAAAGTTTAATAAGGGTTTCGGTGATATTCTGTGCGAAGACAGATTATGACACCTTTCAAGCAATGATTGCTCTGACAAAAGTCTGTTCTCAAGGCGAGCTAACGCAGCAGCTAGGGGCCGTCTTTGCACGCTGTAACGAGGGCAGTGAAAGGGAACGTGCTCTATTGTTTCATCACTGCCACAACAATCGCAAGCAGCACTGTATTCCATGCCGATTCAGACGGCGATAACTTCAGTGAAAGCGACACCAAGCCACAGTCGGCAAAGCACCGTTGTTTCAATTCGAGATATTTCGGACGGTGGCCGAAGTCGACGAGACGTGTCCAGCCTATGCAGTCATGTGTGCTATAAGCATGCAGCGTTATACAGGGAGTTTACTCCTTCATTAGCAATTTTTCAAATTTTCGTTTCAGCATCAGTCGTTGAAAATGAAATAGATTCTTCTTCGCCATCTTTGTGTGCTGATAGAGCAGCTTCATCGGCATTTTCGTTGCCCAATGTGGCAAAGTGACTTGGAAGCCACTGATACGGTACTTTGTGTCCTTCGTCGAAGAGGTGGTGAAGCAGCTCTCTGATTTCCAGCACTAGTTGTTCATGAGGTCCCCAGCGTTAGGTGAATACGTGTAGTGCTGTAGTGCTGCCTTTGAGTCCTTGAACACGCTCCATTTCTCGGCTTCTTGGAGTTTAATGATTTGAACTGTGTTACGCAGAGCATCAAGCTCCGCAGCTGTCAATGACGTCTGGTGGAATAACCGGATATTCGTCGTTGTCACTGTTGCAGAGAAGATCACCGACCCTGCAGACCCATCCACTTTAGTTAGAGGGTCAGTATAAAGATGGTTATGCTCACTGTCACTGTCCTTCTCAGAAAATAAGAGAAGAGAAAGCTGCTTTAGCGCTGGAGGGAAGAGCCGGGCGTTTATCCGTATGCCTATGAGTTCAACATGTGGATGAGTCATAATGTCGCGAAGAATGTTGAAGTGTGGCAAGAAAGTTCGTGTTTAATTTGCGCTGTACTTCAATCAGGACTGCATCCATGGACAATAAAACTGCTCATTGTAATGTGGGTACTTTCCAATGAACATTAAATTACTGTTGACAGAAGAGCAAAGTGAACAGGCGCATTGTGTTTGAGGGCAAACCAGTGTTCCGCAAGATACAACGCTTAAGAGTGCAACGTTGAAATTACAAGTCAAGAAATCTAGTGATTTGAAAGAGTTGGCAGATATTGCCATAATGTGTTCAACCAGGATAGAGTAGGTATTATGATTATGTTAAAGTGATTGATTGAACAAGTTGGTGACTCATGATTGTTTGAAATGAGAGAGTGATACATAGACGTGGATGGAATAGATAGTTCCCTGTCGATTGTGTTCTTGTCCACGTATCGCCCTCCTATTTCGAACAATCAGTATTACGCCCAAGAACTGATATTTTGTTGTAGTCGATAGAGGAAAATGATTAAACGCTGTCATGATATTTGGATATGCTAATTTTAATATTGAATGACACTACTTTAAGTTTTGAGACATTTAATTCGATAAGCCAAGCACTACATTAACCACCAATTACCTAAAGGTCAATTTGGAGTACAAATGTATTTTAACTCTACTTAATTGGTTTAAACATAATGCAGTTGTTGGTGAATACCTTAATACAAGAAGAGACATGTTGCGGAGAATGATTTATGAATATGAGGGAAAACAATGACGTCAGTACGCTGTCTTGTGGTACAGCCTGAAACAACATTAGTTAAAGAAAATAAATTATTACCTTAAGCGTACAGCAGACTATAATACTATAAAATGTTCCTATAATACTAGAAACAGTGAAACTAGGATAGTGTAACGGAGTCTAGCTTAATCACGGAGAGTCTTGATATAAGGCGATAGTGTGCAACGCGTGCAAATGTCTTCGAATAGTCGAAGAACACGCAATCAGTCTATCATTTTTGCCCATGTTTTCGTAAAGCTCTGTCGTAAATTCATGCAAGTGAGCCTCAGCCGAAAAGCTGTTTCGAAAGCTGTGCTGGTTTTTAAAAAAAATATATTAGATTCAGGATGTCTACTAATTTGTGAAGCGAAGACGTGTGCTAGAATTTGACAGCAAACATTTTAGTAAACGAGATAGGACGGTAACTGTGAGAAAGTTTATATGCACCTTCGAATATGGGTATTTCTGTGAACTTCGAGTGAGAAGTTATTATGCCGGTTTCGATAGACTGCCGAAAAAATATAAAGTAGTATTTCACTTGAGAGTTCTACCGTATTCTCTAGCACCTTGGATTTGATGAAGCTAACTTAAGATTTTTACGACGGTAACTGTGCCCTCTAATTGAACGTTTATTTGTTGCAGGCTTTTATATTCGAGCTCAGCTACGTATGCCATGTTGTTACTGTTGTTTTGTGTGAACGCAGAAGTGAGAAAAGGAAGTAAACAAGTTTGGACATGAGGTGGCTGGGAGAGGAAAGTTGCTAAAATTGTGCAATGAGTTGTGTTGGCTTCCACTAATAGGGTGTATGACTTTTTAAAGTTTTGTCGAGTTGTTTTTCAGTAGTATGGGTAGAATATAGTAATAATACTTCTTGTTTGACTTACTGAAAGCTTTACTATATGTTTTAAAGGGTTTTATATTTAAGCCATGAAAAACAGCTGCCCGAGCGCTTAGCATGATAAAAAAGCCATTTCCCCTTACTACAGCTTTTTTGAAGCTTTATTGAATGATAGAGTTCATTCACCATTGCTCATTTTCATCTATAGAGCGTACTTGCCAAGTAACGTACAGAAAAACTGCTTAAAAACAGCTAGTTCTCTTTGACGAATCAATTGTGGAAACATGGTGGAAAATTACTTTCACAAATTCACCCAAGTTATGTGTTATTCTTCTGAAAATTGTGTTTATTAGAATTCCGTATTGGTTCTGTATGTGCACCGGCTACATGAAGGGGTATGCTTATATCTACTTGGAGTCAATTGTGGTCACGTAGCCCATCCAAGCAAGTGTATTACGTATTGTCTTCGTAGAGGTTTTGAAGGTAAGATGTAGTGTGTTGAGACCATGTGTAGATTTCTAAATAGTTTGGAAGAAGTCAAAATCGCAGTTATTATTCCATTTCACGTTTCATGTGCTCACGTTTCCTACATAATTGTTCGCAGACGAAAGATAATCTATCATGTTCTTTTCTTGGCTATATCACTGATCAACGTCCACAAACACGTAGCACGACCTCCTTTGTCAGCGGCACTCAATGTACAGTAATTAGGAATTACAAAAGTGAAAAAGAAAATGCATTGCCTTCTGGGCTCTCGGTGAGCATTGCTACCAAAACATATAGATCTCCAGGGCAATCTGGAGCGTATTCGTGCTAGCGAAGAAAGCCTGTTTACTTTCGAATCAATGGTTCAGTGAACTTGGTTATCGTACTCTAGCATTCCTCCTCTTGGCCAAGTGTTTGTTCTCACGCCGAAAAAAATTGAGTAGGTAATCAAACAGACCCGCGTTTTGCTGTTACCCATCAACATAGACCATGTCTCGCTTGCTACTTTGAAAGAAAACGAGATGTCAAGAAAAAAGCACAGTAGAGAGAAAAAGTTACCGCAAGTTACAGAAAAATCAATGCTCTAAACGAAGCACCCTCTTGCCCCGCCACGGTGGTCTAGTGGTTAAGGTAATCGACTGCTGACCCGCATGTCGCGGGATTAAATCCCGGCTGTGGCAGCTGCATTTCCGATGGAGGCGGAAATGTTGTAGGCCCGTGTGCTCAGATTTGGGTGCACGTTAAAGAACCCCAGGTGGTCAAAATTTCCGGAGCCCTCCACTACGGCGTTTCTCATAATCATATGGTGGTTTTGGGACGTTAAAGCCCACAAATCAATCAATCAATCATCGAAGCACCCTCTTCAAGTGGCCGAAAGTAGTGCGGCGTCTGTATGCGTCCCAGATTATTGACACTTTTTGACGCACCTGATGTACCCGGGCTGTGGAAGGGAAGGCCCTTGGCACTGCGGCGGTGGTAATTCGCTTCGCTGCACAAATTATTAGCCGTGTGTGATTTTACTAATATTGATTGATATGTGGGGTTTAACGTCCCAAAACCACTATATGATTATGAGAGACGCCGTAGTGGAGGGCTCCGGAAATTTAGACCACCTGGGGTTCTTTAACGTGCACCCAAATCTGAGCACACGGGCCTACAACATTTCCGCCTCCATTGGAAATGCAGCCGCCGCAGCCGGGATTCGAACCCGCGCCCTTCGGGTCAGCAGCCGAGTACCTTAGCCACTAGACCACCGCGGCGGGGCGTGATTTTACTAAGGTAGCAACTATATCAGCATTCTCACGGGGTGTTTGCCATAGCAGTCCTAATTGCCATAGCGAACAGCTCCAATTTTATAGATAGCTCAACTAATTATTATAGCTCCCTGTATCGTATCACCCGTGAGAAAAAGCTGCCGAGCGTGATAAAGAAAGCGGCAGAAGCGGAGGAGAAATTAACCAGCCGTCTCCGTGACACGGGGCACTCATGTAAGAACATCTGCCAACATGCGAGACCTACCTTTTATTTCTTGTACAGTAGAGAAGCAACGCGCCATCTAAACTGTTCGCAATTTTCGGCTAAAATGGGGTCCTAAAAATCACATGGTGTTAATTGAAGTATATAGGAATTGTGCAAATTTTGTTATCCCCACCTTGTTATTTCTATATATCATCTCGCGGGGTTGATGTCCTGTCATACTTCAAGTAATTACCGAAGTTTGAGGCATATGTAACTGGTAAGAAGAATCATAAAAAATATAGAAGCACTTCCATCATATACATTCGAAAGATTAGGCGAGCGCACAATTTCTTCTATCTTACATACGATTGTATCTTGTCACATTATTTTACTACAAGCTGGCTTTATATTTATGCTTCATATTGAATTGATGGCTTTTAACGCTTTAGAACAAGGGTAATAAATTTCAAACTATAAGACTGCAGCTTAATGTGCTTTCTACTGACCACTACGTTTATCATACAAAAGGCGTCAGTGAGAACCATTCTCTACTCGTGAAAAGATACCGAGAAAAGTAGTCAATATGTTTCACGAAGGTGCATAATTGTACATTATAATTATGCCCGTAAAAACGCTGCTGTTCTTTCTAATCACCTTCTATTTTATTACATTAGCATTTATTAGTTGTCTGCAACGGAGCCCAATATATCAGCCTTAGGGTAATCATCGTTGTTTTTGTTTGCCAGCTGAACCAGCTCAGCCGCATGATATGCTTCATTTTCATTTGCTCACTCATATTTCCATAACGAATAAATTATGAGGATGAATGCCGTGACGCCCAATATGATCTCGGTGCGACACCGTCGGCCACCAAAATTTGTGACGTGCTTAAAGTTGGGCTCATCGCCAAGGCAGTGGAGAATCAGATGTGGTGCTGAAAGTTGATGGCTGTGCAAAACTGAAAGGGGGTGTGATTGTGATGGCACTGCGAAACAACATTAGGAGCAGAAAGCTTTCGGTTAGGGTGAGAAGATTCATACATCAACAGAGAAGAGAATGTTGCTTTCACCTTCAAGTGGTCTTCGGTGAGTCGAAGTCCAAAGTTGCCGTGAGTGAACCTACGCTCCCCGCCAGTGCAATAGAAGAGAGAGAGAAAAAATAAAGGCCGGGGAGGGTAACCAGTTATTGGTATATCCCCTCCCCCAGTCCGGGGGTGGGCAAATATGGGAAAGAAAGGGAATGTAGACGTAGAGAACGGAAATAAAAAAGAAAAGAAAACACACATGCACTCAGGAAATAACAAAAACGCACACAGGAAGGGCGTTCAGGCTAGAACCATTCAGCAAGGCCGGTCGATCACAAAAAGCGCAGTAGCGCTTGCAGGTCCTTCTTCTGTGACGTTGCATCCTGGCGATAGTGTAAGATTTTGCATTCGACAGAGCTTGATTACCTAATTTGCTGAGCTCCTTTCGAAGGCATGGTCTTTGTCCAATGTAGCCTAGGCAATCACAAAAAATATGGCGGATGCTTTGTTCATTGACACAGTTGTCAGAGGCTGCAGTGTCAGTCACCCGAATTAAGGAAAGTGTAGGTGTTGGTAAAGACAATGCACTACCACAGCCTATATATAGAAGGGTCTCGTCTGCTCGGCGAAGCCTCGATGGTACTTCAAGACTTAACGTAAGGTCAAAAGAGTACATTCGGGGATGCTTGAAGTATGGCTGATTTCATTGTAAATGTGGTTAGTTGACTAGCAAGGCAGCGGAGCTCCCCTGCAGCATAGGTCCTTGAAAGTTCATGGTATTCTGCGTGGGCTGAGCGGGTAGCTTTCACGGTCTGTTCATTGCCGATGGTTCCGCAGTGACTGGGTAACCACTGAAATATAATTTGATGCCCTTTCTCTGTGAGGTGGTGTATAACCTTCGTTATCTTTAGTGCCATATGCTCGTGCAGTCCTATGCGTAAGACTGACAGTAGAGACTGTGATGCCATCTTCGAGTCTCAGAAAATAGCCCACTTGCGTGTAGTGGATCAATGACTGTCTGTAACGCGGTACGAAGGGCTGCCGATTCTGCTGCTGTTGATCTTGTTGCGTGGGCTGTCATGAATCGAATTGTCCTGACTACCCTGGACATCACGACTGCTCTGGTTGAGCTATTCAGCAGAATCGATTCGTCCGGGTATAGATGTGGAGTTTTAGTATTTTTCATAGAACAGATTTGGTGTGAGCCAATTAAAACCCGGTGAAGAGAAGTGGCCTTTATTCTGGACGCCAGCTGTGGTAATATTCATATTTGGTTGAGCGAGGCACCATGAAGGAGTCGCAGGTCTAGCGGCAGGAGAGAATGGAGTTGGTATCGATTCTCCGCGATCGATCACTGCTTGACAGCAAGATGCGCGTAATCGTGCATCTTACTTTGCACAGTTAGAGCAAAGTTATGTGCGAACGTTATGCGCAAAGGCTGAGCATGAAAAAAGACTCCTTTCCAACACTCGAGCATGAAGGAAACTCTGGAAAGGTTAGCAAGATTTTGAAATTGAACTAGAGTTTCAGGCTCGGGAAAAAGAATGAGGCAAAGTGACTCTGTCTGGTCAGGACTCATCGCTCGGGTCCCTGGTTGCAAGTCGTCTCTACGGCAACGCTTGGAAGTCTCGTGTAGTGTTCGCGTGCAACCCCGCGTGCCGACAGGCGCACGCAAAAGCAATTTGAGATTATTTTTCGTGCAGTAAAATTAGGTATCAATTTTGATTCTTAATGAGTAATGTTTTAACAGCCATTACAATTGCAAAATATATGACAGTACTTCATGTGTCTTTCGTTTCATGTTTCTTCAAAAAATAATTAGTTGAAGCGGAATGTGTATTTATGGATACATTGCTTTCTTCACTGTCAACATGCCGACAATGTCAAAAACGCAAAATAAATTGAAAGCCAACTTGGTCTGGGCAATGACCTAGACATTCTCCTTTGGATCCGATGAAGTGTGCTAGAAACTACAACGCGCGACACTGCGGGGCACATTCCCGTGCCAGACTGTAGCACTGACTTTGTGTTTAGATTGCTTCTTTGAAAGCACACTTGCACGCTGGAACGCACACACGCACAGAGTAAGCGACGTCGAGCAACTAATGCTGAATAAACACAATTCAGAAGCTTACAAAGCCAAGAGAAACAAGAACTGATGCGCACAACCTGCCAGTAGTGGACAAGAAGGTTTTTTTCAACACGGATAGACAAGCACGATAACCTAGTGTAAAGCTGGACCACTGTGCCGAGTTTAAACTGCAGCGTATTCTCTCGTAAACTGGTTCGCGCTGCGTCAGCAGCTATAAGGATGCACGCTTTAAAATTGAATTAGGTAAGAGACTATAACAGGATACGGGACATGCAGACTTACTTCTGCTTCTCAAAAAAGAAAACTCCAGGCAAGCGCGTTTTTTCTTTCTCCTTGCTTTTCCCTTGAACTAACCGGGTTAGTATTCTTTGGGATATTCGGGTATAGTTTTCTATTTATATTTGGCATTTTGTATTTGCTGTGAAAATACGTAAAAGGTATACAGGAACACAGATACAGAAATAAATATACAGATGCTAGAATACATAAAATTTTGGAGATGCAGATGCTCCGGAAGAGCCCTTATTAGGTGCAGCATAATATGCATTATTAACATTGCAGAACATCGAAACTTGCTAGTAAACCGTATCACGCAAATTACTAACGAACACAAGTGATTTGGACGAAACCATCAACTTACATTATATAGATCTGCTTTCTGCTAAAGGTTGTCACCTTACTGTACTCACACAACAGCAGCTCTCAGCCTCCGTGCTAGACAGCGTTACTTCACCTTCAATACAAAACTCTCCAAGTCCCACAAAGTAGCCCCTCTCTACTCTATCCCTCCAAAAAAAAACTAAAGGGATGCTGCATTACCTGCAGAAATAGCGTAAGCGAATTACATTACTTAATACAACTACATTTTTGAACCCTATGCTGATACAGAACTACAGATGCTCAATAATATCTTTAGATACTATCGCCATACTCTTGTATTGCGATACTGCACAGCGTTGCTGTAAACGCACAACAGTTAAAAATGCATTATTTCGTATTTCATCCTATTGATGACGTCCGAAGTGTTCACATTGTCTGCCTGATACCTGCCACTTATAGGGAGACACGGCTCTATCTCTCTCCGTTAGAGAACCAAATGCATGACATGAGAAAGTTCACAAGAAAAAAATAAAATAGCAACGGAAACAACGGAAGACTACTGTAGCGAAAAAAAAAGACATGTGTGAGTTCATTCAACTTGCCTGAATTTCGAGCAAAAAATATATGCTAAAACACAAAGTAGAAGAAACCTGCAGCTACAAGACAATTTGGAAAACTGCACGTGTCTTTTGTCGAATCGTGCTTGCCATGCCCCGTCACAGGCAGTTCGTGTCAATGCGATTAGAGGTCATTGGATTTTCTTGTTATTGATTTAAACGCATCAATTACTGAGCAAGTACACCATCTTTTCTGTTCCTCTTTTTTTCAGATTGTTTAAGCGTGCCCACTTTCATCAAATTGTAAGTATTCTGCTAACCTCAGCACCCATGTCTTGTACTGTGTCAAGTGATTGGATGCTATTCTGTACTTCAAAATGCTATTCGTACATGCGCCGCTATTTCGACATCGCCATTAGGTGTAATCAGAACCGCAGTATTTGCTTTTCAGTGTTGCATGCTGGCGCACTTGTAAGGGAGATGATTTTTTTTTTTCGCGAGAGTAATTGGTATTTTATTTTCTCCATAGTTTGAACACTCTTACTCATCTCATGCTATATGCTTTGTAGTTTACATCCACAACAAAAATTGCCTCAATATCCGTGTGAAAAAGATACTTCTTTGAACAAGATTATAATAAAATTGATACCGTGCGTGATACAAAACGTTGTGGTATACTGATGCTTCATCTTTTTCAGGGCATATAAACAGTGCCAGGCAGATTTGAATTTTTAGGTTTGGTACAACAATTTCTATCTCAATAGCTGACTCACTGAACCTCCTCGAAAAGAGTCAACTCAGCTGACGTTCTTCGAAGAATACCAAAAATTATAAAAATACGTAGAAATCATTCGTCATACGTTCAACACAGCATCACCTGCAGAATACATTAGGACAATTCATCCTCCGAATGAGGAAAAAAGTTGCAGTTGTCTCTTCAATCCGCAGCCGCTTCTGTGATGCAATATTTTTTAAAGACGATAGCCTTGCTTGGAGAACTTCGACGCCAAATTTTGGTCTGTCTGTACTTTAGCCTGTTTGTCCGCCCTAACGATTCCCTTAACGGCATCTAACAATACCTCAAACGGCCAACCCCATCCGCAGTGCCCACAAATATTGCTCAAGTTTAGGCGTTCATACTTGTGCGATTGTCAATTAAAAAGCAAATATTGATCATATTTGAGGCACCATAACAACACCTGGATGTTTCGTATGTGTGGTTTTTTTACTAGAAAAGGCACATGGAAGCAATTCTGAGGACCGTAGAGTTTATCATGTTGCGCTGACAGTGCAACGCGATGCTTAAAAAGAGCAAGTCTTACCAAAACTTTGCTAAGACGACGCAGTGGTCGCACCTGCCCGTCACTTTGCGTTATACACCTTATCGCCTCTGAGACAGGCACGCATTTTTTTTCCGTGGGTGTAAACGCCCTCCTACGTTTTCGAAGATAACTGCCAGATGGCGCTCGTGTCTAACGTGCCTCAATGCGCTCGTTCGTCTTCGCCGCACGGATCGAGACTGTCTAACACAGCGCTTCCAGGATACAATTCACCAATTTTCTCACGCAGAACATCTAATAAACATTTTGTTCACTATCTCTACACGCAAGGCTATCGTCTTTCGATGACATTGGCAGTGAAACATGCAGATACGAAACCAATTTTCTTGTTAGATTAATGTGTATATGTGCTGCAAATTGGTTCATTGCGTTAATTATGAAACTTAGTGATGTAAATTTACAATAATTTGATTGCTATTTCAATTTATTAGCAATGTCAGTGGCTTTGACCGGCTGTGATTGGGGATGCAATTTGAAAATCCTGAATTTTTTAAAACTATTTTTTTTGTAATTTATTTTCCTTAGTATTGAACTCGTGATGTCTTTTTTGTTCGGCGTGCTATAATATGTATTCATTCATAAACCTTGGACTCAAACCTCTGTTTTGTATTGTGTTGTTACTTGCCCACGCTATGAGTATGGCTCTACCGATATCGTCTCCCGCTTTTGCTTTTCACCCATATCCAACTCCCTATCTGCAGGTGAAGAGAAACATAGGGCTTGCGCCTATAGTTCTATATCTCGCTGTAAAGTATGAGCACTTATCGTACATACCAGTATTCTGATACTGGGAAAGCCTACCGGATGAGCTACTGCCCATTTAAAATGAAGTCTCGCTGGTAAGTTTTCACACATGTAGGCTAATGGATATACGTGTTTCTGTTTCCTGTCTTCAGAATTTTGTACTGAACTATTATAATTAATCTACATGTGTCATCGTGGTAATGTCCTTCAGTTAGTGAGAATACATCGCACGTGCACCATAGCTCAATATTGCTACGTGCCAGTGCATAGATTTGAAGAAGACAAAGCAGATAGACTGTTGTGAGCTAATCTGTGTGGCTGGCACTGCTCGTGAACTGGCGGATGTGATGAAAAGCTTACCGCCCGCTGCTTTCGGACCTGATGGGGTGACCTCTACAATGATTAAACTGCTATATGAAATATCCCCACATGAAATCCGTAATATAGTTAATTATTCACTGAAAAATTCTTGGATTCCGGCAGATTGGAAGCTTTCCAGAATAATTCCGATACTCAAGAAACAGGGAATGGGGTTTACTCTGGATAACATAAGGCCAATATCATTAACATCTAACCTGGTCAAGCTTCTACAGAGAGTCTTGAATGCCCGTATAATAAACTACATCAATGAACGTACAATACTAAACCCAAGACAAATTGGCTTTAGATTGGGATACTCCATTCGGTGTGCACATGTAGATTTGGAAAGTCGCATACAGCTGGTTCGGCATCGCCGCGAATACTGTGCACTAGTCACTCTAGACTTAGCTAAAGCGTACGACAAAGTGAAATATCCTATCCTAATCCAGCAGATGCAAGACTATCACTTTCCAAAATATATAACAGCATGGATTACAGAGTTTGTGAAAGACAGAGAATTCTATTGCTTCTTGGATGGATGCTCTTCTAATAAATATAAGCAAACACGAGGTGTACCTCAGGGCTCAGTATTATCCCCGGTGTTATTCAACATATTACTAAGTTCCATTCCAACTCATCAGGATATCCAAGTTTACGCATATGCAGATGATATTGCTTCCTTCGCAACAAACAGTGATCTGCACTCATTGTATAGGGCATTACAGAATTACATGAACATGCTAGAAGGATGGCTTGACAATATCCGTATGTAATTGAACGTCAAAAAAAGTGCGCTGCCATTCTTTTTTAAGGATCGTGTCAACATTTTCCTGATGTATCGTACCGAGCTCATTCCCCAGGTCAATTTCCTGAAATACCTAGCCATCGTATATAATAGGACGCTAAATTGGAAAAGCCATATAGACGAGGTTGGCTGTAAAGCGTCACGTGCCTTGGGGTGGTTACGCAAATTGGGAAAGAGAAAAATCGGATTGCATAGGAGTACATTGATAATGAT
The DNA here is from genome assembly GCA_013436015.1 of Rhipicephalus annulatus. Classification (NCBI taxonomy): domain Eukaryota; kingdom Metazoa; phylum Arthropoda; class Arachnida; order Ixodida; family Ixodidae; genus Rhipicephalus; species Rhipicephalus annulatus. The sequence continues at coordinate 151,913 of WOVY01009408.1, read as the reverse complement.
TTACAAGATGTATGTGCGGCCTATTATGGAATTCGGGTGTGTATTATTTTCAGGCAGCGCGGCTTACATGATAACACAATTATATTATTAGAAAGAGAAGCTTTGCGCTTGTGTCTTGGACTCCCGAAATTTGTGGCAAATGTTGTATTCTATGTGGAAGCGCGCCTTCCACCTTTGGGAACTCGGTTTAGAATACTTAAAGTTCAATCTTTCTTAAAAATATACAATTCGCCAATATACAAAAAATGGAAGCATATCCACGGAGTGAATGATGGAGAGTGGGGCGAAGCATTCGTCCGTCAATGCGTCCGTCTGTGTGACCGTCCATGCGTCTGTTTGTGCGCCCGTCCCTGCGTTCTTTCGTGCATCCGCCCCTGCGTCCGTTCATACGTCCATCCATGCATCTGTTTGTGTGTCCGTTCGTTCATCTATTCAACACTCCAAGTCCCACCATCTCGCATCTTTTTATCATATATTCCCCATATAGAAGCACCGCCATCCAGCGGACATTCCAAGGACTAAACGAGAGGTGGCACACGCACACTTTCTTACGGCCTGCGCTTTGGGTCCACTTCCCAACTTTAACCACCTCGAGTTCATGGTATATTCTAGTTCACTGTATTCATGGCACTGCGACCAAACGCTCGCTAAACCTTTCCAAAACCAAGGAGGTTACGCCCAGCGAGTATAACGTAGCAACCTTTCCCTGTCAGATAGGGCTCAATTTACATGCCAATGGCTGCTAATGAGAAATGAGAGACAGGAGAATTCGGCTTTTACTTTCTTACGGCTTGCGCTTCGTATCTACTTCTCATTTTGAACCACCTTGAGTTAATTCATGGTATATACAAGTTCATTGTATTCATGGCACTGCGGCTCAACGCTCGCTAAACCTTTCTAAAGCTAAGGAGGTTACACCCAGCGAGTATAATGTAGCATCCCTTTCTTGTCCGATAGTGCTCAATGTACATGCCAATGGCTGCTAATGAGGATCGCAGCGTGCGCGTTGACTAAAAGCCGAATGCTCATGTCTCTCATTCCCCATTAGCAGCCATTGGCATGTACATTGAGCACTATTTTTTATTGTTAAACAACGCACAGAAGAAATCTCTCACTGGCACCACCTTGGAGGTCAAGTGTTATACCTATTTCGGGTATGTGCCACTGGTGGTTACATACGAGGGACGCCCAAGCCACGCCATAAGGAGATTCGCCCCTAAAATATACAACCTTCATACGTATTTATTCAAGAACCAACCGCATTCTTTGGAACACAATGGTTTAGACTACACTCCCCTCAGATTAGGTTCGTCCAAGCGTTGCTAGAGCCTCTCAATATAAATATTTATCAGATTGGCATAACGAAGACGCCTAATTCAAAACTTGAAATTAATTTTGATGATACTTTCCCCTCTAATGCGAAACAACTGCTCTTCAATATTTAAATATTCGGTTAAAAGATTACTTGACTCATCTGTCCATAAACAACATTATTGCGACGGATGCATCTGTATTGAACGAAAAGGCTGGAATAGGCATCTTCTATACTTCTCTCGACTGGTCTTTCTCAGTTCGATTACCAGATTACACGCCTATATTTATCGCTGAATTATATGCTATAATTCTAGCGCTTCGTAAACTTCCTGCAAGCGAATCAGAAGCGGCCATACTTACCGATTCTCTCTCAGTATGGACTGCACTATCTACAGCAAAAAAATTGACATTATTGAGAATGAATGGCAGTTTATTACTACAAAACCTGAAAAAATTTTACTCACTATGGATACCTGGCCACTGCGGGATTTATCCAAATGAGATAGATTGCAGTCTCGTTAGCCAAAGCATCTTTAAGCGGACCACTCTTACCTATCTTACCCGATTTCGCCTACGTAACAGCACTCAGATATAAAAAGGCTTGTTTGCACAAAGAAATAGAAAAATTATCATTGCATAAAGTCAGAGATTTCGTACATCTAAGATATTGCTGGAACAAACAGAGGTGTGTATCTCGGCAGTTAGAATTTACAATCACCAGATTACGATGCAGGATTCCGCATCTGAATTACTACCTACATAAAGCTGGACTAACAGCATCTCCGTTGTGTCTCTTTTGCAAGGAATCGGAATCAATAGATCATTTCATTTTATCCTGTCAACGTTATGCTTATCAAAGGAAAAGATACCTGGTCGAACCAATTGAGAAGCTAGGTTTAAAAATAAACGTGTAAGTAATTTTATCCTTCGGAGGGATTACATTAGGTTATTGCCAGAGGGAGGTTTTCTCTGCTGTGTGCGAGTACATAAGGGCAACAAAGAGATTACTCTGTTAGCCTATTGTTATTATTTACGGCTACGAGACTACCTGAATGCCTGACTTAGCACACTTGATGATCCTGCCGCGTTCGGTTCTTGGCCGATCCCCCTTTGTGGGCGAGTGCCAGCAAAGCTGAAGGTTCATCATCATCGTCGTCACTGCTCGTTTAACTAGCTTTAAATACATCTCTGACTACACCCCCCTCCCCCCCTGTGTCGGTCTCTTTCTAGTAACATATTTGGTGGAGTTGTGCGATCACCGTCCTCGCTACGGAACTCTGAAGCGGACACTCCCTCGCGGCTTTCAACATGACCACTCAAGACTCGGCTACGTCATCCCTGGTCGCCCGCCCTTCTGCCCGGCCTGTCAACCCAGCGGCCGCAACAACTTCCGTGATGCTACCCGCCCTGAAAGACCCCGGCGTGTTCTCGGGCCGCGATTTTTGCGACGTCGACCAGTGGTGCGCCTCTACAAACGCGTCAGCTGGGATCCCACACTTATGCTCGCAAACGTCATCTTTTATCACGATGGAAACCCTCGTGTTTGCTTTGACAACCCCGACAATGACATTACGAGCTGGGACAGCTTCAAGGAAAAGATCCGTGAGCTTTTTGGCAACCCCTTTAGTCGTCGTGAAACTGCGAAGAATGAGTTATCGACTCGCGCACAATCTTCCGCGGAGCCCTACATCGGTTACATTCAGGTTGTCTTCTCACTATGCCGCCAAGCTGACGAAAACATGTCCGAACCTGAAAAAGTGGTGAATATCCTAAAGGGTATCGCCGACGATGCGTTCAACATGTTGGTATTCAACAATGTGTCATCTGTTGATGCGATCATTCAAGAATGCCACCGATTCCAACAAGCTAAAAGCAGGCGCATCTCCCATCAGTTCCAGCGCCTTCCGAACACCGCTGCGACGTCCTCGTGTCTCGACACATATCATCCACCAGACACCTGTGACAACTTGATGCGACTCGTCAGGCGGGAAATTGAAGCGGCTGCTCCAGCTAAGGTGGGACCAACGTCCCCTGACCCCTCTCCTCCAATTATGTTGCCTCTCATTGAAGCAGTCGTCCGGGAGGAAATCGCCAGCTTGGGAATTCAAACTATCTCACCGCCTCCCCGCACTGACTACCAGCCCCAATACACGCCTTCACGTCCCTTCCCGACCGGCTCTCCCTCAACGTTCCGTAATCCGTCCGCATAGCGAACACACGATGACAAGCCGATCTGCTTCTCGTGTCTCCAAATCGGGCACACTTCTCACCATTGCAGAAGTCACTGAGGTCCTCCTGCACAAGCCTCCTCTCGTTCCTTCTATGCACGTCCTGCCTAATGTCACGAGACCAGCCGCTACCGTTTTGGCCAGGAACCTGCAACTGAACAGCGCTACTCCCACTCTCTATCCCCCCAACGTCGCCAGTATCGTTCTCCACAGCCCCACCGACCGTCTTCCCCCGCCTTCCGACGAGGTTCCCCAACAGAAAACTAAGTGTTGCAGCTCCCGGAGGTGGGGCTGCATCGCTCGGACTGACCGAAAATCCTCTCTTGACGATACCGACAAAACGGAACCTTATAGACGTACAAGTAGACGGTGTACATGTCACTGCTCTTGTCGACACCGGCGCTCAACTTATCGTGATGACGAGTGATTTTCGCCGCAAGCTCAAGAAGGTTCTCGTACCGGCGACCACTCAGTTATTCCGTGTTGCGCACGGCGGAATAGCATCTATCGTTGGAATGTGCTCCGCTCGTGTAAGCATTGCGAATCGACACACAGTTGTTCTCTTCACTATCCTTGATAAATGCCCCCACGACGTAATCTTACGCCTCGACTTCCTGTCCGCGCATTCTGCCCTCATAGACTGTTCGGCCAGTACGCTCCGTCTACACTTGCCCGCAACACAACCTCTTGCACAATGGCCGAGTCGCCTCTGCAGAATGGGACACGCGCTCCTCCCTCCACAGGCAATGACCTTCATAGAGCTCGTCTCAATACAACCAGTTCCCGACGTTCTGACTCCTATCGCCGATATCCTCATAAACCACGGCATTATATTACCGCACACTATTCTGTCCGTCGCAGGAAATTCTACGTGCCTCCCAGTTGTCAACTTTAGCTTGACACCTCAAGTGCTGCCACAAGGGATCTCTTTGGTGTTGCTCTGCACCTTGGAAGACGATGCGATAAATGTTTACACGATGGCTGCTCCTTCTGGCCCCCACGCTCAACATCAACCTGCCACTTGCTCCGACAGCGCCATTACGTCGATGATCGCTTCCAGCTTAATGCCGCAGCAGACTGATGAGCATCACTGGGTTCTGCTTTCATACATCGACGTTTTTTACCTAAGCAGCCGTCCGTTGGGGAAAGCTACTGGTATGACCCACCACATAAGCACTGTTAATGAGCATCCTATTCATAGGCGTCCATATCTGGTGTCCGCAGCCGAGAATCCCATTATCCAAAGTGAGGTCGACAAATTGCTTGCCAAGGATATCACTGAGTCATCCTGCAGTCCTTGGGCTTCTCCTGTAGTTCTAGTCCACAAGAAAGACGGTGCATGGCGTTTCTGCGTTGATTATCGACACCTCAACAAAATTACCAAAAAAGACGTGTACCCTCTGCCACGAATAGATGATGCGCTTGATTGCCTCTATAGGTCCCACTTTTTTCTATATAGACCTTCGTTTCGGCTACTGGCAGATAGAGGTAGATGAAATGGACCGTGAAAAGACGGTATTCATCATTCCCGATGGCCTATACCAGTTCAAGGTCATGCCCTTCGGCCTTTGTAACGCTCCAGCCACCTTCAAACGAATGATGGACTCCCTGCTCAGAGGATTCAAATGGTCCACCTGTTTGTGCTACTTGGACGACGTCATCGTCTTTTCACCAACATCTGAATCTCATATAGAGTGCCTCTCGGCCATCTTAGGAATCTTCCGTCGCGCTGGAATGCAGCTCAACTCATCCAAATGTCACTTTGGACGCCATCAAATCACAGTACTTGGCCATTTAGTAGACGCCAATGGTGTACAACCAGATTCGGCAAAAATCAGCACCGTCAAAAACTTTCCTGTACCACGACCTGCGAAGGATGCACGCAGCTTTATTGGACTATGCTCCTACTTCCGACGCTTCGTGAAATATTTTGTGCACATAGCGAGGCCGCTTACGCAGCTCCTCAAGAAAGACGTCCCGTTTTCATTGTGCTCTAAAGGGGCTTCTGCGTTCTCGACCCTCATCGCTCTCTTCACTACTCCTTCAATTTTGGCAGACTTCAACCGTGCTGCCCCTACGGAAATCCATACAGATGCAAGTGGACATGACATTTGCGCAGTGCTGGCTCAGAAACAACATGGCCATGATTCCTTTATTGCATATGCCAGCCGCCTTCTATCCGCCCCTGAACGTAACTATTCGATCACAGACCGTGAGCGCCCGGCTTTTGTATGGGCGGTGGCGAAATTTCGACCTTATTAATACGGACGCCCATTCTCGGTAGTTACCGACCACCACGCGCTCTGCTGGCTAAACTCTCTGTAAGATACATCAGGCCGCCTTGGTCGCTGGGCTTTGCGCCTGCAAGAGTTTTGCTATTCGGTGGCCACAAATCTGGCCACCTACACCATGATGCCGATTGCCTCTCCGGTACCCTGTCGACGACTCTAAGGACACTGACGAGCCCACGAAAAACTCCATCTTGTCAGTGTCCGACTTCCTTATTATTGGGGAAGAACAGAAGCGCAATCCAGTGCTGCTTGACATCATCAGGCGTGTGCAATCCTCCCCAAATGATGTTTCCGTCCGCTACTTTTTAATTCAAAAGAGTGTGCTATACCGTCGCAATTTCCGACCAGACTGGCCCGACCTTCTCATTATTGTGCCTAAGCATTTGCACCGCTGTGTTCTCACCGAACTTCACGACGCTCCCACGGCAGAACACCTTGGCGTATCCCGCAAGTACGAGCGCGTCCGGCGCCGTTTCCTCTAGTCAGGCCTTGCTGGCTTGGTACGCCGATACGCCGCCACGTGTGACATATGCCAACGTCGTAAAACACCGTCACTGCTACCCGCTGGCCATCTTCAACCAATTGGCATACCCGTGGAACCCTTTTACCGTGTTGGGTTAGACCTGCTTGGTCTTTTTCCCATATCAACATTGGAAAACAAATGGATAGCCGTTATTACAGACTACGCGAGCTCTACCGACCAGCTGTGCAACCGACGTCGCTGGCTTCTTGTTACGGGACGTTATATTAATTCACGGTGCTCCGAGACAGCTCCTCACAGATCGTGGCCGTACAGTTCTATCCCAAGTCATCGCTGACATTCTGCGTTCTTGTTCCACGCAACACACACTGACAACCGCTTACCACCCTCAAACAAACGGCCTCACGGAACGATTTGACCGCACTCTAACAAATATGCTCGCTATGTACGTGTCACCGGACCACCGAGACTGGGGCCTTGCCTTACCCTACGCAACTTTCACGTATAATTCCTCCCGTCATGACACAGCGGGCTTTTCGCCGTTCTACTTATTGTACGGAAGAGAGCCGACTTTACCATTGAACACAGTCATCTCACCTCACACCTCGTCCACGAGCGAGTATGCCCGCGAAGCGATTGCGCGAGCCAATCATGCCCGTCAGCTCGCTCGCGCTCGGCTAATGGCGTCGCAAACCAACTAATGCCGTCGGTACGATGCGGAACATAGAGAGGTACATTTCGCTCCCGGTACCCTCGTTTTACTCTGGTCCCCTCATCGTCGGCTGGGCCGATCAGAAAAATTTTGTCTCGTTTCACGGGACCCTACCGTATATTGCGTCAAGTAACACCTGTAACCTACGAGATGAGCCCCATCTATCCATCATCATCTGTATGTAATGCGGACCACTGATATTGTACACGTCTCGCGGATCAAGCCGTACAAGAATGCGTCAGATAATGACCTTTAAAGCAACGGGACGGTGCCTCCGCCGCCGGGGGTCATGCTACGTGCCAGTGCATGGAGTTGAAGAAGACAAAGCTGATAGACTGACGCGAGCTAGTCTGTGTGGCTGGCGCTGCTCGCTTAACCGGCTGTAAATACATCTGTGACTACCCCTCCAAGTGGTTCTCCTTCTCGTAACACTTATTATTACACTCGCGCTGATTTAAATCTATGATTTAAATCATATTACACTCGCGCTGATTTAAATCTCACAAAAATGTCAATTAAGTATTTATCGTATGACGCAGTTACATTTTTTTCTGGTAATGTTTTATTGACCTGATAGTGGTGTTTAGATGTGGATCGCAAAAATTTTTTAGAAGCCAACGAAATCTGCTGCTTCAAAATGTGAATAAATTGGATTAAACATCAAAAGAAGTGGCCGTAGAAACTCTGCACTTCCTTTCGCTAAACTATGAAACTCAGCTATGGAAAGTTCTACCCATGAAACGGAAGGTGTCGAACAAAACGCTCCATAAGCAATAAAGAGCAAATTCACAGTGCTGTCCAAGCAATCGTGGAGTTGCCACCGGCTTTAACCTGCTTCGCGAAGACTGCCCTCCCTATCTGACAAAAAAGAAACGCACACTCGGCACCGTACACAGAAAAACTGAGCTGCTTGATTAGAAATTGGTCCAGCAGCGCGATATTTATCAAGTCAGATACAAGCAGTGCTGCGGGCAGAGTGTGGTATTTAGAAAGCATTGCGCGTTGGATCTGCGCCTCATTTATCCGGGATGCGGGAATGCTGTGGTCGTTTTCCCTTGGAACAATTAAATATATTATCCCTTTATAGAGAACAGGCTGCGTTCCTTTTAGCGCATTTCTGGGTAAAAGAACCATTTACTGCAGTTTTTATGATACGCGCGTTTTCTTTCTTTTTATTCAAGCTGGTGATTCAAGTGAACGAGAACATAACAGCATGCGGGCTGAAAGAAATAGCCCGCATATTTGTGTTGCAGGCCATAAAGGCTAGGCATTAAAAAGTTTTGATAGACAGCTGACTGTGGTTTTATGAAATAGTTGAAGCATAACGCTTCTTAAAATTTAATTAGAAAACGAGGAGTGAAGAACAAAGTTTATAGCTTATGATTGTTACAACAAAGTACACACAGAGTACAATTCGAAGTCTTGACTCTAAAGCTTCATGCTCCTTTCAAGTCAGTGACAATTGTGTTGCTTATTTGTGCTGTCGATCAAATGCTTTCATTTAAAAAAAAATGATTCGCATTGCATCAGACACGATTAAGTTTTGGAAGTTTTGCGCGCTTGGATTTTAAGGAATACGGGGTACTGCTTACTGCGCATAACTTTTCATATCTTTTCTGCCTCAACTGGGAAGCCAGACGCTGCTTGCAAGGGAGCTTGTTGGATGTAAACATTTGTTTACACACAGCGTTTTTTTAAATGGAATCAAATATTTCAGGAAATACAAAAAGTAATGTGTTAATGAACACCTCATTTAAAACATGCTAAAGCTCCGCCTTTTTCTCTTCGTAAATACCTGGGGGCCTTGTGAAGCCTTTAGAACGTTTCACTGCAGTGCCAGGTTTTGCAAATATTTTGGATAACTTGGCCTAAAGCATTTGTATGTTGCGATTTCATTGTGCACTTCAACTATTTGGTTTAAAGTATTGAACTGAGTATGGTGCTTGTGCCATGTTACTGTAAGTCAATCTAATAAACTCACCCACTTTTTCATGACAAATACAAGGGAACAATGCAGATAAAGTGAGGAGCAAGAACAGCTGAGAAAAAAAAACATGACTGAACGCGATTGCTACATCACTGGGCTCTCAAAGGTTGGCTGCGTTATCAAATATGTGGGGCAACGATGCTGCGATGCATTAAACACTAATTACTGTCACATACATTTTCATTGAAGATCAAGACATATTCAAACATGTGGCCGCCAAGCTAACCTTCCGTGCGGGCTGTCAAATAGTCATAAAGCAGGAATGCTTTTTCTCCTGTCACCGCAGGATCTAGTTATATCTAGCAACTCTCTTTAGATAAATAAAACAAAGCACCTACATACGCAGGCATGGACGCACATACACACACGCACCCTTAAAACACATAAAGAACGTAAGAATCTCGGAGTTCTGAAACGGGCTGAGCAAGCATGGCCGGCCTGGTGTGTATATAAAGAGAGAGAGAGAGAGAATAAACTTTATTGGGTTCCAGCATGCGGGATTCCCTCCGGCCGCGCAGGGCGTGGGGTTCACCCTATCTCACGTTACACTAGAAGTCCTAATGTCACGCGGGCCTAGACCTCAAGGCCTTCGTGCCCCGGCGCCGCTCGGGTTACTGAGGGTGTCCCCCTTTCGCCTTTGCAGCGCCAGTGCGACCTCGAGCTGCCGGACGGCCCTTCGCTGGTCTTCTGGGTCCGTAGACCCCACACGCTGTTCTACTTGCGGCGGTAACACCGAACCGTCCGCGCTGTCTGCGTCACATCCCCAGAGTATGTGAGCCAGGGTGGCTCTCGCGCTCGCGCACACACTGCACATTTCACTCACGTAGAGTTCGGGGCACACGTGTCGCGCTAGCGATGGGGTCAGCAAGAGAAACACCCGCCAACCACACTGCCACTCACTTACGTGCAAAATCAGCAAAAAATACTGGGATTCTCTCAGACTCACTTACTTCTTGGAAATCACGACGCTGCTTCAAAAAAATGGCAGCATATTCACGGTGTGAATGATGGAGAGTGGGCGAAGAATTCGTCCGTCCATTCGTTCTTGCTTCCGTCCGTCCATGCGTCCGTCAGTGTGACCGTCCATGCGTCCATCAGCCCATCCGCGCGTGCGTCTGTTCGTGCGTCCGTCCCTGCGTTCGCCCATGCAGCCGCCCCTGCGTCCGTTCTTGCGTCCATCCATGCATCTGTCTATGTGTCCGTTCGTCCATCTATTCAACACTCCAAGTACCACCATCTCGCATCTTTTCATCATATATTCCCCATATAGAAGCACCACCATCCAGCGGACATTCGAAGGACTTGTAGCGAGAGAGGAAGACGAGATGGCAGCCAACGTGGTCGTGTCTTCTCTCGCCACTTTATTCCACGCCTGAAGCGGAGCCGCGGTGGCTGTCCACGTCCGACACACCAAGTGCGCTAGTTTGTGCTAATCCTCGCGCAGCTCGAGCTAGCATCAGCTGCGCGAGAGGCGCGACGCGGTGATCAAGAAATGACGATGGTGATGATGGCACCACAGGGCTCCCCCCCTAGGGCTTTGCGCGATTTGAAGGCATATGAAAAAAAAAGAAAGATAGTGACAGAAGCTATATACATGAACTACAATCCATAAAGTGTTCATTTGGAAAGTCTAGGTTGTCAACGTTGATGGGCCATCGGTAAGCAGCGGGTCTCTGGCGGGCGACACTGGGAATGGCGCAGCGGACGAGGGTGGCTACGCAGGCACGCTGTTGGAAGGAGCGGGCGAGGGTCGTGATGAAGGGACACTTTTCTCGATAGCGAGTACCAACGACAAGGCGAAAAATGGTCAAGGGCCGAGAACACACACGGGCCGTTTCGGTGCGGTCGATTGTCGCGCGCACTCGGACACTGATGCTTAAAAGATGGACTGTAGCATGAGCGTAGTACGGCCAGTCCAGAGGGTCTAGTGTTACTTCCTTGTTGGAGCTGGTGGGAACGTCGACAGGGAGTGCGGTCAACCCTGGTAGTGTGTTTACCGTGCTGGTACCGTCGCTTCCGGTGGCACATTACCGGCTGCGCCAGCCGCATGGTCGCCTGAGTAGGGTGCAGATAAGTTGGAAACGGTGCGCTTTGGACCGATTAAGTGCGACATGGTTTACAGTGATAACGAGCCGGCTCAGAGGGCACTGATATATTGCTTTTTCCGACCTTTGACGACGTGTAACGCGTAGGCGTACGCCGATGAGTCGTCGCGTTGTTCGAGCTAGAACCGACGTTTGCTGATGCGAGATCTAGCGGCGGGTATGTGGCGTCACAGTTGTCATGGGCCGTCGACGGCGTTGAAATGCTCAAGCATGCGTACGTAGTGGTAGGCGGATGGTTCAACTGCGCATCTGTTGGGGCATGCACGGTGTGCTCCACCTGTGGTGAGCCAGGCGTGCGGCCCTCGGGATTTCCTGACATGGTCACAGCATCATGCACGTTCAGCCGTGCATGCTCAGAAGCTTGAACTTCTGTAGGACACATCGAGGATGATGTTAGTAGGTGCTGGCAGTCCACGAGGTCTTGAGCAGCAGGCACCGGTGTGCAGGGGAAACTGATGGCGTGCAGTGTCACAGCGGGCTCTGGGTCCATAATGTGAGTGGTGTCGTGGGCCTCCACAGGTGCCGGGACAGGCGGGGAGTCTGCAGGAAGGTCAGCTGGCCCAGCTGAGGTCGTCGAATCGCCCGGGACAGACAGTTCAGCCGACCAAGTCTCTGCAGCGAATGCGACGGTGTACGGGGCAGCGGCCGGTATCAAATCTATGTGGCCAGTTGCCGGCAGGGGAATGGTCTGGACTGGCTGTGGTGCGAGAGGCGTCCTGGAAGGTGATGAGCCAGATGCAGTTGTGTCATTTTTGGGAGGAGGAGCATGTTTAAGGCCGTAAAACTTGAGCACGGCATCTCGCAAGTGATCGTACGGGCGAGGGCTCCAGGAGAAGTATGTGAGGTGGTGTTTGAGGTCATGTGGAAGATGGTATTTTAATACCTCGTACATGAGCTCTTGGATCCAGATGCCGTTGTGATACAAGGCCGCCTCAAACTCTTCGAACCACGGACTCTAGGCGAGAAGTCCGGAACGGGGGCAATGGCGGGTCGAATTGAGGCTGCCAGGCGTGTGCTGACTGGAGCATGGCCGCGTAGCTCGGTGAAGGGCGTGTTCTCCGGGTCACCAATGTAGCGAGAGAGGAAGACGAGACGGCGGCCAACGTGGTCGTGTCTTCTCTCGCCACTTTATTCCACGCCTGAAGCGGAGCCGCAGTGGCTGTCCACGTCCGACACACCAAGTGCGCTAGTTTGTTCTGATCCTCGCGCAGCTCGAGCTAGCATCAGCTGCACGAGAGGCGCGGCGCGGTGATCAAGAAATGATGATGGTGATGATGGCACCACCGACTAAACGAGAGGTGGCACACACACACTTTCTTACGGCTTGCGCTTTGGGTCCACTTCCCACCTTTAACCACCTCGAGTTCATGGTATATACTAGTTCACTGTATTCATGGCACTGTGGCCGAACGCTCGCTAAACCTTTCGAAAACCAAGAAGGATACGCCCAGCGAGTATGACGTAGCAAACTTTTTCGATCAGATAGTGCTCAATGTACAAGCCAATGGCTGCTAATGGGAAATGAGAGGCGGAGAATTCGGCTTTTACTTTCTTACGGCTTGCGCTTCGTATCTACTTCCCATTTTAACCACCTCGAGTTCATTCATAGTATATACAAGTTCATTGTATTCATGGCACTGCGGCTCAACGCTCGCTAAACCTTTCTAAAGCTAAGGAGGTTACACCCAGCGAGTATAACGTAGCAACCCTTTCTCGACAGATAGTGCTCAATGTACATGCCAATGGCTGCTAATGTTTATCGCAGCCTGCGCGTTAACTAAAAGCCGAATGCTCCCGTATCTCATTCCACATTAGCGGCCATTGACATGTACATTGAGCACTATTTTTTATTGTTCAACAACGCACAGAAGAAGTCTCTCACCGGCACCACCTTGGAGGTCAAAATGTTATACTTGTTACATAATACGGGGGACGAACGGGTGCTGCTATAAAGAGCTTCGCCCCTAAAAAAACTCCATGCTCAAATAAAAGCATAATGTTGTTAAAATGCTCTAAATTGAATTAGTAATTTTAAAAACTACTTGAGAAGCGTGATTTACCAATAATGTTTCCATTACGGAAGGTGCCACATGGTAACGGATTGAGGAATAAACACAAAAATAAGGTGTTGAAGGAGGGCTGAGCATTGTAAGGTTTGTTATTCAAGTTTAAATCAAACGAAAACCGACATGCTTACTGTTAGAGCTTACTACGCAGATTGTGTCGGTGTGCGTGGCCTTAAGACGTCATCAATGCATACAATGGATTTTACTCAGTGCTTTTCAAACTCTTTCTCGGCTTAGGTTTAAGCATACAGCTCTGATCCGACCAGCCGACAGTCCCCAATCGTCTTTGCAGTCTCTTCACAATATTGACTTTATTGCCTTCATTGTTCAGCCACACATATTCATGAGCAGTCAAGCATCCATTCAACTTACGATCACCTGACAGACGAATTCAAAAGAGGACATCGGGAAATTTTTGAAGACATCGTGCTTTCGGCTCTGTGAACTGGCCTGGCCATATGTATCACCAACGCTACAGAAATGAAAACGTGGAATGCTTAGAAATCAGGCGCCAGCTCCGTGACGGAATGCGACTTCATAAATGCGTTACGCCAATCCTAATAAAGTGCTGCTTAGTTTGGAGGAGATACCTATGAATTACATGCGTACGCGATGATTGCATTCTTCTGAAAGCACACGTGGTGGCTCCGGCCTTATGGATGCTGGGAGAGAGCAACCAAAACAATTTCGCCTTCACACTCATCCTTTGCATGAATAAGAAAATAACCATAAGAAGTTGTGTGGCTGAAATGGTATAGAGATTAGGGGCAATTTTATGGCAACATGAAACGAACAAAGCAGTACACTAGTAGTTACCGGGCACCTTGACACTGTGCTGTGACAAAATTAAGAAGAGCTTGTAAGACGTCACTTTATTATTGGGGCAGTAGAGTTCCTTTTTATGTGTTCGTTTTACCAATGACATATATTATCCTGATGAGTTTATAATATATTATGAAGAATTGACATCATTGCACTGATACGTACAACATGTGATGCATAGACATTGTATTCTTTCTTATCACCAGGCACACAAAGAATCAGTTACGTCCTCTGAGCAAGCCTAGATTGCAGCTTTAGTATCATTGTCGCTTTCATATTTTATTCTGTCACACCATTTCCAGCTGTAAATGCAATGAAAATTCCACTTTATTTTAACTTTCGATTGATTATTTGACTAGCAAAGCAACAACAATTAAGTGGGTGTTCTTTGACCCAAGTGTTTCTTCATTAAAATAGAAGTAGTCGATGTATTGCATGGCAATTGCACTTTTGTAATATAACGAGAGACAAAATAATCGAAAGAAGTGATATAGAAGGCATTACCAGAACGTTACTAGCTTCAGTGTGACATTTTTTCCACCTATGGTACACATACTAGAGTTATTCATCAAAACTATCAGCATAGCTAACGTAATTCGCTAAGCATTATGAAGGGAAGCTGTAGCTAGTAACATTACGCTTGCACCAAAAATGTGGAACATACTAAAAATGAATATCACTATCAATAAAAAATAGGTCTGTTTTATTTTCAATTTAAATAAAGCATAGGGCTCTAATAACATTTCTATGTAATAATAACAAAAAAAACGCGCAGCTCCTAGTTTGCCGTGTGACTGCAGTTAATTTTTTTCCTGTGATATAGAGAGGGGAAGAGAAGAAGATGTAAAAAAAAGCGCTGGATGGTTAACGTAGTAAATATAAAATAAAGTCTATGGAGACATCGCTGACCATGTGTTTAGTTCTTTTTTTTATTTGCCAGTAAGTGTCAACACAAGTGTCTTTAAAAGTTTTATTGTTCAGCAAAGAGAAATGAATGAGCCTTCTCGGGAGATAATGTAAGCAATTGGGCACACTAATAGCGACCCAGTAGTACGACATTTACTCGAGCACAATGCCAGATTTTCATTTCAGAGCTTTGCTTCCTTACATCTGCCCTAGCGTTACAATCGAACCCCGAAATTTCGTTTTCTTTCGTAAATCAAATAAAAAGTCACCCCTCGTGTTACAATAATGGCCGTGTTGCAATCGAGTATGTACGGTAGTTGACGGGTACTTCGACGCAAATGTTTACTACTGCACAAAATACGTAAGCGAAATAAAAATAGGAGAAAAAGCTGCGAGGATGCCCCCAGTTGTTGACATCTCATTAGCGGAAAAGACGGGAGACGCGAGCCGCGTTAAATGGGGGACAGGCAGCACTTTTCATTTCCAGAAACAGGGGCATCTGCCAAATGGTTGTGATGGCTTCTTCCTGCTCTGCTTTCCACAGCTCAGCCTTCGAAAAGATCGGTGGCCTCACACTTTTCTGAACTTTCCCAACAACATAGAAGATGGAAAAGCAACGACTCGAAAGAGTCGTAGAAGTGTCCCACAAAGTACGTGGGAATTTGGAGGCTGAAGACGCTCTCTCCGCCCCTGTTCATTACTACTACTAGCTGTACCTCATAGTCTGCTGTCCCAATTACGCTTTTACATCCATCAAACGCCCTTGCAAAACCACTTCTCTCTTACCAGCGAGACACGCAGTGAAATTGAGTTGAGCTGGAGGATAGAAATTGAAAAAAAAGGACTTCGTACTTTGAAGTTCAAGAATGTTTTACAGGCACTCTGCTTATCTCGCGCTCTAAAACACCCCCTGTCTTTTGTTACATTCTCGTCACGCTTATTTTCTTAGCGTGAGTAGAGAACAGCTACGTTCTTTATTACAGCAGAGAGTGAAGAGAACAAGAAACACAATATACCGAGAAATTGGCACTGCCTTATCTTGCAAGCTGCCGCAAAGGTTATGGAAGAAAAGAAAAATGTCACTCTTGCTTGCAGCACAAAACGACAAAAAGTTAGCACCGATTTTCTGGGAATTACTTTTTATTAGGCTGCATTTCGATCGTGCATGCTGGAGAAGGAGGAGGTTTTCGTTTTGTTCTGGGAATAACTCCTCCACAAGAGTTAGTAACTCTCGTTCATGCACTTGCTTATTTTTTTCATTTCTAATGGCGAATATTTATTAGTGAACCCAGGCACTTTGAGCGTTTTTATCTCCCTATCTGCTATTTATTGCCTGTGTGATGCCTCTGCATTTTGCTCACAACTAGTGTCGGCTGAGACGGCTTGAAAGTGCACGTGCTTCTTTTTCATCCCCTCCAGAGTTGTTCACTTCAAATGGAACGGCTTCCTGCCTCTTCCATAGTAGAGTACTAAGTGCTCTAAATCATTAAATACTTTTTTTCAACGCACAAAACAGTGAGATTTTGGCGAAATCTAACGAAGTGTGCCCTCTTATCGTTTATAACAATGGCCAAAGGTGAGCATGGCAAGCACCAATTGCGCAAAGTCGAAGATTGAAAACTATGCGATGATTTTTGGCGGAGTCTATGCAGTGCCTTCGTGCTTAATCAGAGAACCATCGACTATTATTTTATCGCGTCGATCACCAAAGGTAAATAAAGAGGTGTGTGTTCTAGCACGTAAGGTCTTTCTAAGAAATACAGTTATCTTTTTCACTACTTTCTTGCTCCTTGCAAGACCAACACAGGCGAAATGCATAATTGTATCATGTCTCAAGCTTTATTCTGTACCTCCAAGGCCAAAAAATGACTTCCAAAGTATGAACCTGTCTGGTTTTTAAAAATGCGACAAGAATTCATTTAACGCCACCGTAAAAAGCACCTTAGAAGCTCGTACGGAGTCACTGAAAACAAAGGTATCTTCAGGCATCCTATATTATTTTTCAAAATGCATCTGGTGCCAAGGGTACAAGCTATTTCAGCAGTTTTTATGCAGCGTCGTCTTTAGTCTGCGAAACTACCACCACGTGTAGGAGGACCAGGGCGGACTCACCGTAGCTCTCTTGCACACTTACTCGACAAAAGCACCTTTTTACTTTTTCAACTCGCATCAAAGTTGAAGTCTTCGGTGGGCCGTGAAGAGATCATACACTGCTTCAACATTTCGAACACGTCAGGTAAGTGGAGAAGCACCGCAGCTGTCGAGGGTGTTTTTCGGTTAGCGTTTGTATAGTATTGAACGTTATTTCGTTCGTTTTTCTGCGTGGTTTTTTCGACCGTGTTTTTTGTTTTTGTACCTACAGGTAATGGCGCACTCGGTCTTGACATTCTGTGGACCAAAAAACTTCGAGATTAGTTTTTTTTCTTTGTCTGCACTATTCGTTGCGTCGGCGTCATGAATCGATAAGGAAGAAAACAGCTACATTGATTTTTTTTGAAGAAGCGTGATACATGGCAGCCTTGTCTCGCAGTATTCAAGTCAGTCATCAAGTCCTTTTGTACCAAAGAGAACGAACCAAAGGCATGGGCCATTAAACTTTTGGCAACATCCATGCTACACTTCATAGCAGTATTGTTAGGAATATTATTGTTCACATATAAAGTTCAATTTGCCAAAATTCCACTTTGTTTGTTTTCTCTGTATTAAAAATCACGTGGTCTATATTCAATAAGATATGCTGCAACTTCAAGCTACATGGAGAATCATTCATCGACCTAACAAAGTAACAATCGCAACTGCTGCATTTTGTTGCAGGCATGAATGTGTTTCATGAAATATTTAAATGTGAAGTATATTCTTGAGTATTGAATTGTTCCAGGCTGTTACACTCACGGAGACCGAGATGCCTAATGCCTTTTGCAATACCGTGATTCGCGGGCGCGAAGCATATACCGATTATATTTTAGCTCAGTGATATTTTTTGCAATCTTCTTCTGTAAACGTAAGTGGTCATACTTGAGAGATAAAATTTGAGCGCAACGTCAAAAGTGTTGGTTCCATATACAGAGAACGTGCGATGTTTTTATTTGTCACCGTAGGCATCGCAAGCTTGAAGTTTCAAGGCTCTCGTTCCTGATTGAGCCGGTGATCAGCAGCAACCACCTGTTAGTTGAGCTTGACGTCTTGGAGCACGCCCTGCCCGCGTCTGACAGCACGGTGAGGATAAAGATAACGGCCGGGCGACTGGTGATGGACGGGCGACTGGCCCCGCGGCAGAGTGAAATTATGGGCTCCCACCTACATCACTTTAAGTAGCTACCGCTGAAGAGCTGCCTCGAGAGGATGATGACTGGAAGGTGCGTCATGCACCATACCTGAAAGCACTGCACGACGTTGCAGCACTCCTCTCCAGCCTCGCCTATGTTACTGTGCGCATTGGGTATGCACGAAAGCGAAGATATTTGTATGACAGAAGCGTCTGGTGAAAGGTTGCTGGTTCGAGCTAAGAGGCTTTTGTGTCAGGGAAAAGGATATACATATATATAGAAGAAGAAAGAGGATGCTGTTTTGTCTTTTAGCCGGAGATGATGCCTTGGGGAAACTTGCAACTTTTTAATACCTCCCAACTTGAAAAATACAGAAATAAATCGTTATTAATATAAATGCAAAGCATTTATTATAACACCAAAAGTTTGACCATTTATATGTGTATCATCTTCATTATCGTCATCATCGTCATTATCAGCCTGACTACGTCCACTGCAGGACAAAGGCCTCTCCCGTGTTCCACCAGTCGACTCGGTCCTGTGCTTGCCTTTCTATGTATATAAGTGCCCACAAAGCTTGTCTACACCTGGGTGCTTTAGTGACTCCCTCATAACGTGGCGTAGACGAATATTTGTGTGGCAGGGTAAGAAGGCCTAAAAATATAACGGCAGACACATTACTAACGAGAAAATAGAAACCTGCACCCCGTCAAACGATTTCGTCTTTTTCATTCGGATAGTTGCAATCAATCATATACTACAGCCATGGTATGCTGGTATGTGCCACATGTAATGTAACATTTATATTTATCCAGGAATGACGAGACCAGAAATTAATAGTCTAAAGGTGAGAACACTGGGAAACATTGACATATGCAGCATTGACCCGACGAATTCAACGAAAAAAAAACAGGATTACAGCAGGCAACGAAATGAATGGTTCTTCGCGGAAGTAAGCTAATCTACCAGAAAGCCAGCTAAGAAACAAGAGCCGGTTTGCAAAAGAACTCTACACTGAAACAAGGCCGCTGCAACGTCAATTGTGATTGTGCTGCTGGCTATGTAATTTGGTAAAAGCAGTAAACATTGTGTTGTCACCCAAAAAACTTGGCTCATACCCACAAGGGAAACAGCCCATATTGTACTTTATATATCAAATTTAAATGCCATAGAATATACAAAAAAGGAATGCGAAAAGGACAAAACGGAATGCACATATTCAAGTAAAAAGGAACGGAATAATTCGAGAAGGGCGAGATGAAAGCGGAAAAAGAGGAAAAATTGTATTGATCAGATGATATCACTAGAAACAAATTTATATGTTGCCTGAATAAATAATTGTAGCGCAGATAGCACAACGCTGGGGCCCATAGAAAACTTACTGGCTCCAAGTCTTACTTAGTCTCACTTAGTCTCAAGTCTCACTTACTGGCTCCAATTTATAATGAAGTGATAACAAGCGAGATGTAATAAATACTAATTTTAGCGTATATCCAATTGGCCTTTCAAAACATAATCAGCGCAGTGAGGCCAAATGGCGGCAATAGAGAAGGAAGTGGTCTTCACATTCGCATTCATAAATTATAGATCTCGTTTCAGACTAACGTCGTCTTCCCCTAAAGCATGCCAGGTGCCGTGATAAGTTGTGTGAATGTAAAGTGCAAGCAAGGCCTGTTGCAAATTATGGAAGGGGTATATTGTGTTTCCAGTATTGCTTTCGCCTTTACTCTTAAGATTCAGCAAGCTATATGCGTGTTGTTCAACCGTGGAAAAATGTGCAAACGAATGTAATAACGTATAGCATTAACATCATGCTCTTTGTTACAACAAGCCCCGCCGCGGTGGTCTACCACTACGGCGTCTCTCATAATCATATGGTGGTTTTGGGACGTTAAACCCCACATATCAATTATATTTGTTACAACAACACTCACGTCGGCAGTCTCTCCTTAATGCTGTCATCACGTCAAAGCACAGCTTTGCCTTGACACGCCACTGTAGCTGATATTTCTTGTAAATGGCCAAGTGCTGCACCAGTGTAGCGAATCCTGCTCTGGTGAATGAGGGCATTAGCAGATGTGGTCGCTCAAACCAGGTCATTTTATGCATTTGCATCTTACCAAGAATTGTTTTTTGAAAAATCTAGTTAGGCATTGTTCTTCACTAGCATTGTATATTATTATTTTGCAATGACAACATGAAGCGGAAAATAGTAGTCTTTTTTTATTCATATTTACATGCACTTGCTCATTAGTACAAAACAAGCGATGCCGCTTCTGAAAATTCTGGTTTTATAGTGTATGCTTGAATATTCCCTGGGGCTCGGCTTCGTTTTAATTTTCACGCGTCTATGTAAGTTTCCATACAGCCAACAGGAATTAAACATACCACTAAACTGCGAAATGTGCGAAACAATTTCACTTGTTCCACTTGTATATCTTTTGAGACAGGCGCCATTTCTTTAATGTTGGCGCATGACCCCTGTATAAAGCTGAATCACATTCTAATATTGGCACCACATCAAAGAAAGAAGAATGGATGTGGATCATAATCTCTAGCTATATATACGGAAAGATGCAAACCTAGTAATGTAAGCAGACCTCCCCAAGTGAACTTTTTTTATAATTAGGGAGATATAAGGATTTGTCAGAATGAAGCAGAAACTCAATATCTCGGCTCTACGAAGAAAATGGTGGCATCACTATTACTAGGTCTACTTTAAGAGATAATGATCTATAACGCCTAGACGCATAACAACCGAATTAAAGCTACAAAACGGGAAGCACACGCGAAAGACACTCCGTGCGCACTTCCTTTCAAATGGGTGCCAAGGGAGCATGAGACCATGAAGCACTCTTCTCTTTAAAGATGGAGACAGATTGTTCAAAAGACTGGGCGTGACAGTTCGGGCCCGCTTAATGGAGATCACCTCGACAGATACCGTGTTGCTCTTCCACACGGAGCCCCTAGTGAAAGAACCCTCCTATAGAATGGAATGAAATGGAGGAGCGAAAATGTAGACGGGATGGTAAAGCGCTAAAAAAGGCGCACCAGAACGAGCTCGGTCTTTGTAGTAAAAAAATAAAAAATAGCTTCAGGACATACCCGTTTTCGATACCCAGCACTACCATTTTTTTCGGTGCCGTAGCTATATATGAAATTCCTTTGCACACTGCAACTGCATCCTCGCACTCACGTCCACGTATTTTTGTCCCCCTCATAACCTGTACTTTTCTATCTTTATACTGAACAAATACCAACATTTCCTTTTTGTAGCTTCTGTATTTTTATGCACCCACAATTGCAAATTTATATTGTATCGACTGTCACAAAGATCATGTGAAAACTGCTATAGGTCAACTGCTAAGACAGACACAAAAAATCTCAGCATATCCACGGAGTGCATGATAACGAGTGGGGCGAAGCGTCCGTCAGTCTGGCAACGCTTCCGTCCGTCCGTTTGTTCTTGCTTCCGTGCGTGCGTCCGTTTTTCGTGCGGCTGTCTGTGTGACTGACCTAGCGTCGTCCATGCGTCCATCCGTTCATTGGTCTGTCTGTCCGTGCATCCATCTGTATGACCATCTGTGCGTCCACCCGTCCATCTGCGCATCTGTTTATCTGTCCGCTCATCCATCGGTGCGTGCGTCCATATATCCGTCCTTCCGTCAAGTGAACATTCCCCGTACCGCCATCTCGCATGTTTTCATCATATATAACTACTGACATCCAGCGGACATTCCAAGGACTAAACGAGAGGTGGCACGGCTGGACTAAAGGAGCGGCACGCGCACTCTCTTACGGTCTGTGCTTGGTGTCTAGTTCTAACCTTTCACCGCCGCTAGTTCATGGCACTGCTGCCCAACCCTTGCTAAACCTTACTAAAACCAAGAAGGTTACGCCCAGCGGGTTAAACGTGGCAACCTTTTCTTGTTGCCACTAGTTTTTTTTTTTAGTAAGCATCAAAATCAAGGCAAATTTTATTTGAGAATAATTCACCGATACTACTCTCTGTGGGTTATATAAACAGAAAGGACTATCTTTTTGTGTATGATTAACGTGGTGAGTTTCCTCCAGAATTCAAAAGAGTGCGCACGTGGCGCTCCTTTGACCCCGCCGTGGAGGTGGCTACGTACTACGACGACGCACTACTACTACTACTGCATTCATACTGCATGCATCGTGGACGCACGACCCACAGCTTAAGGAGCTTCGCCCCTCCGGGTTACCAGCTAGATAACTTTTTTAACACTGAATGCATTGGTAGAAATGGAGTTCTTGGGGTGAACTTGCTGTTGCTCGGGGCAAGTCATTTGTAACACTAGCCCACTGTACTTTGTTTCACTACAGTGGATCAGCACTGCCAAAGATATGGGAAGTAAGAAAGGCGCTCTTTTGCGCAGAAAAACATAGTCCCACGTATAAGTGTCCTACAATTCAATGGGTTGGAAAACTCTTCATCTTTAAGAGTTCAACGCGATAGTGACATACAGTCCCCAGTGAGTACGCCAAACACTTAATGTATGGAATCTTGATTGATTGATTGATATGTGGGGTTTAAGGTCCCAAAACCACCATATGATTATGAGAGACGCCGTAGTGGAAGGCTAAAGAAATTTCGACCACCTGGGGTTCCTTAAAGTGCACCCAAATCTGAGCACACGGGCCTACAACATTTCCGCCTCTATCGGAAATGCAGCCGCCGCAGCCGGGATTCGAACCCGCGACCTGCGGGTCAGCAGCCGAGTACCTTAGCCACTAGACCACCGCGGCGGGGCAATGTATGAAATCTTTTCGAACTTGCTATGCACCCACTACGTGGCCTGAAGGGACTATGCGAAGTAACATGTGTGCATTTTGTAGGGGGTTCCTAGGTTTAAACAACGAAGTCCTTGCGATAATCACGTGTTATTTCACCCGATGGCGATTTACGCATGTGCCCGCATTATCCCGGCATTATTTTACGTGTATTTTCAATCATGTATTCAGGACATGGTTGTGCAAAATAATGTTTGCGGCCGTTGTTTTGAATGCACCGGAGTATCTTGAGAATTGTATTTCATAGTGATAAGTGCCCTGTGTGCACATTTGTGTGTTGTTTGTACTGCCTTATCTGAGATTATAACTTGTTTTGTTATCAACTCTCGGCTATGACTCAATCTTTGGACCAGAACCGGCGTTCACTAACATACCAAGGGGACCAACACTGAGATGCCCGCCAATTCGTGGTATGTTTCGGGAGGCCGCTCTTGGAATCAGCTCGGTGATCGCCTCTCTAATAAAGGAATCAGTGACAGGAACACTCTTCAAGTCGTTTTGCGAATACCAAATCATGAAAGAAAACAGCGCCTTAAAAAGGAACGCTGAAATGTAAAAAAGCAGGCCATCCCTAATATGCGCAACTGAACACTTTTTTTCAACGCGTGAAGGCAGATATAGCACGTTGTCTATCGCAAAAACAAAGAAAAAAGCCAAGGTGGGAGACATTCATCACTAAAAACAACAACGGTGATTTTGTGTATAGAATAAGAAATAGCGAACCAGACATTCACTTTTTAGAGGTTAAAAAAGAGTGCACCAAGGGGCGAAGAAATAGTGCGACCTAAAGGGTTGAACTCTGCCGAAATGCGATAGTGGGGTGGCGCCTGCACGCACCTCGTAAACAGCAGAGGAAGGTGGCAGCGGCGGAGGTTTCGAGAGTGCATTCGACCCTCAGCGGAAGTTTAAATTGCCGGCTGAAGCGGAGACCGTCGGACCGCCTATTTTCTGCAGCCGTGTTACCCTTGAAAAAAACAAGAACAACAAAAGTCATATGTGAAAGTGCCGCATTTGAGAAAAAAAGAAACCAAAGGCATCTGCCAAAACTCACACGCAATAGCCGACTACCTGCTTTTTCAAGTTGTTTACTGGAGACAGCGTTGAGTGGGAAGCCCGAGAAAAAGCAATATGGAAGGCCGGGTGTAAGATAAAAACGGGGCTGTTGTTCTGAAAATCCTAAAATTTATAATATTTTCACAGCTTTGAAGGAGCCTCCGCAGTGCACTTTTACCTTTCCCCGATGCGAACGGCGTGCTGCAAGGTGGGCGTACGGAACGACTACATCGTATTCTTTTTCATTTTATTGTTGTCGTGAATCAAACCAGCTGGGGCTAGTGTTTGCCTGGAATATTTTGGCGCCACCGTCTGAAGCTTTGTAGCGTATCGTCAAAGCTCACCACAAGTTTGTGAAAGGTATGAAAAGGGCTTAGCTGAAGACTTTTGTTTTGATTTTGCTTTGAATTAGCTTTTGCTTTAGGAAGACTCACTCAAGATTCTTATATACAGAACGTATATGGCGATCCTAGAGTAATTGCTCCCCACGTCATTCTTAATCCTTCGAGGTGAAAAATGACTGATGGGAGGTCGAATCAAATCTGTGCAAGTAACGTTAACTCTTCTCCTTCCTTACAATTTCAGTTGGTTGTGGTCTTGTTTGCAGCCGTATATTATATTTTAACATAGATCGGGAGGGCAAGCGTATAACAATGTGTAATAACAAAGCCTACAGACGTTGGCAGAGACTTGTAGAATCTAAGTACTTCAGTAATGCTTTCGTTGACTACAGCAACATCGACGCACTCATATGTATTCCAAGAATCTTGGCTGCTGAAATTGTTCTCATCTGCTCTTATTCCGGAAAGACTTGTAGCGAGTATTGCTGGGTGAGACAAAGTGTGCAGCTGCAGAATACGTGTTCAATCGTCTGTTCGGTTTTGCAGTAATCGCACGTAAATGTGTACTTCATTCTGACGAGAAATGAGTATGCCTTTGTAAATTCAACACTTATACAAAGGTGACCTAATGACGTTGTTTCTAAAAGGTAGACGTGCGAAAGCTGCTGTAGCTTCAATGAATAATGAAGTTCGTGTAGGCGGCACTTTTTGAACCTAAGAGATTACCAAAAAGAGTGTTTGTCAGATTTAAAATCAGCAAGAAAAGTTGTGATCACTTCATCGATTCTTGAAAGAATGATCGTAAGTATGCTCAAGTTTCTTCGTGGTTGCAAGGGAAAGCGCTGGCGGCTCGTTTGCTATCTGTGGTATTATTACCACTAATTCTCAGGTAGCAAATCATATAAAGATGCTTGCCACAATTCATATATTAGCACCAACTATTGTCTATTCATCCAACTAAAGGTAACTGCCAACCATGAATATATGTTTTCATCAATTTGGCGACGGGAGAAAGATGTGATGTGTTTGATTTTGAACAGTTTTCCAAAAATATGTTTTTCTGCTGAAGAGAAACAAAACACGAACTCAATTTTGTATATTTTTTGCGTTAAACAAACATTCAGATTAAGTGCTGGAATTTGCTTAGGTACAATGCCTCGTTATGCACAGTTTATACAAGACATGTATGTGAACACGTTCCGCTATAACTGGTGGCTGCTTTCTTTGCATTTGATGAAATAATAACGCCTTAGTTAACATGTATTTTCTTCATTTGCGTTCTTTAAACAGCGGTGGCGAGAAGCACAGTGCTCACATAAGCACAAGTCTAGGCGGCGCTAAACGAAACGTTTCTTTGCCCATGCACCTAGAACACCTACATAGTGGCTACAAAAATAAAATTTCTTAAACGCCTACTCACCAGGCTCCCAAAATACAAAAAAAGAGCAGTATTCCCTCCTGATGTATGGTGTCCTTTTTGCGAACTTCTGTGCCACCGACAGAAGTACCCATGACGTCTACAGCATATACATGCCCTAGATTCGTTGATATACGCGAAATATCACACATGATTCGTCTCCTTCACTACTTTGCCATGCAGCCGCACATCCATTCTTCTTTGTCTCTCGTGAATATTGCGCACAATCAACCGATCAAACTTCATTTTGTGTGTTTACAACTGCGCAAGCCGCGATGACAGCGTGCAGCCGAGAAGCGCAAAGTTGTGATAGGCTCTAGCGCTTAGTGCTGGTATTGTTTTCGTGCATTCAAGAACTAAGGGGCGAGGAGGATTAATCGTGTGTATAAAAGAGAGGAGAAAATGACCCCCTCGTCTTTAAACGCAGGGTGGTGAGTGGCCCTTTAGGTATAAGCAGGTACCTACTTTAAACAACGACTGTCATAAGAGGTATACAAAAAGAGCCAAGATTCATTTTGTTGCCTCGTTTTTAATACCTTTCAAATTGTAATGCGAGTGAATCCAGATGTTCTTTCTCAGCTAGAACGTGCTAACAGTAAGCTTCAGGAAAGTTTACGAGAGAGTGAGAGTAATACTACACTAAAGAGAAACCGTTCACGGCGCCACTGTGACGTAACAATATAAAGCTTCTACTTGCACTTGAATGGTCGTTGCCTAAATAATAAACGTTTGAAAAATTAAGAATCGTCATAGATTCCTGTATCCCCCTTTGTTGCGTCATAACTAGCCCAAGTTCACGAGGGCAAGCTGAAGCAACTTCACGTTTTAGTCATCTTCTAGCTCCCACAAGTACATTTCATAAGCCAAAAACGTATTCAGACCTATTACGTACAATCTCGCTGTTGGAACCTCCCCACATAATATCTAAGAATTCCGAGCCGAGTTTTCCAGTAGAATAACAAGAAACTGAAAGCTGATATAAGAACTGAGCCTTTTGATTACCATGCAAGTGATTGTAGGCTCTGAAAACCACTGAACTCTGGTGTCCTATGTTTAGGGAACGGACATTCTGCATTACTGCGGGTGACGCGTGAATGTTGTAGAAGACCCACTTCCTCGATAAGCAGTTCGTCATGTTAGAAACGCCCGAAAAACTATAATAGCTACCGGTGAACTAAATATTCAGTGAACTATTGTTAAGCCTATTGTTCTTACGATTGTCATTCTTTACGACTTCGGCCATCTTGTTTTCAACTTTACAGACTTGTAAGAAAAACGATGGTGAAAAAAGTGCTGTCCATGTTTTCGCATAATATCAGGAAGCGGCCCCCCGATGCTTTTTTTTCAGTTTTAAGCTATTTGTGTCAAACCTTGTAGCAATGTTTGCTCGCGTCTTTTTTTATAACACCAGGGGCCTTCACATGCCCGAAAATGCATGTTTTTACATTCCTATTATAGCAAGTGTGGAGGAAGAAAAAGCTATGCAGATAAGAAGTCAAAGGAATTAGGTAGATGTGTATCTAGCCATTGACCGTGTATGCATAAGAAGCTTGCATAGAATATAGAAACATATGTAAGTAAAAAAGAAATACACCATCTTCCGTAAACGCAAGCATGTGTAAATGCGAATCAGTGGCATCTAACGCTTACACTTAGGGTGGTGTTGACGCAGGCACTCATCACAGCTTTGCGCAGGAGAGAAACGTGGAGCGGTGCAAGTGATGAACCGCTGTTTCCTACTGGAACATGCCAATCGCGGCCAAAGAGCAATTATAGACCGAAGACTGATCAGACACAGAGAACTGCAGTCCGCTTTTAGTTAACGCGCAGGCTGCGAGTTTTTATTGTTCAAAAACGCACAGGAGAAATCTCTCACCTGCACTACCTTGGAGGTAAAGGTTCAGTGCTTGTATATACGGGGGGGGGGGGCAGTGAACGGTTGTGCAGCTCAATAAGTCGACTTTTTCAATCATGAAACTCTCTAGCAGACGCTGCCTGCGTCGGCGTTGCGAAGAGAGAGAGAGGCGTGAGCTAAGGAGAGTAGTAAGAGGGGAAGGGGACGCGCCTGTGCACCTGGTTGTAAGCGCCATGGGGCAGGAAGTCTAGAGGAGAAAGAGGCGTCGGCGTTGCGAGGCGAGATAAAGGAAGGATGTTCATGCATCGACGCCATATAAATCAAGTGAGCTCATAAGATGCTTCGCAACTAAAAGCATATATTCAAAACACACTTCTTCGTCTTTATTTGAACAGTTTTGAATAGGAGCTACTTCTGCTAGCTCCGGCGTATTTCAGTGGTAATTTAAGTCTGTTGATCGGTTTTCGCTGCTCCCTTGGAGGGGATGGATGTAGACCACCCCGGGCGCCTGCCGGCAACAGCGGCGTCAGCGGCGGCCGCCTCCAGGAAGCGGATGGGACAAGCGGGTGACAGCGACAGTGAAGATGCTCATGCTTACTATCTCAGCAGTGAGGCCTTTTCAGATGACGGTTTTCAACCTGTGCTGAGCCGCAAAGCGAAGAGGAGGAACATGGGGGCATCCTCATCCCCAACTATTCAAACTGTAAGTGAAGCGCCAAAATCGAACACTTATACCATCCTGTTGCTGCCTGCACTTCCTACCGTCCGCATGAAACGCCTTAACAGACAGTCTGTGTCTAGGTCTCTGGAAGCGCTCGTGCCAACTAAGATCACGGACATAAGAGTGAACGCCAGAAATAATATACTGGCTGTTGACGTTTTGCATGCAAGTGCGTTGTGCATTCTGCGCAGTGTAACTGACTTGGACGGCAATCAGCTACGCTCTCATGTTCCCTTGGGATATGATGTAGTAACCAGCGTGATCTACGACATAGATGTGGCTATTTCCAATAATTACTTACAATTTCTTGTCAAGTCAACAACTGATACTCCAATTAATGATGTCACCAGGCTAGGCAAGTTTCGCCGTGTGAAGATTGCGTTTAAGAGCATATCACTCCCCTCTCATGTGAAGGTGGGGTACTTCCGACATGCTGTGCGGTCTTTCATTCCAAAGCCTCTCCAGTGCCGTAAGTGCATGAAACTTGGACATGTGAGCAGCGTCAGGGAAAATTCGGTGATATGCCACTGCTGCGCCAAGCCCCATGAAGCGGATAAGTGCGTCGCAACTGTCAAGAAATGCTCTAATTTCAATGAATCCCATGAAGCCACATCGGACTGCCCACGGATTCAGAAGGAAATTGCCATCTTGAAGGAGATGGTGCGCGATCACTCATCTCATCGAGAAGCCGCTGCTAAAGTCAGAAGGCATCGTTCACGTCGACGTCGGTCTTCAAGGACGCCCGCTACCTCCTCGACACGTTTGCCAGATCCCTCATCAGTACCACCTCCTTTGCCTTCCAGACCACATGCCATGGGAAAGGCTGTAAAGGACAAAGCCTGTGAGCATACCCTAACCGCGACAGAGTGGCCTGCACTTCAAAGGGAAACAGCATCAAGCGAACCAAAGGAGTTTCATGACAGCCAGCCCGCGATCCCGGTTCGAGATCTTTTCAACCAAGACAGGCAATAACTGCAATTGTGGAATCATTAATTGCCACGATTCGCACGCTACTGAGCAGCATACAATCTCCGTCTGCCAAGAGTGCACTGCAAATACTGGTTGCACTGAATCCAGATCTTGCAACGTCGTATAAGCACAATGGCTCAACAAAATCTCATCTTCCGCACTGAAGTTAAAAGTGCGTTGATTTTTCAGTGGAATGCCAGAGGCATGAAGTCCCGTATCTCGGAGTTTTGCCAATTTGCTTGGGTCAATCAATTCCCTCTACTTGTTATATGTGAACCACACGTATTAACGCCTTATAGATTGTCCGGTTATGAAGTTTTTTGTTCAGCCGCTTGCGAAGAACGAAGCAAAGTAATTGTTTACATTCGCACAGACTCGACTTATCTTTCGCACCCAATAAGTTCAAATGACGACAATCAGTACGTGTGTCTTCGTGTAAAGAAGAATGCAGTTTCGTTCACACTTATTGGTGGATATATATCTCCGTCATCACGATTTGACTGCGAAAGATTGAAAGACATCCTAATGAGGGCCGATGGGCCTTGGATCATCACCGGTGACTTCAACGCCCATTACATGCTTTGGGGGAGCACTAGGATGAATGCCAGGGGCTGGACCATTGTTACATTCCCTTCCGATTACGACCTTTTCATCATGAACGATGGTACCCCATCATATCTGCGGGGTCTCACGTTGCCTTGACCTGACGTTGGTGTCACAGTGCTTCTCTCACAAAGTTAAATGGTTTTGCGATATTGAGACTCATGGGAGTGATCACATACCCACCTACGTGACGATCGATGGTATCATAAAAATTTCTCTTCCGGTGTTGTAATTGGCACTGACTGGTCGATGTTTACATCGCGTGTTGAGGACGCTTGCCAAGAAGGCCTCGCCTGCAGCCTGGAAAATACTATAGCGGAAGCTATGCAAGCGTCCAAATGTAAATTACCATTTTCGTCTAAAATAACACAGTTTGACACCGAACTGGAAAAATTATGAGCTATACGAAGGCGTGCTGAACGACGATACAGACGCACAAGATCAATTTACGATCAAAGTGAAGCAAGACAGCTCCAGAAAAAGATTCAACGACGCATTTACAAGCTGGAGAGCGAACGCTGGAAAGCATTCTGCGAATCTCTACACCCTCATAAACCGCTGTCATATATCTGGAGAACAGTTCGTGGTCTTCGCTCCTCTCTGCAACAACGCCACCCTTTTAAAGCTTTGGCACTCCATCATGGAAAAACAGAACTCGAGGTGGCTGAAGAATTTCGCACGAGATTTGCCGGGAATATTATGAACGAGAGCATCGACGCCGTAATCGTTCCTGAGACGCGATTACCAGAAATGGCCATTCCATTCACCATGAAAAAACTAGAAGGTGCGTTAGTCGCTTCTTAACACATGTCGTCATCAGGTCCTGATGAGATTACTTATAGTGCGTTGGGACACCTTGGACAAAAAGCCAGAAAAGAACTTTTAACATACTTTAACAACTCCTGGCTCAGCGGCAGTGTTCCCCGAGAACGGAAAATAAGTCGATAATTACCACTTTTGAAATCAGGAAAATCCCCATTGGACTTGACAGCGTATTGCCCTATTGCCCTCGCAAGCTGCCTCGGAAAAGTGATGGAAAGAATGGTTCTATTTCGTCTCGAGTGGTACTTAGAACGATACACCAAATACCCTTCTTGCATGGCAGGCTTTTGTTGGGGCAGCTCCTCCATCGACTGTGTCCTTGACTTATCGACATTTGTTCAGCAAGAAAAAAGTCGTAAGCGCATATCAGTGGCACTCTTTCTTGACGTGAAGGGTGCATATGATAATGTAGGTCACGAAGCCATCCTCACTTCTCTTGCAGCGATGGGCATTGGTGGACGAATGTTTCAATGGATAAAAGATTATATATCTGGCAGGGGTTTCATTGTGCAAACATATGAGGGTACAACTGCTGAACATTACACCTACTGCGAAGTACCTCAGGGAGGTGTTATAAGCCCCACATTGTTCAATGTTGCCCTCATTTGTCTGGTGAAGGTTCTGCCAAAGTCGGTGTGCCTATCTATATACGCCGATGATATTTGCCTCTGGAGTGCTGCAGTTACTCGCCCTCAGGTGCGTGCACGAATACAGCGGGCACCAACCCTCACAACAGCCTACATTCAGAAACAAGGCCTAACAATATCAACTGTGAAGTGCGCGTTGATGGCGTTTACACGCAAACCAATGACGCCATACCCTGTTTACATCAATGGGCAGAGTGTCAAATATGCACGGACGCATCGTTTCCTGGGCATATTAACCGACAGAAGTCTTTCGTGGAGCCCGCATTGTGCGTACTTGAAGAAGAGACTGCTATCTATCGTGCATATAATAAAATTCATGTGCGGGAAAGCATGGGGAACTTCTGTGGCCTCCATGCTACAGCTGTACAGGGCCCTATTTCTGGGTCTATTGCGCTACAGCTTGCCGGTACTGACCAACACTTGCAAATCCAATACTCATTCATTGGAGATTTTGCAGGGTCAGACACTGCGTATCTGCCTAGGACTGCCCGGATGCGCTTCTACTTATGCCACAATCATGCTTGCCAAAGACCATCCGGTCAAGAGATATAGAGTTGTGGATTGCCTCAGAGCGCACATTCAACATGCTAGTCTTGTCCCCGACCACCACTTGGCCCTTCTACCCTCCGGAAGACCACATGCTAAGTTTTCAGACGTCATAGCCAAGCACCTAAACAGCATTCCATCAAGATATACGCCAGCTACGAGAATGGCATGTCCTTTGTGGTGCCTCGACCAGCCGCAAGTACGTCTAGAAATTCCGGGTATCAAAAAGAAAAGCAATCATTCCAGAGTAGCATTGAAGCAAGCAACACTGCTATTAATACATGAGTTGTACTTGGACCGAACGCAGATATACACTGATGCGTCCGTCTTGTCAAGCAGCTCATCAGGTGCCGCTGTAATTCCAGCTGCAGCAATGACAATCAAGTTTAAGTTGTCGCATATGACTACATCTACGGCATCAGAGCTTGCTGCTATAAGGGCTGCTTCACAATATCTCGTCCAAGAACGTCTAGAAAATTGGGTCATATTCTGTGATTCGAAGGCAGCGCTTCAGAGTTTGCAGTCTGCCGTGCGTAGGAGAGTCATGAACAATTGGTACAAGAAATAAGACAATGCCATCATGAAGCTCTAGCACGAGGGCATGATATTATATATCAATGGCTTACTGGACATATTGGTATTACTGGAAATCAATTAGCCGATGATGCAGCCCGCTTAGCCCATGAAGGAACCCGTGTAGTCCCGATTCCTCTATCAAGGAATGATGCAGCAAGACAACTTTACCTGCTGGCTCGAGATCTCACACGCACGTTCTGGTCGTCTACCAGCTTCCAAAGGTGTCAATTTTATGAACTGGATCTTTCGCTCAAGCTAAAGCTACCATCACAACTTTTCCGCTCCGACGCGACACTGTTATGCCGTCTTTGGTTGGGTGTTGCATTTACAAAGGTGTACTCCTTTCGCATTGGTATGGCAGACACTCCTACATGCGACTACAGTGGAGCTGAAGAGACCATCGAACACGTCCTGTGCAGCTGCACTTGCTACGACACACAGCGATGCCAGCTCCGGATGGTTTTGAATCAACTTGACCCCGGACCATTTTGTGTGCAGAAGATTCTAGGACCTTGGGCACCTGCCTCAGTTGCGCATAAAGCGACTGAAGCACTGCTACTTTACTTAAAGTCAACAAACCTGAGCGACCGCCTGTAGACTGTGTGTGCTCCCCGAGTGTGCTCGTGATTGTGTGTACCTTCTCATCTCTCTGCAACCTCTTTTCTTCCCTTCATCCCTTCCCCAGTGCACGGTATCAAACCGGATGTGCGTCTGGTTAACCTCCTTGCCTTTTTTGCGTCTTTATCTCTCTCTCAAAAGCATATATGGCTCTTCGGAAGAGCTATGGTAATGTTCTTAATGTGGTAATCATTTTAGGCACTAAAATTTTGCGAATTCAAAATCTATGATTGCTGACCTTTTTTATAAATATTTTAGTTCTATTGTTCCTTACCTATGTATTTCTTTCGACTCACATTATCAAGTCCAGCGTTTTTACTATCAGTTCATTTGTTTGAAAGCTATACTATGTGCAATGTCGGTATGTATTTCAATATATTTTAAGCGAAGATTCAATGGTTGTGGATTGCAAACTTTACCGACAGTTTACGAATGCATTGTAGAAGACTGCGACGTCTTATTGCACTTTTTCAGCATCTTTGTATCTTGCACAATTTTTTCAGCAAAAATATTTTACCCGGTTTAAAGCTCGTTTTTTATGTAGCAAGATACTCGATATGCTAATGCTCATCCAAAGAAAACATAGCCACACCCTGAAAAAATGATTCCTTTCAAAAAGCGAGTACCTGCGCAAGGGTGTATATCTGTGACAAACCAAGACAGGAAATTCCGTGGTGCGGAAACGAATCACGACAACAATACAACGCTCGCATCAGCAAGCGATACTTCCACATCGCTTTCCGCTTTGTGACAGGCCTTCGTTTTGACTGAGTCAGACCGCATTTGCACATGAGTAAGTCTGTGTCAGGAACAATGCAAACCACAGTATAAGCTCACCTGATACTCCGAAAACGTAAATAAGTATTCCAGAACAAACCCTCTCGTAGAGCGGCATATAAAGAGAGAGCAACACATTTTTTTTCGTGTATGACTTATCGCTTGCACACTTTTGTGACATCTCGTGTTAGGAAACACAAGCAGGATATCAAAAAAAGCAACTTCTGCATAGACATGTTTGGGCCAAGAAAGTAAACAAATATATGCGCCTGTCAGCAGCTTTTCTATGCGCAGCTTCGTTCAGACCCACGTCGGCGAAATTGCGATCTCGGCAAGGTGAAACTAGGTGCCGTACAGGCATTCTTGATTGCAATTCTCGATGCATATATCAGTGAAATGTTTCCTTCAGTGATTCTTATTATAGCCTACAGAAAATATTTATGATGATAATCTAGACATGGGGCATCAAAAAATCACAGGCGCAGAGCCGTCTAGAAAAGGCAGGCCACATGCATGTTGTACCAACTGTGTTTCTTCAAACATGGAGTTTGTTGTCTTCTATATATCTAAAGAAATATATTTCGTGTTTCAGAAACACGGCCTTATTTTCACAGTCCCTGCAAACTCAAACGAAACATAACAACGTTGCAATTCAGAGTGTAGACACGCGGTAACTTGCAAAGTTTCGTAATTCTCCACCGATAACGGCTGTTATGCTTCTCAAACTCAAATATCGGCCCCATTTTATTTCACAATGCGTTCTTCAGTTGTCTTGTTGAGTCACATGGTATGCTGGTGCCACTTTAAAAATAGCAACCTGATAATAATAAACTTGCGGCAACGCCTTTTGTTAGCTTAATTTTATGAAACATAAAACCGTTTTTCATCATTCTTGGTGTAAATTTATTAGAACCTGCACATATTAGTAAGTTGAATATTTTATTGAACTAATACCGCAAAAGTTTCTTAAAATAGCCCCTGCTCTTCCTCATATTTGCCACACCACATGTCCGTGTGGCTCAGTATTTGAAACCTTCAAAATTGGGATCAATATTTGTGTGTAAAATTGTTGGAAGTGGGGCTTTACCTACTGATAACTAGGCATCATGACGTTTATTGCATATCTACACATGTGAGGTCATTGAAAGCGAAAGCAGACTTGTAACAGCCAAGCTGTCCTTAGTAAAGCTTTTCGTGCCGGGGATCCATGGCAGCGATTGTGGGCATCATAACAGGTAATGCTAAAGACATTGAGTAACTTCCAATACTTACCACTGGTCCACTAAAACTGAAGAAAACGGTTGGTCCAACAAACGCGTATTCACCGCAATAATATGCGTTGCCTATCTCAAATCAATCATCATCAAAACTGCTTATGCATCACAGAAATTTGGTAAATTACTCAATGCACAACTAGCACTAAAAAAAGAGAGATAACATTTAGCCCAACATATGGCGTGTGCTTTACCACAGTGAAAGAACTATCCCGTGATACCTTGTGGTTACGAAAGGTGGTGTCTCTACTACGTCCTGTGAATGATTTTAGTGAATAGCAGTATATCTGAGCACATAAAATATCTGAGCACATAAGTGGAGGCTTCTTATAATAATACTTGTATAAAAGTGTGGTATAGCTAAGGTGCGAAACAAAAAGAAAACGACACGTCCACTTGACAGGTCAATAAAGAGTGTTGAATTGAGAGCATACGGTACAACTTATCTAAAAAAAGTGCAATACGTAAAAATACTTTAGCATGATGAATTAAACGCCAACAGCTTCGCAGTTTCATCGGTGTCACTAAAGCGAAGCTGGCTCAGTTTGTTTGCGTATTCATACGCTTGCAACATTTGAGCGTACGGGACAACAATTTCCTCAGTATTTCGTGAGCTCTAAGGATGCTGCCACACGATCTGATACACTGAATGAAAGTTCGAATTATGATGTTGCTAAAAACTGTAACTGCTACGAGCCATTGAATTATTGTGTCTGTTTTCTATCAGAAATAAAGTGCCTCCGCAAAATAAACGGCAAACTTCAAAGGCTTCAGAAGTTCTATAGTCTGCATACTTGACGTCTTGATAACGTTTTTTTTTTCTGAAGACATTACGTCACCGCTTGTTAGAAGTGACGCGTAGTCTTCCCGGCTCGGAAGTAGCCGCAAGCTTTCTTTTGTAGAACGACATATTTACTGCATCTTGGTGATCTTAATACGCTAGGGTGTCAACGCTACTAAAAAAGTGGGGAACGAGACGCCTTTGCCGCGAAACAAGGACCATAACTTGGCTTTGAGGAGAGAACGAGTAAGTAATGTAGGAAGGAAATCGTTCGTCTCTTTGCAACTGCTATAGGTACAGTGTTAGAACTCTCGCGGGTTCGTTTACACACTTGATTCTCTCGTGAAAAGCGCTAGTTAGATGTTGCTCGGTGAGTTAAATATTCAGACCACTCAAGTCTTGCATCTCTCTCTCCTCAGGTAAAGAAGAAAATGTTACGTGAAACAAATAAAATACCTGAAAGCTAAGCGAACCACATAATCTTCTACGCACATGAGTACAAATAAAAAATTGGCAGATTCCACGTACAGTGGGAATCGACGATATACGAAGCACGAATGAGAAATGTTGATATGTCTTTTTAATATCAGGACAATGTTACGAGGTGGAGATAAATGATGCCGTAAATAACTTCCATGTCATGATTACCATATTTGGATGTGTCGTTTACCTGCGCCATCTACTGACGTCACGTGATACTGGATTCAGTATATATGGAGCTAGCGAAACGACCACAAGCTCACTTTGAGCGTGGTATGTTGACATGTTCTTACACGACACGCGTGTCAAGATTATCATGTTTGCACCAGTCATATATTTCGTCATTCATTGACGTCACGTAACAAAAAAGTTGGTATATCTGGAGCTAGCGAAATGGCCATGAGCGCATCATGAAGGGCCCATTATACTTCAATGTAACATTGACGCGCGCACACGCTGGGCACAGCGACGCTACGTTAGCAAAACGCGAGCACTCTATAGTCTGACGCCAGGCGCGACCATTGTCCGTCGGTGCGGCCCGACGACCACCGGTGCAAAATTCGACATGCTACACTGCGCGCCGATGCGTTACCCAGACAACACTGCGTCTCCCTCTTTTCGTGACAGAGGGACGCCGGACACGCTGAATCGCACATACGTCTAAGCAACTCAGCGCGGCGCGCGCCTGCGAGTATATGGCATGACCCGCGCCTGACGTGGCAACAGCAGCGGGACGTGACAAAATGAACGCCAGCGAGTACGCGCACCGCGTCACGTCGGAATGTATTGGTGCCTTGAATGTGGCATGTAGTCATGTTCTCACGTGACACGCATCTCATGATTATCATGTTCGCACCAGTCACATACCTTTGTCATCCATTGGCGAATACCCAATTGCGCATATGTGAAACTGGTGAAACGGCCATGAGCGCATCATCAGTGTGGCATGTAGTCATGTTGTTACATGAGACGCCTGTCATAATTATCATGTTTGGATATGTCAATTACCTATGTCATCCGTTCGCGTCACATAATACCAAGTTTGGTTCATGTGAAGCTAGCGAAACGGCCAAGAGCGCATCATGAGCGTAGCATGAAGTCATGTTGTTACATGACACGCATCTCATGTTTATCATGTTTGCACCAGTATCATACCTTGATCATCCATTCACGACCCGTAATACAAAATTTGGTATAACTGAAGCTGGAGAACCGGCCGCCAGAGCATAATGATAGTGGCATGTAGTCATGTTGTTACATGGCACACATCTAATTATTATTATTTTTGCCCCAGTCACATACCTTCGTCATCGATTCACGTACTGCAATACCGAATTTCGTATATGTGACACCAGAAAAACGGCCGCGAGAGGCACCAGCAGCGTGGCATGTAGTCATGTTGTTACATGAGACGCATGTCATGGTTTTCATGTTAGGGTCTGTCGCTTATGTTCGACATGCAATCATACCATTTCATATACCAGTGTTGCAACATGCCATGTCAACGAAACCCCCGCAAGAGCTGCAGGACCATAAAATGTAAATCATGACATTCATGACATTCGAGTCATGATTTTCATGTTATGACAAGTCAAATACGTTCTTCATATTTAGTCAGTCATGTTATGCCATACTAAGTTTGGTATCGATACCATTATCGAAACGGCCAGAAGAGCTAGAAATCTGAGGCGGCTAGATAGATAGATAGATAGATAGATAGATAGATAGATAGATAGATAGATAGATAGATAGATAGATAGATAGATAGATAGATAGATACGCTCAAAGTCGCCAAAGTTCGCTAAGAAATGGTTCGCATTAAAAAAAATGGCAGCATATCCACGGAGTGAATAATGGATAGGGGGGGAAGCATCCGTACGTCCATTCGTTCTTGCTTCCGTCCATCCATGCGTTGGTCTATGGGGCCGCCCTTGCGTAAATCCGCCCGTCCGTGCGTGCGTCCGTTCGTGCGTCCGTTCGTTCATCTGTGCGTCCGTCCCTGTTTTCATCCATGCATCCGTTGTCCATGCGTTTTCATTCATGCATACGTTTGTCCTTGCGTCCATCCGTCCGTGCAGCCATCTGTGCGTCCGTCCATGCATCTGTTTGTGTGTCCGTTCGTCCACCTATTCAACACCCCAATACCACCTAAACCTTTCTAAAACCTTGGAGGTTAGGCACAGCGAGTATAATGTAGCACACCTTTCTTGTCTTCTGTGCATTGTTGAACAATAGAAAATGCCCAGCGTGCGCGTTATCTAAAAGCCGACTTTTCCTGTTTCTCATCAGGATAACATTGATAACAGTATAACAGTATAACATTGAGCACTATCTTTTATTCTTCAACAACGCACAGAAAAAATCTCTCACCGGCACCACCTTGGAGGTCAAATTGTTATCTTGTTACACTTTACTACAACGGCTACGAGGCACGAACGGTGGCCGCTATAAGAAGCTTCGCCCCTAAAAACAGACGGAGAAACAAACGTTATCTTGGGTTTATCAAATATTTTGGCATCGCGCACTATACGAGTGCCAGAGAAAAGTTTCTTTGCATGTTTCATTACAATGTGAAGGATTCAGCAAAGAGCGTGAAATTATTTTCTGCATCATGCGTTCAAGCTACCATGATTTTTTTTTGTTTCTTTTAGTTCGAGGATTTCTCCAGTGCACTGGCCTCACTGCTAAGCGCCTCGTATGAGGCCCTTTATGCCCGTATATCCGAGGACGGAGAAGAAGAGACATAGAGAGAGGGAGAAATGTTGCAGGGTTCCTAGTGGATGGTTGTAATACCTTGCAGCCTCGCTTAATTCCGACTCTTCGCTAGAACGAAACAGCAGTGGGACCCTACCTGAATCATAAAAAAAACAAAAAACACCCGAACCGAGTTTGTAAATTAAAGCCCATTCGAATGTAGGCGCTGTTTTCGTTTCGAGCTGCGAGTGCTTTGGAAGCCAGCAACGCCGTACGTTCCGAATACCGCTGTTGATGCAGGCATAAAAGCGCGTCAGTAAATAGCAGATATCCTGCCTTCTTCGCACTCTACATGTTTCTTCATAACACTCGGCGTGTTCAGATTTCTGTTTCTTTTCTTTTTTTTATGAAGTTCACTGTTGCTTCTAGGCAGGATATTTTCAGTACGTCAACGTATTTAGTCGAGTGAATGCCAGCGTACCGCGAGCGCTGATGCATAGGTTAGTTTTCCGGGAGAAAATAAGTGAAAACTAAAACTGCAGCAAATTGTTACGAAAAGAAGCAGAGCAGTGCGATAAAAGCAGACAAGTTTATCGCTGTGATCAGTGAATTTTGAGGTCAGTAATGCTCAAATAACAAAAAAGAACATGGTTGGCAGAAACATGGTGTTTAGGTATCACCCTAAGTAAGCACGTAAATATCAAGGTAAAAATACTTTGGGCATTGAAGTGTAACTGCTACAAACATTCAGCACGAATAGGAGCACATATTGTAAAGCCCGAGCAAGCAAAAGCCACATCGTCTTTACAATTCATTTTATTTCCGGTTGTTAGAGGTACATTTCTGTTTCCGCTTCATTCCATCTTTGTGTGCTTTGTACGCATTACTGTAGTAACAGTTTTGCTTCTTTTAGACGCTTTTCTTGGGAAAGACAAACTAAAAAGAGCACTCCTCCATGCGGTTTAAAACACGATAGTCTTCCTTGGAATACTTGAATGAAGTAATTTATTCTGTGTGCCTTTCTGGTTGTTAGTCGATCGCTCTATTCAGCCACCCAGTGAAAGGGCAAGGATGAAACTTTTGCTGAACTCCCAACCCTCTTTATCTGCTGGCAGCGTTCATACTTGCGAACGTTGTTGATTAAAAAGCAAATGTCACGCATATTTGATGCGCAACGTCAGCATTAGGTGAGGTGTTTCTTTATAGAAAATGCAGAGATACGTAATTCAAAAGACCCTATTGTTTGGACGCTGTGCTGAGAATAAAACACGATGCCCAGAAAAGCGTGTGTTTCCTACGCTTCGCTAACACGATACCGTGCGGCCACCTACCATTGGACCTGCGTTCTACAGAAGCTTTCGTTTCCCGACAATGCTGGCAAATGGCGTCACGAAGCCTTTCCAGTCAAAAGACTATCATCTTTCGACGACATTTGCAACGTATAGCATGCAGATAGCGGCCAGTTTTTTAGGTAAACGTTTCTGATTTCATTAGCTATTTTATGTTGTTTGTGTCATCTATATAGGTTTGTACTGAAACACTCTTCAGGTTCAGTGAAGTATACATGTGTTTTTTTCTCTAACGATTTTCTCAGGGTGACGTGTATATCAATAGAAAAATAACATGTTCTTAACAGCCATCACATCTCGTTTTTTTTCATAATTCATGCCATATGTGAACGCAACCCCCTAGAGAATTATTATATCAGTTTAAAAAGATTGCTTGCAAGTAAATTTTGATGCCTGAATGATTCAATTTAGCACTTTTATTGGTTTCATAGTTATTCAAAAAGCTGAACTTATGTTATTTATTAATATTCTTTCGCTTTTACTTAAGACATTAGGCTGTTTTGCAAACCATTCCCTGCGTATAGTGTGATGGTAACCTGTTCTGCAACGCTGGTAAAATGTTCTTAACTAACATTTTATTCGCTAACACAATGTTACTTCGAGTTTTCGAAAAATTTATAGCTAGTTAGCATTGCGAAAATCATCTGCCGTGTGATGTAGTTAAAAAACTGCTAAACACATCAGCCTCCGCAGGCTTGGCAAATAGATGGGGAAGGCGGTAAAAAACACCACCATGAAGTTGAGCCGAACAACAACAGTTGAGCCGAACAACAGTTGAGCCGACCAAAATTTTCTGAATTTTTCGAAAACAAAGTCCGATCTTTCTCACACCGGGTACTTTTTTTGAATATTTCATTA
This sequence comes from Rhipicephalus annulatus, assembly GCA_013436015.1. Lineage (NCBI taxonomy): Eukaryota > Metazoa > Arthropoda > Arachnida > Ixodida > Ixodidae > Rhipicephalus > Rhipicephalus annulatus. The sequence goes on along the minus strand of WOVY01009408.1, from coordinate 110,539 downwards.
GGCCCCTGTATATCTCAAGCAATTCAATCGAAGGGCGGACAAGACTCGGCATGGTGCTTGTGCGTGACCACCAAATGAGCGAAAGTTGGGAAAACACTTTGTGTAATGGGATGCGGTGCTCGACGAAAAGATTGCGTTGAAGGCACACGCACGCAAGCTGACACAAAAAGCATTCTCTCATACGGGGCACTCTGATCAATGCTTGGGAGGGTGCTGGTGCTTTCATGAGGAAAGTGATGTCGAGCTTGCATTACCGGCAGGCCCTTCTGTGCACAAACCTATTGCTCTTCTTGCCTTCCTATCCTTTCTCGCGATGTTTTTTTGGGGGTGGGGGGAGGAACCGTATTTGAAGGTTCAGCCTATATATTCGCGGTCACCAATGTAGCCGACGCACTCAGCTTCACACTTTTTGTTCGTTTTTGTAAATATTTCTGTATATCTTGTTCTTTTTATAACAGCAGCTGTAGTGAACAGAAGCGGCGAAGGCCTGTCTGGGCCCATTTACCTTGCCTTTTGCCGCCTTGAAGTAAGCTGCAGTGGTTGTTATTCTTCGCACGGCACGGTTCCTTGTCGCATGCAGTCGTTCGCCTGGCTTCCTTCTCAGGCTACGGTGCCACTAGCCATTGCATATTTAAACGAGCTGCTTGTAACTTGCAATAGCGCTTCGCACTAAGTGTGGAATATACATAACGAGAAAACATGCATTATGAAGCAGGGAACGAGAAGCGAGTTTCACGTCTCTAATCTCATGGAACCAGAAATTTGGTGAAGGAGCGGGAGCGCAGACATTGGTTAGAAAGAATGCATATAAACGAAACGAAAAATCACATTAGATGCTTCACGGAAGTCGGCAATGAGAAGTATGCCCTCTCTAGTTTTTTTCGCTCTAAAAATAGTTTCATAATTAATAATTAACATTTTTTCTTAATTAGTAGTTAAAGTGTGCATTACTGTCAGCTCTGCAGAACAAGCGACCATCGCATACTTAGACGCACAAAACGCTGCACCTACTTTTCGCTTACTCTCAATGCCAGCGGTTACGAACTAATATACCGCTTTTGTGATTACAGTGCTTACTGCAATATTTCATAAAGTTGTCTCAATTCTAAGCCATGGCAGTCGCTCACCGATGCGGCACACTAAAAACACTGGTTTTCTATGGATTGTGTGAACGTCGAAGAATTTCGGACGGTCAATATTAGTCTGGATTCCGCAATTTCAGCATGTCTCTCAATCAGGCGGAGTTTACAGCCCACAAAATCTTCTGAGTTTTTCTATTGATGTCGAAGAAACTATAAGTTCGAAAATGAATTTTCATTGCAATGCGCCAATATTTCTGACAAATAAAAATCACAGGGCTAAATCAAAGACTTGTTTTTCTTTGTTAGACCAGCATCTATGATAACTAACATACAGTAACGCCTGGGAGAAATATTAGAAGTAATTGTAATGTTAATGTCAAAAAGAAAATAGAAGAAAAGTGTACGAGAACATATATTGCCACGGGCAGGGATCGAACCTGCGACCTTTGATTAACGCGTACGATGCTGTACTAGTGATACAAACGGAGCAAAATCAAGAGCGGTGCAGGTTAGTAGTATTCGCCACAGCATGGTAGAGAGTCTTAGGCAGAGGCATAAAATCATAATTCCACCCCACTACGTGCTCCCCGGAAATCATTACTGAAGGCGCTAGCGACGGAACCTCCGCAGTCTTCAATGCTGATAAACGTAACGAGGAAAAATGAATGTGGGGAAGAAATTTGACTGCAAGATGCAAAATTGGAAGTAGATTCATGAAGGTGTCTCTATTCAATTCAGCTTTTTTGTTTGTGTTTCCTTCAGGTTGACTTCCGTCGCAGCACAGTGTGGATAATGACGTTCATCGGGATTGAAAAATGAGCTTGAAGGGAAAGATACATAAAAAAACAGTGTTGCAAATAGATGACGAGGGAAGGTAATGAAGCGCACGCTCTTCTCCACGCAAAGCGGTGCCAGTGAAGTTGGATAGCGCGCTAGCTTGTGATTGCGAACAAAAGTAGGTCATCATCATCATCATCAGCCTGTCTACGTCCACTGCAGGACAAAGGCCTCTCCCATGTTCCGTCAGTTAACCCGGTCCTGTGCTTGCTGTTGCCAATTTATACCCGCAAACTTCTTAATCTCATCTGCCCACCTAACCTTCTGTGTCCCCCTACCCCGCTTCCCTTCTCTGGGAATCCAGTTGGTGACCCTTAATGACCAGCGGTTATCCTGTCTACGTGCTACATGCCCGGCCCATGTCCATTCCCTCTTCTTTATTGCAGCTATGATATCCTTAACTCCCGTTTGTCTCCTAATCCACTCTGCTTTCTTCTTGTCTCTTAAGGTTACACCTACCATTTTTCTTTCCATTGCTCGCTGCGTCGTCCTCAATTTAAGTTGAACCCTCTTTGTGAGTCTCCAGGTTTCTGCTCCGTAGCTAAGTACCGGCAAGATACAGCTGTTATATACCTTCCTCTTGAGGGACAGTGGCAATCTACTTGTCATAATTTGAGAGTGCCTGCCGAATGTGCTCCACCCCATTCTTATTCTTCTAGTTACTTCAATCTCGTGGTTAGGCTCTGCGGTTATTACCTGCCCTAAGTAGACATAGTCTTTTACAACTTCAAGTGCACTATTACCTATCGCAAAGCGCTGCTCCTTTCCGAGGTTGTTGTACATTACTTTCGTTTTCTGCAGATTATTTTAAGACCCACCTTTCTGCTCTCCTTGTCTAACTCCGTAATCATGAGTTGCAATTCGTTCCCTGAGTTACTCAGCAATGCAATGTCATCGGCGAAGCGCAGGTTACTGAGGTACTCTCCATTAACTCTAACTGTTCCCATTCTAGGCTTCTGAAAACGTCCTGTAAGCACGCAGTGAATAGCATTGGGGAGATTGTGTCCCCCTGCCTTACACCCTTATTTATTGGTATTCTGTTGCTTTCTTTATGAAGCACTATGGTAGCAGTTGTTCCCCTGTAGATTTCTTCCAGAATGTTTATATATATTTCATCTACGCCCTGATTCCGCAGTGTCTGCATGACGGCTGATATTTCTACTGAATCAAACGCCTTCTCGTAATCTATGAAGGCTATGTATAGTGGTTGGTTATACTCTGAGCATTTCTCTATTACCTGATTGATAGTATGAATGTGGTCAATTGTTGAGTAGCCTGTCCTAAATCCTGCTTGTTTTTTTTGATTGATTGAATTCTAATGTTTTCTTTAATCTGCTAGCATATACCTTTGTAAATAGCTTGTATATTACAGAGAGCAAGCTGATCGGCCTGTAATTCTTCAAGTCCTTGTCATCTCCTTTCTTATGTATTAAGATGATGTTAGCGTTCTTCCAAGACTCTGGTACTTTTCCTGTCAGGAGACACCTCGTAAATAGAGTGGCTAGTTTTTCTAACACAATCTGTCCTCCATCTTTCAGCAGATCTAATTTTACTTGATCCTCACCAGCAGCTTTGCCTCTGTGCATGCTCTCCAAAGCTTTTCTGACTTCTTCTATCATTACCGGTGGGGTGTCGTCTGGGTTACTGCTAGTTCTTATAGTATTAAGGTCGTGGTTGTCTCGGCTACTGTACAGATCTCTGTAAAACTCCTCCGCTATTTTAACTATCCTATCTATATTGGTAGTTATTTTGCCTTCTTTGTCCCTTAGTGCATACATCCGCCTTTTGCCTATCCCAAGTTCCCTTTTCACTGCTTTGACGCTTCCTCCATTTTTCAGAGCGTTCTCAATTCTCTCCATGTTATACCTTCTTACATCGCATACCTTACGTCTATTAATCAACTTCGAAAGCTCTGCCAGTTCTATTTTGTCTGTTGTACTTGACACTTTCATGATTTGACACTTCTTAATTAGGTTCTTCGTTTCCTGGGAAAGCTTGCCGGTGTCCTGTCTAGCTACCCTGCCTCCAACTTCCACTGCACACTCCGTGATGATACTCGTCAGATTATCATTCATTGTATCTACGCTAAGGTTGGTTTTCTCGCTAAGAGCAGAGTACCTGTTCTTCATGCCTCCGGGTAAAAGTGGCAACACAGTGAGTAGACTCATGAGTGTTTAGAAGAAGTGGTTAACGACTCAGTGCTCTACTATGGGAGAGTATACCGAGTACTCCAAATCCTAAGAAAGCCAGGCGGGGCGTTTTCTTTCGGTGTAGTAAGCCTAAAACCACTGGCTGCTTACGCGGGAAGGATGTTTTCGCACGTGGCTTCCGAGCAAGGGAGGCGATGGGTTCATTTTTTTTCTGTCGCCAGCGCTCGAGAGTTTTACAGCGAAAGCTGCTATGAGATCAGAAAATGAGTCAAGCGCAGCGCCCTAATTGTCCACCGACGCCACCGCCATTGTCCGTAACCAGTATCACAAGAAATAAGAAAAACCTCAGTAAATAGATAAACACCAAGGACACAATGGTATTCTAACACTGGTCCACTGCGTGCTAGTTCAGTATTCTACCACTGAGCCACGATGGTTGGAACTCGTTTGTAAAGTGGCCTAAAGCAGGTTTGATGTGGGGAAAGTAATCGCGTCATTATGAGTATTGAAGCGTTTTAGAACTGCAAAGAAACAACTAGACGTCACACAATGTAAATTGCGTAACGAGTGCCTCGTCGAAGTCATTAGAAAACTTGTTATTGAACGCCTAATAACTGAATCGCATGCCCACTTTTGGCATAATTCCTCATCGTCGTCAGACACTGCATAAAAAATTGCACAAGATTGCATTATGGTTTGAAAACGTTACATCGTCAAAGTGGGATGCTCCGCTACGTAGTGAGGATTCAAGGACGCAGCTATGGGCAGTCGAATGAGCGTACGATGTGGCGCACAGGTTAGGCCTACCTGTGTCGATGTGAGAGCAGCCCGCTACGTGCTAGTTCAGAACTCGACGAACCTAAATAAACTTTTTCCACACCCATACTCATACAAAACTGCTAGCCACAGTGTAGCGTATACCACGCTTCTCCGAAGAATGACGAAGGATGGCTTAGTGAATGCTGGCCTAAAGACTGTTTGGAAAATGCTCTTAAAGGCCACTCTTCAAGCTTTTGCTGTGACTGTGCTGCGCGTTCCACGCAGGCCTGGGATGTTTTGCTCGCCTGTGTGGCGCAAATGACGTGAGGGGCTATGTTAATATTCCACACTTTATACTAAAAATAGTCGTGACGGCATGGCAGCGTAAACGCCGAAAGCAAAAAAAAATCTATCTATAGTGCTGAAATAATTCATGTTGGAATAGGTCAACATTCGGTGAATAGGGTGTATACTCACACCTCATGTAGTGCCACAGCTACGGCCTCAAGAGCGTTCACTTTCACAACTGAGCTCAACCAAGTGCATCGAAAGAGAGCCAAGAATCTGGGGGTATATGCTTGTGCAGCAGTACTTTGACCCATTGATTTTCCTGCAACTTGCTGTCATTTTATGCTCCCTCCTGCGCTTTTCCCCTGGGATCTCTCTGGGTCTGTTTTGCCAGAGCAAGCTGGACATTCCTTACGTTGATGGGCAAAAGAATAGCACAGTTTTGTTTGGGCACCTATCCAGTTTCTTCCGGTATGAGAACAAACAAGTCGTCAAAGGCAGTGGTGATAGGGGGACCCTAACCAAATTCATTACTCCGTTGGCTCGAAGGTAAACAGGGTTTGTTTGGAAGCACAAGTAAGATCCGGTAGGCACAGCAGGCTCTATATATAAGCTTAGTGGCAAAGCTTACCCGAGGGTCCAGAAAGGAACGTCTTCCTGCTGTTATTTCTTACTGATTGTACTACAGTGCCGCAGGTAGAGATGTAAGGGTGCAGTTGGTGTATTGACATTGATTAGATAGAGTCGCAGTCAATATGACACGTGTCAATATGTAGCAAAAAAAACAAATGAGGTGAGAAAAATCTATGTAAAGCAGATAAAAGAAAACGAAGTTCACACTCTGTGGGCCAGTTTTCAAAAAAAAAAGTTGACCAGCGGAATCGGCAGCAACCGTGATTTCCGCTGAAATTTTGCGGGAACTTCTTTCAAGAAAAAGATGATTTTCATGGACAATATTTTTATTTAATATTATCGCTGAATGCTTTCAACTTATTTTGCGCGAAATTTCACGTCACATCAATGTTACTATGCTTTATTCTCGACGAAATAAATTATGGAGTCTGGAAGAAGAACAATAAACCTTTTACACTGAGAGTGAGGTGAAATATCTGATATTAGTGAAACATAGATTCTCTATTTCAATGAAGGCTAAAAGAAAACATCTCTGGTGATTGGGAGGGATTGCTCAGCAACAATGAAATACCGAGTTCTGTTACTAGAAACGAGTGGTTGGTGACTACTGGATTACACGATTTCGGTGTAAAAAACAACGTCTTACGTTTTTTTATTGCGCCAGTGTGTTTAGCTGCGTTTACACTCGACTGAAATATATCATATATTTTTAATTTTGCTGGAAAATAGTATTCTACACATAAATACCCCGGCCTGCGCGCAAAGGACACCACAGTCACAATGAAAACTGTAAGAGCGCCGTTTCTATAAAACTGGTTTCAAACTTCCTTCCGTTTGCTAATAAAAATAAGACTTGGCAAGACGCCCACTACTTTATTAATTGATTCGATGGCTGACGGTGATGTAGAATTATGAGGGAGCTCTCTCTACTGTGCAACGACAGGTTACACAATTCGCGTTCTGTGATGCCTAGTTGTTGTTTTACTCTTCTACGAGGTTACGTTGAAACGTTGAAGCAGTTTCTTCCCAAAATAACGCTTTTATAGTTTTTTTCGGGCGCAAATTTTGAGCACCGACATAGTCCAGTAGTAGAACACTGAGTTGCCCTAAGGAAGACCTAGATGCAAACGCCGTTCTATCCAGAATACTTATTTTATTTTGCTGCTGTGGCACGGAGCACTTTGTCGTGGTTGCGGGATTGATTACAGGGCTGACTAAGGCAGGAGCGGGTGCCTAAAAGCTGCTCATTCGAATGCAAATGTACAGGATGATAAAACGTGCTCGCCCAACTCGGAAAAACTGCATGGTATACCTGTAAAACATACATGTATAACTGTCTCTGCAGATACAGTCACCTTTTATCAACTATGAAATATGACTGTTTATCTTCAAAGCTAACGTTCATATAAACCAGAAAAAATGTGGCAAGATAAATAAAACAAGAGAACCTTCCTTGAAATTCATTGCATCTTTTACGTGGAAGCTCACCTGCTCCATTACAATCGTGTATTAACTATGGGGCTCGACTGTTCAACCAAAGGTTGCCCTGCCGCGGTGGTCTAGTGGCTAAGGTACTCGGCTGCTGACCCGCAGGGCGCGGGTTCGAATCCCGGCTGCGGCGGCTGCATTTCCGATGGAGGCGGAAATGTTGTAGGCCCGTGTGCTTAGATTAGGGTGCACGTTAAAGAACCCCAGGTGGTCAAAATTTCCGAAGCCCTCCACTACGGCGTCTCTCATAATCATATAGTGGTTTTGGGACGTTAAACCCCACATATCAGTATATCAACCAAAGATTCCTTGTTGAAATGCCCACCAAAGAGGCCGCATTTCGAGAGGAGGGGATAATGGCTGGGGCCCATGTACTTCCATTTAGGTGAGCCTGAGAGAATGCAAAGTGGCCGAATTTCGCAGAGCCTCCCTCTAAGGCATCATTGACATGCACATCGTAGTTTTGGGACGCTAAACCCCAACAAATGGCATTAGTGATATCACCGCTTCTGTCATATTCCACTTCTCACTGAACCTGATAAAGATAACAAATAAAATCGATTATGTTAGCAGGAAGTATTTGTGGTTAATATTGGACTTTGCGGGAGCTGATCAGTCAAGTTCGAGGCTTGATCTCGAAAATGGCTATCGATCTTTCCTCTTCACCGCAAACACACCTCGAAGCCGAGGGTCAGTCAGGCAGTTTATACCATCTAGCCATGCGGGTCCATTCACTCGACAGTACCCGCTTGCTATAAAAGGTCATGGCTCACACCCTGAGCTGGTCTCGAAAACAATAATAGTAGAGAGATGACAAAAAGATGAAACGTGTAAGCGCCACAAGGACTACAGTGCAGAAAACTAAAAAAAAGAACATGGCTTTTTCCATTCGTGAAACAAACTTGTCCTTTTTCACGATCAGTTTCATTTACGAGGCTGTAAATTGCGGGTAAACGAGCTGGATCACCACTTGCGATTGATGATCAGGCTCGTTTATGCTGTTCCACAGCTGGAGTATATATTAAGCGAGAGAATACGTGTACAAGTATAGCGTTGTGGCCTTTTATGAGCACTTACTGCGTTCCTCTGAGGGTCAGGCTTGTACCGATATTAAGTAGGTCATGCAAGATGGCTAAATAAAAACGCCAAGAAGCCTGTATTAGGTACATTGTAATGTACGTGGAGACCACGCCTGGGGAGTACATGCTTGTAGAATTTTTATAGAACCATTCGGGATGATGTTAACATATGTCGCTGGAAACTTGCCAAGGTGTAACAACAAACCAGAACGAAATAGCGTAAATTGAAGAGCGAATCTGCAGCCGAACTGTGGTTTTGTTCAATGAGTACTTGTTGACAAGCTGTAGGAATCGATGCTTTACGAATAATTGCTTTGTGGTTTTCAATGACCCAAAACCATCATATGATAATGATAGACGCCGTAGTGAACGGCTCAGGAAATTTCGGCCACCTGAGTTTTTTTACGTGCACCAAAAATCGATGCTTTATCAGTTGGCCGCAGTGTAACTATGCATTCCCAAATAATATCAAGTTTACAAAGAGATATCAAGGACGCTTGATTTTAATATCAAAATAATAAAATGTGTTGCTGTGGGGCTATGAGTTCAATATTTGAGGATACATACCAAGATATGTGTAAACTGGTAGCGTAAAATGTGTAGAAAGGCACGTATCCAGTAATTGGTGGCTCGTTACTACCGTCGCCATCTACATATTGAGGAGGCCAAAAACAGCAGTGACGTCGTGCATTTGCTTTACATGGCGTGAAATTCTAAGCTTTCTCGAGTACTTACGTTTTAAGTTCAATTATAAACACGCAATTGTATTGGGCCTTATGGCTCACTCATTGCATTCGCGAGAGAAGAGGAAGAGCAAGAGGATAAATTGAGGAAAAAAGCTTGTTTTATTAGCCAAATAGTGTTCTTAAAATATACACCGAAAGCTTTGCAGATCAAATTGTGGCAACCGTTCAGGAGCACAATAGCATGAAAGTTCGAACAGTCACGTTGCCCGAACGTGGAAACCCGCTGCACCGAGACAGCAGCCTTAAGAATATCGCGTTGGCTACCGTAGAGTACAGCATCTCGTTGCTTAGCGTGTCGGATGCACCGTCTGTGAACGGCGAGGGCACACTGGCCGTGCGAAAGTGAAGGCAGTCGGCTGTTACAGGAGCCGCACTCTACACATTCTGTGAGCTATTTTAGCTCTGAAATTTCGCACAAGTGAACATAAGGGAATAAACTAGAAAAGCTACGCACGAAACCACCACGCAAAATAAATAATGCGTGTCACTGACCTGGCAGTGCACCCAACAAAACATAAGCCTTGATAAAGTGCCCTGATAGAACATCGCCTGGATACGCCTCCATTGATGACCGTCGATCAAAAAATCAAGTAATCAACCATTTAGCCAAGTATCCAATAAACTGTAAAGTAAATTTACAGTTAACTTTGGCACATGTAAAATTACGACCATTTGAAAAAGAATTATGTGGACATTTGTTGTTTTCTTCTCGGGCGTTGATGCCTCTGGCAAAAGGCTTTCCACACTTTTCGTTCCTAGCTCCACGACCATTATAATGTGACCATGTAAATCCTATGACGTTAGAATAAATACAGTAGCAAATTCCTGAGAATGGTCGTCTATGACAAGTCATTCTTAGAGTGGTCATTTGTAGGGATGCACTTGGTAGTCACTTCTTTTATTTAGTGAGCCGTCGTACTGTATCAAGATGACATGAAATGGCTGTGGTTGAAAGTCTCACATAATACGAAATGGCTGCTCTAAGCAGTACAGAGGTGCAGACGTAAGCTTCCAGAACTGCTAATCGAAGTCTAGCTCTCTGAGACGTCAGTCACAATAATTTATATTGGGTGACCATGTGGGTGAAGGAAACTGCCGCGAAATATGTAGGGCGCCGTTGTGGTCTCTCATTTTGTAATTAGTGCACGTACATTCTGTTAATGACCTGTGCACAGAGCGCAGTATGACAATCGATCAGTTCGTTCTTTTTGTCTTAGATGTGCATGTGTGAGAGAGTTGAGGGCTGCACAATGCGTTAAATGGGCCCCGTACGCTACGGGTTTCAAATAAAGCTGCTTGTTATTTTACTGTTTTAAAATTGTTCAAAATGTCTGAAAGACCAGGGCAGCTTAAAAACCCACGAGAACGGTGAATCAAACAACGACGGGCAATCGATATGCTGAAAAAACAGCTACTTACCTACTGCCATTTCCCTTACAAGATTTCAAACACCACCTCACACCTGACTTAAATACAAAGGTCTACGTATGATTAGAACCATAAAAATCAGTTTTTCGTCTGCATTAGCCGTATTATATGGGTGAAAAGGTAAACGGTTTATTCCAACTTTTTTTAATGACTGAAATTTACGAGTACTTAAGAAAACTTTTGCACCAATTGTGAACGTAATTTACAAAGCAGCCAAACAAAAGACTCAAGAAAGTTCGCAAGATGAAAGCATAACACATTTCTATTTATTCTTGATAGCATACACTGCTTTGTTGCGTTGAGAAAGAAAGCTGAAAGAGTGGAATATACAAAACTTTAGAGGAAACTCTTTCTAAAGCGTGAATAGGTTCTAAACATTAGGTGACTCGTGAACTCTTCTTTGTGTATTCTGACCTCATTTGCCTCTCAAGAGTTTGACGTTGTTCGAGTGAACTTCTCCAGATGCTATCGAAGTCGAGCTTTCAAACGGAACCACTGTCAGTGGACTCACCGTTTTTGTCGTACTTTTACATTGCTAGTTTTATATCACCTGTCAGGGACAGGCGCGACAGCCTCCTAAACTAATTTTCTTCGAAAGGGTGATGGGCTGTGGAGTACGTAGCCACTTGAACCGATCCTCCAAAGCACTGCCTTGGGAACGACCTTCAGCGAGTCTTTTCCAACTGGCTTGAAATAGGGTTAGGGAGTGTGTGCGTCGATCGTAGTGAAGAAAGTGATTTGCCTGGAAGCTGGAGACCACGATCTTTCACTGAACTCCCGTTACACGCAGCAACTGTACGTTGCATTAAAATCATTCCTCTTTCGCAAGATTCTTTAAGGCAGCGTAATTACGTTACGTGAATGAACAGTAAGCACGTTGTAACCCATAGTCCACTGTCAATGATAGCAGCATGATGCACGCTGGCTTGATACTTCGAATAGATGACAAAACAAAAAATGTAATTTACTCTTTCGGTATTGTGATCACTCGAGTACACATGGATGGGCTCTAGACACTTAAGCACTCGCTTGTTTTACTGAACAATATTTTCATTACTTAGAATGATTCCACTAGCACAGTGGATACATGAGCAATGTTTTCCATACCAGCGAATAGAGAAGCGTGGAGACAAATCTTCATAGCTTAGTTTTCCCCATAGCTACATGCCATGTACGGGTAAAATGTCTTCGGAAGCAGTGCACTATTTCAGAAAGCTTAACGATGATGACCTAGCCCCAGCAATAGCAATAAGCTTTGAAATATGCCCAAAGCTCATCTTTATTATTGTTACACCGCTACAAGTGTTGAAATATGCGGGATTAAAATGTACTTTAGGGCTTGTCGGTTGGACATGTTTACAATAAACGGCAGCACACACCGGGCTAAGACACAAACACGAGTCGGTTATGAGTCGTGTTAGTGTTCACAACACGCTGAGCGCGGCCGTTCATCGTAAACATGCGGGGTTCTTAGCTCAAAAACCACAATATCTCCATGATGATGATGATGATGATGAGTGAAACAAATATTTCTGGGAGTTGTGAACAAGGGGTGCGGGAAGCGATCTTTGATGGTCCTCAAATAGATAGTAGGTGGGCACCCTTTTGTAGGAGTCCATTGCCATCGAACACTGCCCAGGCACGCTCAATCAAGGACCGTTGGACCGTCAAGTCAGAGCAGTCGAGCTGGGCTGCCTCCCTGTCTTTCTGAAAAGGGTTGGGTAGAGGGGAGACGTATGCAGTTTTTAACACGCTCACATCACCTGGAAATTGTCACAAATTTTCTTCACTGTGAGGACTCTTCCCCGTGCAAGCCGAATATTTTATCGATCTGTGGATCTAACGTCTCCCAGCCACCATATTATTATGAGCGATGCAGTTGTGGAGGGCTCCGGACATTTAGACCAGCTGGGGTTATTTAACGTGCACCTAAAACTGAGCACACAGGCATACAGCATGTTCGCCTCCATCGAAAGTTCAGCCACCGGACCCGTGCAAGCCGTGTTGAAGTGTTTTAGAATTACCAGGCACATTAAAGTTTTGGTGTAAAAGTGAATGAGGGTTAACTCCACCGCCTTTGTGAGGCCGTTGCAGGGTTTGGGATAAATCTGATAGCCGTATTGATAAAACTGAGTGACCTCCTTAAATTGAAAGCGGCATTGGGTTCGAGGTCCAAATCGTAAAGCGTCGAGGATGGCACACGGAGATTGAGCGTGCGTGCAGCGGCATTGGCTGACTCATTACCATAGAGATTCATATGAGAGCGAGCCCAAATGACCATTCGGTGCGTGGAGGCATCTAGGTACTGGCTGTTTTGCAAAATTGTGTATGCTAAGTACGAAATGTAGCCCTGCTTGATGCTGCGATAGGTACCCAGTAAGCCGGTGTTAATGACCCTCGAGGACACATCTGTGGCAACTAGTGCGATGGCAATCTCCCTCGCATGCGTAATGTCTTGTGCACAGGAGGTTAGTATGTTTACTACAGTGTTTTTGTGAACCACCGTAGTCTTGTACGAACCCCCGTGTTGAGGACCACAGACGTCCACGTAGAATGTTCCGAATATTTGACCGTATAAGCCAAGGCTTCCACCCCGCGCAAGACGTCGACCACTGTGGTCGTGTCCGGTCGTGGTAGCCGGAAAAGAGTGCACATGCAGAGAGTACTTTCAAGCTTCCGGAATCCATACGCGCTTTTCCGTGCGTATTGAGTGATTGACGTGTATTCGGCAAGGAGACGTTAACCCGATGGGGTATAAAGATATCACAGCATATCCGCGGAGTGAATGATTAGTGGAGCCAAGCTTCTGGAGGTTTTATTAGTAAACCGTGAATCATCCACCCGTCCGTCCGTCCGTCAGTCCGTGCGTCCTTCCGTCCTTCCGTCTGTCTGTCTGTCTGTCTGTCTGTCTGGCTGTCTGTCCGTCCGTCCGTCCACCCGTCCGTCCGTCTGTCTGTGTGTCTGTATGTCCGTCTGTCTGTGTGTCTGTATGTACGTCCATCTGTCTGCCCATCCGCCTGTCTGCACGTCCGTCCGTCTGTCCATCCATCCATCCGTCCATCCGTTCGTACCTGCTGAGTAAGTCTTCGAACTAGGCAGTCACATACCAAGAACTAGGAGGGACATACCCACGTCTTTAAGAGCTTTGTTCCTAAAAGCCAAGAATATTGGTTTGTTAACTGCGCCAGTCGCAGTTCAGTGAATTCACTATTGATTGATATGTGGGGTTTAACGTCCCAAAACCACCATATAGTTATGACAGACGCCATAGTGGAGGGCTCCGAAAATTTCGACCACCGGGGGTTCTTTAACGTGCACCCAAATCTGAGCACACGGGCCTACAACATTTCCGCCTCCATCGGAAATGCAGCCGCCACAGCCGGGATTTGATCCCGTGACCTGCGGGTCAGCAGTCGAGTACCTTAGCCACTAGACCACCGTGGCGGGGCAGTGAATTCACTATACACAGGCCCAAAAAGCAGGGGTTGGAGGTCTTCACTGGAAGGTCGAAAGCACGCTTGTAGAATTCGAGGGCAATGAGTTCGAATTTATTCGTGTCGAACTTGCGCAGCTGAAGGTATATGGAGCAGAATACAGGACACACATGGTTCCGAATGCGTGAACCAGCCACAAGACATCCTTGCTTTTGCGCTTGTGGAATATCGGTCAACCATATCACTCACCTGGTCCCCCACCTTGCACAATTTGGCTGTTGTTGTCTCTGCTCCGTGAATTTTGTGTATAAAGAGCCCCGATATTCTGATTTGGTAGTGTTCGGGTATGGGGCCGCTGTGAAGGGAGACGTCGATTTTGGGGGTGCACTTTGGTGAACCGCGTATATGCACGAAATCCGATTTGAACAGAGAGTACTTAAGACCGCAGCGACGGACGTAGTCGTCAACGATGTCTGCCGCTTGCTGCAGGTTGGCCTCCATGTCTCCTGCCGAATCGTGTGACGGCAATGTGGTGACGTATCGGCACACAGCGCGTGTTGTATGATTTTCATTTTCGCCAGCTGAGCGAAGAGTCCTAACATCGCAAGACTGATTAGAAAAGTGAGAGAATGGCTTCCTGCGGAGTCCCTCTCATGCATAATCAGTAAGCGCCATGTTTATTGTCCTGAATCCAAATGTATGACTGTCGGCAAGTTAGGAATAGTTTAATATAGTTTAAGGTGTGTTTTTCGCAGTGTACCTGTGAGAGATGTGTTTGAACGTCGTGAGTCCCGTTCACTGCAATCGCGCAATAACCGGTAGAGCAGAATGGCTGCAGTATATAGCCAATAACTTAAACACAAAAAAATGTGCTCAAAGGTTTATTTGCAAGGCTGGTGTACTAATCTGTTTGATTGAATTGTCATTGCGTCATATACTACAAACAAAATACAGACAAAAAAATTGCCCGCAGCTTCCCTCGGGAGAACACTGAGGAGGATGCGGAGCATATAATTGGTTAACGGGGTGTTAAAGTGCGACTTACTTGGGTCGATGGCTAAATTGGTTAACGTGGTTGTAGGAGGGGGTGTTAAATGAGTGAACACGTACACACGTATGCGAAAGGGCGGCGCTGGTCGAAGGGACGTCGATCATTGTGTTTGTGGATTCGTTGGAATTCATTTCACTGCGACCTTGGACGTCGACGCGCCGTACAAACCAACCGACGAGCGGCAACTGAGCGAGCGAGCGCCGACCTTGAGTATATATACAGCGCGACGGCGCATGCGCTGTCAGCTGTCGAATGTTCTCGAAGGAGAAGCACGCGCGCGGCACAGATGGCGACGGCGCGACGGCGCATGCGCTGTCAGCTGTCGAATGTTCTCGAAGGAGAAGCGCGCGCGGCACAGATGGTGGGCGAAGGCGCGACGGCGCATGCGCGCGCGTCAGCTGTCGAATGTTCGAGAAGCGGCGCGGACGGCGCACTACAAGGCGCGAGTATAAGATGCTTCCGCATCTAAAATACTAGAGTCAGCATCTTTTTTTTTCAATCACTTCAGGCACACAAAATGGTAATTGTTCAACTGGAATTAATCGCTGGAGGTAGCAATGTTCAGAAAATTTTAATTTTGAGTATGTAGCTTCCCTTTGGGCCTAAGTGCATGACCACTTTTTTCTCGTCTAGTTAAAGCCGACAAAAGGGATAAGTGCGCACCTTGTGATTGCCTCTCTTAAGGTTGACGTCACTAAAGAGTAATTGTATACAGTGCACACTTTTTGAGAGCGGAATAAATTCTCGATTATAGCGGAAGTCCACTCCGTATTCTCATTTAGAAGAGTCTGTTTACATAAGACCAAAACACTGGTTAACCTAATATGTACAGACTCTACATTGTGAACCTGCAGGACAAGGCACGGAGTACGCGGTCGAGCTTGATTAATGATGTGAGCCTGGAAGCTCGTTCATTAGCAGTGAGCTGTTTCAGGCTGCATTGAGTGGACACCTGGTTTCTTTGGCGTTGCTGCCCCCACTGGAAAAAAAACTGTAATATGGCGGCGGTCATCCTCGCTGAGTTATTGATGTGGCCGGATGCATCGGCACTTGAAACATATACGACAAATATTTGCTAGTATGTTGTCGCGCGTGCAGAGTTAGGCTATGCTGTCCTCAGCATGCAAGCTTTTGTGTAGGCTAACCTATCAGACAAATTCAATTATGGGAGAATTAAACAGCGCAAAGTACGAGGTATCGAGAAAGTGATCCTGTGTGAAGTGAGAGCGAGATAATTTCAACACGTGCGGCGGGGCAGTAGACTGTTCAAGAAAAGCCATTTGTATAAAATAGGACACCACCGGCAATCTTCACTGTTACTGACATGTCATAATAAAAGATGTGAAGAACTGGTCATTAGTTTAAAGCAGTAGCACCATTGGCGATGTCTATAACGTAGTCGAATAGTAAACTCGGCATTCTATATACACACACACACACACACACATATATATATATATATATATATATATAAGGTTTCGTTTTTCCGCGTTTTGACACAATATTAATGAGATATAACAAACAATAATGCCAAGGAATGTATAGGGGAAGTTATTAGAACAAATGTAGTGTAAATAAGAAGAAAGAAACGTGGGTGAAAAAAGACACATAATTACTGTCTGCCTAATTGGCGACACGGTGCAGTGCTTATAAATCCTTATATGTATATATATATATATATATATATATATATATATATATATATATATATATATATATATATATATATAGTAAGGTAGAGACATGATATGTTCTTATTATGCTGGGTAACTCTACAGACGTGAATCCCGTCCAGTGGCTTCCTAGAAAGCGATGACGGCTCGTATAACCACATGTGTGCTGCTGGCGTCCGGCCAAGGACCTAACACAACCTCATCGGTAACGGTCGACTAATATATCGGCCAATCGAAGATATCAGTTGCTGACGTTCGCTTGCATATGCTCGACCGTCGCAAAATAAATGTTCGAGCATTTCTGGCAACCGACAGTGACCACAATTGGGACCTGTGTCATTACAGCGAATCAAGTGGGTGTAACGTCTCGTGTAAGCCACACCAAGGCGAATGCGGTGGATAATGCATGAGATGCTTCGCTTTAACTTGTGAGGCATACGGAACCTCATTTCCGGGTCCCACTTGTTCAGCCGCTTGTGCTGGTGTTCTGGTTTCTGCCAGCGCTCTAAGCTGCAGTTGCACATTGCGCGTCGAAGTAGGATGTTAGTATCTTGTCGAGAAAATGCGATGCACACTTCCGGGGCACTATTTAACGCTCTCTTAGCTTCAGCGTCCGCCTCCTCATTGCCCATTATGTCACAATGAGCAGGTATCCATTGAAAAGATTCTGTTGTACTTTACCCATGTTCATTTTATGTTAAAAAAATGGCAGCATATCCACGGAGTGAATGATGGAGAGTGGGGCGAAGCATTCGTCCGTCCATTCGTCCGTCTGTGTGACCGTCCATGCGTCTGTTTGTGCGCCCGTCCCTGCGTTCTTTCGTGCATCCGCCCCTGCGTCCGTTCATGCGTCCATCCATGCATCTGTTTGTGTGTCCGTTCGTTCATCTATTCAACACTCCAAGTCCCACCATCTCGCATCTTTTTATCATATATTCCCCATATAGAAGCACCGCCATCCAGCGGACATTCCAAGGACTAAACGAGAGGTGGCACACGCACACTTTCTTACGGCCTGCGCTTTGGGTCCACTTCCCACCTTTAGCCACCTCGAGTTCATGGTATAATCTAGTTCACTGTATTCATGGCACTGCGACCAAACGCTCCCTAAACCTTTCGAAAACCAAGGAGGTTACGCCCAGCGAGTATAACGTAGCAACCTTTCCCTGTCAGATAGGGCTCAATTTACATGCCAATGGCTGCTAATGAGAAATGAGAGACAGGAGAATTCGGTTTTACTTTCTTACGGCTTGCGCTTCGTATGTACTTCTCATTTTTAACCACCTTGAGTTCATTCATGGTATATACAAGTTCATTGTATTCATGGAACTGCGGCTCAACGCTCGCTAAACCTTTCTAAAGCTAAGGAGGTTACACCCACGCGAGTATAATGTAGCATCCCTTTCTTGTCCGATAGTGCTCAATGTACATGCCAATGGCTGCTAATGGGGATCGCAGCGTGCGCGTTGACTAAAAGCCGAATGCTCATGTCTCTCATTCGCCATTAGCAGCCATTGGCATGTACATTGAGCACTATTTTTTATTGTTAAACAACGCACAGAAGAAATCTCTCACTGGCACCACCTTGGAGGTCAAGTGTTATACCTATTTCGGGTATGTGCCACTGGTGGTTACATACGAGGGACGCCCAAGTCACGCCATAAGGAGCTTCGCCCCTAAAATTAGAAGAGACTTTCCTTACTCTTCAGAAGAACTTGAAAACGTCTTTTCAGTGTCGACGTTAACCAGCAGCGCCTTGGGGCCGGCTTTCGGCTCTCCCATGGTAGAGTATCGAGTACTCTAAATGGTTAACCACATTTTTCTAAATACACAAGAGCTAGTAAATGAGGTGACCTGAAGTTTTTTTTTAGGTACAACGCTTGTAGCCTTGAAACCTTCTATATTTGCCGCTTCTGTTCTCTCCACAAAATGGTCACGCTAATCAATCAAAAAACTAGACGCGTTACGACAGCGTCACCAAGACACTTGGTCACTTCATCGGGTTTAGATGCCTTTTGTTTTACAATATTGACTAAACACTTATACCCGTGCAGGCTTGCTGCCGTCGACACATGCTCAGCGTCATCGGTCTCAGTGCTCAAGGCCCGCTCTTAGAAGATCTAGCAAACCCGTTGTTTATTTCTTATTTCTTACTGTACTGTTGCGATACGGTTGTGTTATCAACAAAGTCGTTTGCGACCTGAAAAAGAGAAGTTTACAGCCCTTCTTGTGCTTGTACAGCCACCAAAAACGTAATTTAGGTGTCATAAATCTTCTCAGTAGATGCACTGATCATCCATTCTCTGCTTCTAAAATTTTTCTACGCATCACGTGTTTTGGCTCTCCCGAGAGAATATGAGGCATTACAAGCTTCTTTACCTCACATGGTTTTACAAAGCTCGCATAATCGGCTCGTAATATACCAGGCGACAAGGTCCAGATGTATAGTCATCATGGGAATATGTGCTGTCAGGTCATGAAACGTGTTACTTGTGTCATTTTATTGTCATCGATAATGGCTATCTGCAGGTTGCGATTACGTTACGTGACGGAGTTTATTGGATGGTATTGTTTTAATGGGGTACCTTCCGGTACACCAGTACCACATGCACATTACCTTTATCACGTGACAGTAAACCGACGTATATCGCTTAGTTTTTTTCGCATCATTTGTTTTAACGCTGAAGCTGGTCCAAAGAAGTATCTTCAGATCTCGCGAAGCTTGGTCAAGTATCGCTAATGGTTAATTTTCGTGTTTGGTGACGGATTCAGAATTTCGCCATAAAGGGCTTTCACCATGCCCCTTCCAAATTTCAGTTAGATAGTGGCAGTTGCTGTGTGACCGATGCAGAGCATTATGCCACAATATTAGATGCGGAAGCATCTTATACTCGCGCCTTGTAGTGCGCCGTCCACGCCGTCCGCACCGCTTCTCGAACATTCGACAGCTGACGCGCGCGCATGCGCCGTCGCGCCGTCGCCCACCATCTGTGCCGCGCGCGCTTCTCCTTCGAGAACATTCGACAGCTGACAGCGCATGCGCCGTCGCGCCGTCGCCATCTGTGCCGCGCGCGCGCTTCTCCTTCGAGAACATTCGACAGCTGACAGCGCATGCGCCGTCGCGCTGTATATATACTCAAGGTCGGCGCTCGTTCGCTCAGTTGCCGCTCGTCGGTTGGTTTGCACGGCGCGTCGACGTCCAAGGTCGCGGTGAAATGAATTCCAACGAATCCACAAACACAATGATCGACGTCCCTTCGACCAGCGCCGCCCTTTCGCATACGTGTGTACGTGTTCACTCATTTAACACCCCCTCCTACAACCACGTTAACCAATTTAGCCATCGACCCAAGTAAGTCGCAATTTAACACCCCATTTCACAACCACGTTAACCAATGTAGCCATCGACCCAAGTAAGTCGCACTTTAACACCCCGTTAACCAATTATATGCTCCGTATCCTCCTCAGTGTTCCCCCGAGGGAAGCTGCGGGCAATTTTTTTTTAACTGGCTCATTACAAGCAGAGAAAACCGGCATTTTGAAGTGGCTTGAAACCATAACGAGAGAAAATGAGTTCAAAACCTTTGTTTCTAGTAGTAGTAGTAGTAAGAGGTTCTTGAAGAAAAAAGACACAATTTCTATCTGCCTAATTGGCGACACGGTGCGGTGGCTATACATCCATATATCATATATATATATATATATATATATATATATATATATATATATATATATATATATATATATATATATATATATATATACACGCCAGCAGCACACATGTGGTTATACGAGCTGTCATAGCTTTCTTAGAAGCCGCTGGACTGGATGCACGTCTATAGAGTTACCCAGCCTAATAAGAACATATCATCTCTCTACCTTACCACCGTCATTCATCACTCTTTCACTCCCCAGTTACCCTTCACCAGTGTAGAGTAGCAGGCCAGAGCAAACTATAGCTCAGGCCGACCTCTCTACCTTTCTGTAAATAAATTCTCTCTCTCTTTAAAATTTTTATGCAGCTGAAAAGAATATTTGTTTGAATATAGTTTACCAATTAAGAGAAGGAAAAAGTAGAAAATCAGTCAGCTATTTTTTAAAGCTCTCGTTCTCCACCGATGCTGTCAATGCACATCGGTGGACAAAACCAGATCTCATCATGGGCCTGTGTTTATAAAAATTGAAAGGGTCTAGAGATCGTCAGACGGTGAAGCACGATCATTTATAGAGGGTTTCAAGGTCACAAGCATTGTACTAAAAAAAACTTCTGGTCACCTCATTTACTAGCACCTAACAATAAAAGCCCATTTTCAGGTTTTCTTAATTGTAAAAAAAGTCTTTCTTTAGCTTTTCAGATAAAAGGAATGTGTGTAAAGTTAAACAAAATCTCTTGTGTTGTTATGTAGCTCAAAAGAACATTGATTTGAATATCTTTGGCGAAATGAGGAAAGCAGGAGGGAGAGAGAAACGAGAAAAAAGGAAGGCGGGCAAGAAAGCGTAGAAACTATGCGGGCTATTTTCTATTTTTCGTTTTCTATTAAAGTACTGCTTAAACAAAGCTCGGCACATACCCACCTCTCAGAGAGCTCCAAAGAAGTTAGATAAACATAGCCAATTCACTCTAAAAAAAGATCATGCGTAGA
Source organism: Rhipicephalus annulatus (assembly GCA_013436015.1). Classification (NCBI taxonomy): domain Eukaryota; kingdom Metazoa; phylum Arthropoda; class Arachnida; order Ixodida; family Ixodidae; genus Rhipicephalus; species Rhipicephalus annulatus. The sequence continues at coordinate 89,248 of WOVY01009408.1, read as the reverse complement.
TCATTGATTTATTATTCATTCATTCATTCGTTCATTCAATTGTTCAATGACACTGCTTTCGGTGCTTCCTTAGGCAGATACTGCCGGTATTTTGAGAAAAATTCGTAGCAGATTTTAAAAAGGCAACCTCAAGTAGTAAATATATGGTAAAACCACTTGTTTAAAGGACTCACTGGAAACATAATTGACTGGTTTTCACGTACTTCGTTGGGCAAGTAAAGAATACAGCTATTATGGAATAGGCACCTGAATTCTGAAGAAAAAACTATCACGGAGGCTTTTAGGTATACGACTTAAAATACGTATGTCGTTAGTTATTCGGCTCCCTTTGTCGTTGCTCGCCCATTACGCAAACGCATTGGTGTACCAAGCAACCTAGCTGGCTGTGCAAGGGAAACGCATCTTTTAAAAAGCATGGGCCAGGCCCGAGTGTATACTTGGCCGATGCGACCTCATCAATTGCGAGACCCAAGAGATAGCTTTCATCCATGCTATAGTAGAGTACCGAGTACCCTAACCGGTAGCCACTTTTTAAATGCGAAGCATTTCTTGGCGAACTTCGGCGACATTGAGCGTATCTATCTATCTATCTATCTATCTATCTATCTATCTATCTATCTATCTATCTATCTATCTATCTATCTATCTATCTCTAGCCACCTACGACTTTTACCTCTCCTAGTCGTTTCGATAATGTTATCGATACCAAACTTGGTATGGCATAACATGATTGTATGAAGAACTTATTTGACTAGTAAAAACATTAAAATCATGACATGGATGTCATGAATGTCATGATTTACATTTCATGGCCCTGCAGCTCTCGTGGTGGTTTCGTTCATATGGCATCCTGCAAAACTGGTATGGTATGACATGATTGCATGGCGAACACAAGTGACAGACCCTAACATAAAAATCATGACATGTGTGTCATGTAACAACTTGACTACATGCTATGCTCATGATGCGCTCGCGGCCGTTCGCTAGCGTCACATATACCAAATTTGGTATTACGGTACGTGATTGGATGACGAAGGTATGTGACTGGTGCAAATATGATAATCATGATATTCTTGTCATGTAACAACATGACTACATGCCACGCTCTGCATGTGCTGGCAGCAATTTCGCTAGCTTCGCTCATACCAAATTTGGTATTACGGGACGTGAATGGATGACAAAAGTATACGATACTGGTGCAAACTTGATAAACATGAGATGCATGTCATGTAACAACATGACTACATACTAAGCTTATGATGCGCTCGCGGCCGTTTCGCTTGCTTTACATGTTCCAAACTCGATATTACGCGACCCGAACAGACCACATACGTAAATGCCACATCCAAACATGATAATCATAACATGCGTGTCATGTAACAACACGACTACATGCCACACTCATGATGCGTTCGGGGCCATTTTGCTAGCTTCGCATATGCTACAATTTGGTATTATGTGACGTAAATGCATGACGAAGGTATGTGACTGGTGCAAACAAGATAATCATGAGATGCGTGTCTTGTGAGAACATGACTACATGCCACAGTCAAGGCACCAATACATTTCGACGTGACGTGGTGCGCGTGCTCACGGGCGTTCATTTCGTCGCGTCACGCCGGCGTTGCCACGCCAGGCGTCGATCCTGCCATATACTTGCAGGCGCGTGCCGCACTGCGTTTCTTTGACGTATGCGCATTTCAGCGCATCCGGTGTCCCTCCGTCGTGAAAAGAGGGAGACGCAGTGTTGTCTAGGTAACGCATTGGCGCGAAATGCAGCATGTCGCATTTCGCGCTAGTTGCCGTCGAGCCGTGTCGACGGACGCTGGTCGCGCCAGTTGCATCTGGCGTCACACTATAGAGTGCTCACGTTTTGCTAACGTAGCGTCGCTGTGCCCAGCGTGCGCGCGTCAACGCTACATTGGGGTATTTTTGGCCCAAGGAACATTAAAGAAAAATCCTCCTTGATTGGGCCCTTCATGGTGCACTCGTGGCCGTTTTGTTAGCTCCACATATACGCAATTTGGTGTTAGGTGACGTTAATGAATGACGAAAGTATATGACTGGTGCAAACATTAAAATCCTGACACGCATGATATGTAGGATCATGATAACTAACCATGCTCATGGCGTGCTCGCGGCCGTTTCGCTAGCTCCACATATACTAATTGTGGTATCACGTGACGTGAATAGATGACAAAGGTAAATGACACATCCAAACATGATAATTATTACACGGAAATTATGTACGGCATCATTTACCTCCACCTCGTAAAGCTGTGCTGATTTTAAAGTGACAAATCAACTTTTCTCAATCGTGCTTCGCATATCATTGATTCCCACTCTAAGTGAGATCTGCAATTTTTTCGGCACACAAATCGTCAATAACATTTTTTTCTAAACACACACAACTTCACGTGGACGGCTCATTTGTCTCCCATAGCTGAGTTGAAAGTACTCGAAATGGGTCAACACTTTTTTGAAACGCAAAAATGTATCCATGATGATAACACTTTTTTGAAAAAAGAAAAACCGCATTTATGTAGGCAGCATCGATAGGTCTGTTCAGACAAAACGTTTTCTTGCGTAACGATTGGTCCAGGGCAGGATTCCGCAACTTTGTGAGCTGAAGGGTGAAATTGCATGTAGCCTACAAAGCAAAGGGGCGTTTGGCGAATCATGGAGAGGGGGAAGACGGAGGTGGAGCTTAAAAAATTCAGCGAAATGACGTTATTTAGAAAGCTGCCTAAGTATTAAATGAATTGTAGCGAAACCGGAAATAGAATACAACGCCAAGTGGGAACAATGCTTCTTTAGAATGTGGTGTGAAACCCCACATGAGGTCCTAAATGCCATGTCGGCATTGAGTTTACGGTTATCAACCATCTCGGCTTTTGTGAGAATGTCCTTGTCCCACCATCCCGAGTTTCGCAACAGTCCTTGCTGGGACACTTTTATGCGTCTGGAATTTTTACTATACGACCCACTTTGAAATTTTTGAATAAACCAAAGCACTCCCAATTTCCTTGCTCGGTGATCCTGCACTCATGGAAACTCCCGTGAACAAATTATTTCGAAATTGGCGTCCTCAGTGGAGTCGTTTGTCTTGCAGTATTCACCCAATAGAAACTGCTGTTACATTTGAGGTTCGTGGGTGACGTGCTTACAATGCGAAAAACATTGTGAACCAGTTATAGACTATTTTAGAGATACATTTCAGCACCGCCATAGTTACCTTCTTGTAATTGCGTCTTTAACGACCAAACAAATAGTGTCACACAAGAGAAATATGCATGAAATTGATTGGCGATCGTATGATGTATCGTGCCCTCATTGATTAATGTCGCAAAGCCAAAAACCAGAAAACATCAGCCCATATATGTTTGGTAAAATAGTCTATAGGTGATGAGGCAACATGCCGACGTGAAACATAGTATAATAGAGACAGCCTTGGCAAACAGTATACGTTGACTGTGTCTATGAAACACAGCAAATACATAAAATACCATCATGCGCACAAAACCTTGATTAAACTCCCAAACTTGGTATGCTAGTGTCCATGCATGGAAAACTGAGTACTCTTCTCGCAAAGCCTATTAAGGACCTTATTCTTTTATATCTTGATTTAGTCAGCATAGTATTGCCTGTATTGACAAAAAAAACAGCCCTTCTTGTCTGTTGTTTCAAGCCATTAAAAGGGAGTCTACATTCAAAGAATTGCACTTCTCAATAATGGCATTGTACTTGTCTGTTTTATATCAATTTTATAATTTTTTCACACTTGCTCCCTTATTGAAATGGTCAACTCACTTTTCTTCTTTTCTCACATGCCAAATATTTGACAACTGAGATCTCGAAGAGAGCCTTGTTTGACATGTGTTCGTATTCGCTTCGCTTAAACTAATACAAGAATGTGTCGCAACGCAAGGCTCCTCGGCTCGAGAGACTGAAAGCTACGACATATACGAATGCCGGACAAATGAACCTCCGAAAAAATTTACCTACGTGTGCTGTACAAGCTCCGTATTCGAGCCTGTGCAAGCTATTGGAAGCAGTTTTGTCTACGCCCCAAGGGTACAAGTGGCAAAGAGGGGAGTGACTGAATCGATGTCTCAAACGTGTTTGATTAGGAGATACATCCCACATTGGAAAAATCTGAACAATTTTTGTAGTAGAGCATGCCCAGGAGCATATTTGAAAGGGTAGTGCCAGATCGTGGGATCAATTGAACGTCAAAACAGAGCAATTTCTCCACATTTTCTACTTCCCTTGTGCCCTCATTTCATCAGCACGTTCGTCAATGTTTCGTGTGCGAATCCTGTGTATACTTAAGAAAAGTGGCTCTTACTTCCACAAATTTAAGGAAATGTTTTCAGATATGACGTTCTCAAAAAACACCTGTTCGAGCACAGCATTGGTTCGTAACAAGTGAACAGAAAAATGGTACCCACCGTGAGCCACCAATGTTCTTTTCGTCCACTTCAGCTTCACTCAAAGAACAGGTGCGTTGATTTGTCAGGCGTGCAATGCAATGAGACTGATAGGCGAGAGAACGAGTTAAGAGAGCAAGAAAGAGAGAGAGAAAGAGAGTAACGCTGGTACGTGCGACCACTGAGCTTCAATCCGAGGGCGAGATTTGGCATGGCCCCATCGGCAGCCATCACGATGCCGTTTCGAGTCTCCCCTACCTCGCCTCAACTGGTGACCTGGAAAACGCGCCCTTCGACGAGCGGCCGCTGTCATGCTTCCACGACTGTGCCTGCCAGTGAAGCCTTTCCAACCCGCCTACCCGCGAGCAGGGTTCCTTCAGCTCGATGCCTCATGCTGAGTAGTGTCACGGTCCAGCCGCTGATGCACGCCATTTTTCTCGACGCCTTTTCGGTGAAGCTGCATCATCTAGCTGCCACATCAAACTCCACCCCTCACCCCTACGATGACTTCTCAGTGGTGCTAGCCTGATGCGGCCTCACCTACCCCCAGCTTCTCCGTGGACCCGTGACTTCCTGGTTTTCCCTTAGTCACAGCGACATGTATCAACCGGCTTCCATCGCTGCCTCGACCAAGACTTCGTTTCCCCGGCCATGTCCTCTACAACCTTTAGTCCGACCAATAGGGACGGGAGTCCCGCGCCCGACAGCCCCTACAACCAGGTTCAGGACATTCGTGCAGCATGCGACCAGTATGCCAAGAGGTGCGTTTTTTCGACGTCCTCGGCCGATGATTTCGCAGGCATGCTCGCCACCCGCTCGTCCTGGCTGACCTCCACGGCCCACAATATCTTTGACAACTCAGATTCCATGACGGCAATGTCACCGCAAGCCCCGGAGCCTGCCACAGACAATGTCACCACAAGAGTTATTTGCCAACTTCGACGTCGAATGTCTCCAGGAACCTCTCAGCGTGCACTTCACCGATCACGAGGCCGTGGTAGGAAAGGCGAAGCATGTGCCAGCTTTGGTCGAGCACCCGTGTTCTCTCTGAAGAAGCGACAAGACCTACGCCAGCCATCGCTTCAAACGAATATTGAAGCGCTCACCACAGCACCCGCTAGCGCCATTTAACCCGTGACGCTACCCGTGTGCAACGCTGGTGGTTCGCATACCATCAGGCTTCCCTTTGGCAACATGTTGTTAATTGTTTTCAAGAAAAAAAGCACGTGGCAAATGTGTGAGTGAAAATTCAATTTCTTTCTCGCCGTTATTGATTTTGTTTGGTTGTTTTGACGGTACCCCTGCGCAGGCTGTTGATATATAGAGGTGTCGTGTTTAGTCGGTGTGCCACGATGGTTCCTATGTAAACTGCAGGGTGCACTGTGCTTTGCTGTTACCCTCTATTCATACGAAAATTTTCAGGAGCTGCTTAAAAACAATTTAGGTCTGCCACAATACATCCAAATAAAGTTAAGAGAAGCGTGACGTTATGCTCTTCCTAAAGCGTTTTGCACTTCAGTAAGTTCCACGGGCCAAGATAACTCCGGTATTCCTTTGGTAAAGACCTAGAGTACTCTCCATACTTGCATCAGACCAGCTTAAACGGTGCTATCGAGAGCCGAGCCCAGTTGTACAGTACCACAACTTCTAGAAAAATTCATCCAATGCAAGCAAAACTTGAACGCGTTGTTCATTGCAGTTAGTTGAATGTGCGAAATCTCAATCAAATCTAAACGGTATTTTTTGCGTGAACCTGTTGCGTGGTCCTGCCAAATAAGAGAACTGAAGTTCCTTATGTGAATACTGGCAAAGTTTCAAGGTATTAGCAAAACATTCTCAAGGTTAACTCCGACAAATTGAGGTGCAAGAAAACTTCATGGAAATCCCGAAACCGAAGCACTGATTTGCGCCACAAGTAGACAACCTCGACGGCGTCATTGTTGAAGACAACGATTACAGATGTCTAGTTCTGTGTTTATTAACATAGGCGTGTCATGCGTGCTATCATTGCAAGCGCAACCCGCGCACCCCTTCGACGAATTTGGTTGATGGTTCTATATTGACACTACCATATTCCCGACGCCTCAGAAGTATATGGCCCTTGTGCTGTAGGGCCTTCCGGCTTCAGTTTCGCCGTTGGGTTCGGGTGAATATGATTAGTTACAATCATTGCTACAATTATTGCTAATATGAAGTACGACCAGCCAGCCCAAGTTTCAGTTTTATTACTAGTGGTCGCTTTTTTGGAATCTCAGTGCTGCAATGCCTTCTTCGCATGAAGGAATTGAATTCTCTCACTTGACATACCCACCTAACTTCATTATTTAAAAATTAAATAAACTTCCTGATTATTTTGTCACATTGTGTCTTTAGCCACATAGATATATTTTTGCGTGTAAAAAAGCCAAAATTGTGATGTCATGGAGCAAGTATACCATTTTCATTATTTGTGAGTATTTTGGACACTTGCTTTGAAACCGTTTTTATGTGTGGACGTTTAGTTAAATTCCACCACCGCATCTTTGTCTAAGTTCCAAACGTCCCCGTCGAAATCTTCACTGCCACTGCGTCACTCACAAGTGCCACGTCAAGATTCTGTTTTTACCGCATTCCGCTTTATTTTTATCGTGCCTTTTCTGTTTGTCTAAAAAAAACAATGACGCCACACGCATGCCTCCCATCCATTCCTTTTTTGTAGTCGCTCAGCGGTCGCCCCGGAGTGTGTAGAAACGCAAGATAAAAATACCAAGTCACGCTTCTGGGTCTTTCTAGATCGTGTTCTGAATAGGCCAACTGGAAAAAATTGCCATTATCACTAATTTCTCGCCCTGCTCCCAAAAAGAAAAAGCCAGAACACAATGCTCCTTTTAGACGCTCTCTTTTTTTGCTCTCTACCTTAACAACAAAGAAACTGCTCGTCCAGGACTTGATTTGAACCCTCTGACACAATACCCTAGCAAACAGCAAATACATGACTTGAGCGCCTTCTTAATATAACTTATGCGTTCATGAATGCATATGCTTCTTCTATCGTACTGTCAACGACGGCGCAACTTTATTATATATATATATATACATATAAATATATATATATATATATATATATATATATATATATATATATATATATATATATACATATATATATATATATACATATATATATATATATATATATACATATATATATATATATATATATATATATATATATATATATTATATATATATATATGTAAATATATATAGTAGCAAGTTCATCCCGCAGTCAAGATGGCAGCTGTTTTGTATTTTTGAACACGAAACACGTCGTAGCGCCACTGGCCGCCATATTCTCGCCTCCCTTCACATAAGCATACTCTCTAATCAAGCAACCTGCCTGGCCATTCCAAGACACATTCATGCCTCTATAATAGTAAAACCCTTGCCTCGCAATGTCCACCCTCAGCATCACATCGCTCGCCGCATGGCTCGCGCACAAGCCTTTCACAAACGTTACAGACAAGTGGAGGATGCCATTTGGGTAAACGTCGCTTGTGCAGCACAGGAAGCTGTGGCAGTTGCCTACAACCCTACGCTACCTCATCCCCTGATTCACCGCCTTCCCTCAAGCTCTATAGCTGAGGAGGCAGAAGAGACCGCCATCGCCTTAGCCCTTGCACACTCCGATGCGCAGTAGTCTTCAGCGATTCAAAAACTGCTCTGTGCAACTATAGCCAGGGGCAGGATACACCCTTCTGCCTGGCAGTTGTTGAACACCCCCACCCAATATTGTTACGGGGCGGTGACTTCTGTACAAAACTTATTTACAGAGGAACAACCACAGGCAAGAGTCACAATGGCTGATTGGCATACTCGCGCGCTCAGCTCATTCTGTCCTTCTTCTTCCTTTACTTCATCTCCGTAACAATATACACCATGAACGGTAGAACTTCAGTGAGTACCGGCTCATTCAGGGATCCCCGGAAATGAGGCTGCCTATAAATTGGCCCGAGGATTGATTTGCCGGGCTCAGGACAGCCTTGATTCAGGTTTCTTGAAGGAGCGGCCGCACACTGTCGCAGAACTCCCACAAACACACGGTCTGAACAGTAGGGTCTACCCTCCTCTAAATCCCTCTCTTACGCACTACCAACAAATCCTATGGAGATGTCTCCCGACTCGCACTCTTTTTTCCCCTCAGCTGTTGTCCCACTATAGTGTGGCACTTTCCCGGAATGTTTCCTCTGCGGCTTACCTCATACCACCCTTTCCTATATCCTATTCGACTGTCCCTCTGATCCTCTCCCGCAGGGACCGCCTGTCATCTCAAGTTGAGGGACTGGGAGGTCCTGCTCTCATCTGGAGTCCCGGTGATGCACCTTGTTGCGGTGACTAGGGCAGCCGATGTCTTCGCGGCGAGAGGCATGGCTGTGTAGGCGTGGTGCGGGACCGCGCGGTGGTCCAGGAATCCCAGATGGTCCAAACACACTTGCTCTAATAAAGTTTTCCTGTCTGTCTGTCTGTCTGTCTGTCTGTCTGTCTGTCCTCTTCTTCGCACTACCCTGCATAGAGATAGCCACAACCCAGCAACATCGACCTCCGGCGGCAAAAGCGCCGACCCGGCGCTTATTAGCAAGTGTTGAACGAGAGGTACGGCTTCAGGTGAGTGACGCGGACGATGTCAGAAGATGTGGAGGGCATCGAAGGACTTAGAGAGGCTATATCACTGGTACCGTCAGTTACCTGCCATAGCACACGATAAGGTCCGGAATACTCGGGTATAAGCTTTTTGACCAGGTCATCATGCCGCGTCAGAGTCCACAAAAACGATGTCACCCGGATTAAAGCAGACGTTCTAGTGGTGGCTGTCATAGCAGTGTTTTGGCGGAGCTATGAGTTCGAAAGACGTCGATGAGCAATCTGATGGGCCTTCTCGGCTGTTTTAGCAGCGAAGCGAACATATTCTGTGGACAGGTCGGCAGGGTTGGGTACAATCGTGTCGAATGGCAATGTAGGGTCTTTTCCCTACAAAGGGTAAAAGAGAGAATATCCAGCAGTGTCGTAACGTGATCTATTGTAAGCGAAAGTGAAAAAAGGTAACGCATTGACCAGTTGCGATGATCAGTCGACACGTACATGGCGAGCATGTCAGTGAGCGTACGATTCAAACGGTCTGTGAGGCCGTTCGTTTAAGGATGATAGGCGGTCGTAAAAGTGCGCTTGGTTGCACAAGAACAAAATAGGTCGTTGATTACGTTAGATAAAAGTTAGCGACCGTAGTCGGTGACTGGTTGACGACGAGCGCCGTGATGTAAGATGACGTCTTGGATCAAAAAGTCAGCGACGTCGGCAGCGTAGCTGCTTGGAAGAGATCTCGTAATAGCAAAACGCGTCGAATCATCTGAAGCGACGGCTACCCACCTGTTACTGTTAGTAGAAAGAGCGAAAGGGCCCAGCAGCTCAAGGCCAACACAATAGAAAGGCTCGAAAGGTTTGTAGATTGGTCGAAGGAGCCCGGCGGGTCGTACAGCTGGCCTTTTGCGGCATTGGCGCGACTCGCAAGAAGCAACATGTCGTTGTAGAAACTGCAGAATCCACGCCATAAAATGCGTCGGACCAGAAAAAGCGTCGGTGAACACGGTCGTACGTTCTAGCCACACCAAGGTGGCCAGCCGTTGGTACATCATGCAGTTGCTGAGGTACGGTCGAGCGCAGATGAGTGGGTACTACGAGTAGTAGTTTCTGTCCCACGGGATGCATGTTGCGGTGGCATAAGATGGCATGTACGACGACGAAAATTCGTAGCAAATTGTCTGCAGAGCCAGTGTTCAGGTGGTCAATTAGATCTCGTAGAACGCGTCAAGACGTTGCTCACATCCCATGTTGCCGAAAGTGGAGAGCGAGGAAATACAGATGGACGCATCGTCCGTTACGAGATCTGGAGCGTCGATGGAGTACCGAGAGAGGCAGTGTGCGTCTTGGTGTAAATGGCCGGACTTGTAAACCACTGTGTATGTGAATTCCTGGAGGTGCAGAGCCCAACGAGCAAGGCACTCTGTTGGATTTTTTTTAGAGCTGAAAGCCAGTATAGAGCGTGACGGTTAGTGGTAACACTGAAAGGCCGGCCATATAAATAGGGACGAAATTTACTGGCCATACAAGCGCCAGGCACTCGCGCTCAGTAATAGAAAAATTGCGTTCAGCAGGAGAAAGGAGCCGGCCGGCATACGCAAGAACTAGATCATGGCTGGATTGAAGCTGGGCTGACACCGCGCCAATACCGTAGCCACTAGCATCAGTGCGGACCTCAGTTAGAACGGACGGGTCGAAGTGGGCAAGATTTGATGGCGTGGTCAGAACTGTCCTGAGCCGGGAAAAAGCCGTGACTTGATCAGGACCCCACTCAAATGGCACATCTTTCTGCAAAAGATCAGTGAGGGGGCGTGCTACCTCTGCGAAGTTTCTGACGAATCGACGGAAATAGGAGCATAGGCCCACAAAACTTCAAACGTCCTTGGCACAAATCGGTACGGGAATATCAAGGACACCGCGAAATTTGTCGGGATCGGGACGAATACTGGATGGGTCAACGAGATGCCCCATAGAAAAGTAACTCGGCGATGCCCAAAATGACGTTCTGAAGAAGTAGGTTGGAGCCCAGCCTAACGATATACAGATGGAATGGAGGAAAGCCGGTAAAGGTGAGACTCAAAGGTTGTGGGAAACACAAACACGTCACCCAGAGAACAAAGGCAGTTGAACCATTTAGCGCTGCGAAAAAGCGTGTACATCATCTGCTCGAAAATGGCCAGTGCATTGCACAAGTCGAATCGAATTACCTTGAATTGGTAGAGGCCGTCAGGCGTTACAAAGACGGTCTTCTCCCGGCTGAGGTCATCCACGGTGATTTGCCAGTAACCAAAGCGTAAGTCTATCGAAGAAAAATAGGTTGTACCATGAAGGCGATCTAGGGCATCGTCGATACGAGGAAGTGGTACACATCCTTTTTAGGGACCTTGTTTAAATGCCGATAGACCACGCAGAAACGCCAGGTATTGTCTTTTTTTAACTAATACTACAGGGGACTCCCACAAACTCGAAGAGAGCTCTGCGATGCCTTTTGTGAGCATGTTTTGACCTCCTGTTGGATAACTTGGTGCTCCGATGGTGACAGTCGACAGCGACGCCTGTGAATTGGAGCTGCATCACTGGTATCTATGTGGTGTTTGACTAGCGAGATTTGACCTAAGGGCCTACCGTCAAAGTCAACTATGTCTGAACAGGTCGTGAGGAGGTTACTGAGGTATTTGACTTGAGACGGCAACAGGTCTGAGGCAATCATATTGGTTACATTGCTATGCAGTGTAGTTGTGGCTGCGTCGATGCTGAGCGCGTTCGGCGGGTTGACTGCGGCCAGTTCACGGGACGATGGTGAGATCTGGCACTCGTGCGATGGTGAAAGAGTGGCGAGAACAGTGCCTTGTGGTAGGACTTTAGGGCTGAGTCCAAAGTTCAGAAGAGGAAGGCACGTCTTGTTCGCCTGGACAGTTGAAACAGTGTACGGAGAGAAAACGTTGCGGGCCAGATAAACACCGAGAGAGGGAGAAACCACGTCATTTCCATCCGGCACACTGGGATATTATTCAACAGTGACACAAGTTAGGGCTTGTAGTAGGAGATGAACGAACTCGGCAGGCGAAAGCTTGTTCTGCAACATCTTCGACGCGTTGGGGGCCACAGGCAAGTCAAGTTGCACGAAACGGGTGGAGCAGTCAATTACAGCGGAGTGGTCAAACGAAAAATTGAGTCCGAGTATGACGTCATGAAAAAAATGAGCGAGTACATAAAACAGAATGGACGTCTGGTGGTCGGCGAACCTCACACGTGCGGTGCACATTCCGAGCAAAGCCGGAGTCGCTTCACTGGCGACACGTACGAACAGGGACATGGGTGGCATGAGGACCTTATTTATTTGTGCATGGAGACCAGAGCTCAGAATTGGAATATGTGCGCCGGTGTCAATGAGGGCAGTAAAAGGAAAGCCATCCACTTCTGCATCGAGCAAGTTCTGGTCCATAGTCAGGGTCAGCAGAGGGTTTTCAGGTCGGGAGTCCAATGCATTGCTCAGTTTTCTGAGGAAAGACGCTCAGTAGGGCGGGGCGATGAATAGCGACGTTGCTGAGGTGACCTGGAGCGGCGGTCATGCGGGTGTGTGAATGGCTGGAACGGCGGACTGGTGTCGCAGGAGCGCCATTGTATGGTACATTGTCACGAGCACCATACTGCAGGGGCCGGTAGTTGTCACGTCGATAGCCAGAAAACGACTGAGGTGGATAAGTGCGAGAACGACAGTAGCGGGAGACGTTTCCTACACCATGGCAATGAAAACAGATCGGCCTATTGTCCTGCGTTCTCCACTGAGCAGGATCATGATAGCGGCGGAACCTTTCCAGTGCAGGAGAAGGCGTTATGTTACTGATCCGAGGTTCCGTCATTGAACATACGGGTTGCAGTCCGACGTTTGCCAGCTCCTCTCTCACAACCTGCTGGATCAACGAGATCGTTGGTCGATCATCAGATGGGTGGGTCAGAAAAGATGGTGGAGACGCTGCCTCGATATATCGACGCACGATGCGAACTACGCTCTCGTTGGTAGGTAGTTGACTGCATGGCGGCTGATAATCTTCGGAAGATAAAGTAGCGGCCATGTTCGGAAGTCGCAAGAAATTCTTGGTGGCTCGACAACTCTTCAGCTCTTCGAATCGACGCCACTCTTTGGTAATATTGTCAATGGTCGAACAATCCTCACACACGAGTAAGCTGAAAGCATCATCCGTGATGTCTTTGAGCAAATGGCTCACTTTGTCTTTCTCGGTCATGTTGGGGTCGACACAATGGCAAAAGGCGGGAACGTCAAGGATGTAGGTGACACAGAATTCGGTCGTAGTTTGTGCTTGACAAGATAGTTCTTTAGGGCCCACTGGCGCCCGACGGCTTTACCAAATAGATCATGAAGCTTCTGTTTGCAAGCATCCCAGCTGGTTATGTCAGCTTCACGAGCCTCGAACCACGCACCTGCTGTTCCGCAGATATAGAACCCAACGTTGAGTCCCACCGTAGAGTCCCACCGGTAGACCGCTGCAAACCACTCGAGCTTCGAAATACAGTCGTCAACGTCAAGAAGTACTTTGGTTTGAACTAGTTGGTTTTTATGTGAGCGTCAACGTCGACGTGGTCGGTGCGTAAAAGTTGCCAGGGTCGCGCGATGGCGTCAATACGACCACCTGTACAGGGTTCGCCGGAATCATGGCTGAAACAAAAGCGGCAGAATTGGTTTTTGTTGACATAATTGGGCAGTAGAGAACGCGTCTGCTGCGAAGTTCCGTCTGGCGTCGTACCCGGCCCCCCCCCCACCAAATTGTTGCGAATGTATTCGCCACTTTAGAGTGGAAAAATTATCCAGCAGTCGAGATGGCAGACGTTGCGTATTTTTTTTACACCAAACATGTAGTCGTCTTCTTCTTCACATTATCCCACATTAAGATAGCTGCAACGAGCCGCAAACCCGCAACAAATATTTATATGATGCTCCTCAACTCTCCTTTTTTGTCGGGGTAAGAGAGGAGCTGGCACTTTTATTATGCCACGCACTTCCACCAGCAATGTGGCTGCTCAATAATTAATGACGACGTCTCATCCTTATGTAGTAGAGAAAAAATAAGGTACGTTTTGTGACACAGAAGCTTTTTTAATTTTTTTAAAACGAGTGGTAATCTGAGAGCCGTTAGGCAGCGATAATAAAAAACTGATGGGGCCCTACCTAGCACTTTCTCGTGTGATTGTCAACTGAATATTATTATGAGTTTCCTTGTACACACTATTGCTTTATAGTCCCATTATACAATTCGCTTATCACCGACCATGTACAACACTGCTATATGCGTACTCTTTGAATTTGTCTCTCATGTGATATTCTACTCATAAGCCCCAGATGTGCAGGCGCTGGAGGTTAATGATGGCGATCGGTCAAGCTGAAAAATGGCACAAGTCAACTTTGCGAAAGTGAACCCAAGCATATATACTGCTTGTTTGCACAAGGCGTGATGTTATGCGGGCATAGTGCGTACATATCCCCCGCCTTATAGCCTATTACACGAACAATTATGCGTTCGTTAGCCACGAAGAATTAAGCCTACAGTATAAATGACTGTACAATTATTGCATGCCGTCTTTTACTAGTTCCTTGTCAGAATTTTCACGAAACTGTGCTGAATCCAGTTATCGATGTTACTTTTCATGACAACATTTTTTTCCATTTTCAAATTCTCCCTCCTTAGTCAAGCTGCCAGATATCTGAGAGCACGCTTAAACATTAAAAATAAAAAGTATACCATAATTTTTCGTTGTAATATAGACCTTAAGGTACACAAAAACAAGTATTTTTGTCAGTGGTAACAAATGTAGATTGCTGTTTACTATCATATTGCCCTCTTCTAAAATTAGTTACCACAGCTATTTTTGAATTCTGATTCAATCAATTTGAACTTAATAATCAGACACAGATCGCCATACTACAGAATGAAAACATTTTTACGGTCCTCAGTTTGTGCTAAGTAATCATTTAGTGTGGTTGGCTTATTGGTGATGCACATGGTGGAGAGGGAGGGAGCGTCACCTAAAACGGATGCGCGCAGTTACCAAAGTTTAACCTAGAAAACAGCGTGTGTTTCCGTCATGCATCTTTGTCCATTGCACAGGGTTGTCTTAGCAATTTTTTTTCGTTGATAGTATGCATTATTCTTTTGTTGCATTACCTTACTTAAAGGTATTTCAACTCACGCATCTGCGGAGGCAAGCTGCAGGGCATTGTACCAGCTATCACTTCTGCTCACTGGAAATACATTACATTTAATGTACTGCTGATTGGAAGTACATTACCATTCAATGCTGTCCGTATACTTGTATGGCTTAGGCTTGGGCAAGCACTGAATAAAAAAAATCTACATCTACAATGAAATAAATCTTCAAAACTGTGCTCATCGATATGTATAACCTACACTAACTTGCTAAAAGAAAGCACGTGTGACATGCTTCTTTTGTGGAGGCGTCATTCGACGATTTTCAAGATATTGACAATGCAAGAACCAGAATATTATGTTGAGAACGTTTTAATTACGCAGGAAAAATGAACGTTCTAGAATAGAATAAACTTGAAGATGCCGCTTTGCACATGTTAGGAGTGACGTGACAGGGGGATTTCTCTTCATACTACTCAATCCACCCCATGTAAGGCACTTCTCCACGAAACTTCAGAAGGAACTGCAAAATCATGTTCATTGAACGATTACTTCAAGAGCGTTGATAAAGTTGGGACTCACTGAATCACTACAACATTTAGGATAATGAACGCTTCTGTGCTTTCCAATCGCAATTAGCGGCCAGGACCATCAAAACATAATTTCAGTGGTGCCATTTTCACACGGAGGTGCATTAGTGCTTCTTTAACATAAGTTACGTGGGCATGTTTATTTATTTATTTATTTATTTTGTTTAATACATACTGCGGACACTAAGTGGTCCAAGCAGGAAGGGCACGTCACGTATACCACAGGCGTAATGACGTACATCATACGAAAAACACACTTTGTTTTACACGCTACAATACACTTCGTTATGTAACATCATCACGCTTCGCTCTATACAATACAATAAACTTCAATATGCAAAGCAACAACATACCCGGTTCTACAACACTACATTACACTATGTTCCACAACACAAGTAGTAACTTACGCCAAACAACGACAATACATTGCATACCTCATACTATACAATACGTTACACATATGTTACAATAAATGAGATTCGCATAACTTGTTCCAATCCGACACTGTTCGAGGAAAAAAAGAATACATAAAGGCATCGGTTCTCGCAAAAAATGGGGTTAGCAAATCGGGATGATGATGTCGTGTGTTCCTTGTTGACAGAAAAGATAAGTAAGGTGATGAATCGATTGCGAGTTTTTGATTAAGTAATAATTGAAGGAAATCCAGCCGTTACAAAAGGAAGTCCAGCATATACAAAATCAGAAAAAATAATATGAAAAGCGATGTAGACAGACAGTAATTTCGTACAAGCTTCCTAGTGAAAATTTTTAATCTGTATTTCAATCCTCAGTTTTAGGACTTTCGCTGAATAAGTTCAAAATTATTTTAGATACTTCAAGAGGAAGAGTAAAAAGGGTAATCTACTCGTGACTTGGCTAAATGACTAACACAGTCACTTAGTTGTGCAGATTCCGACATTCTTTACAACCTCTATAATTTTTTTGCCTTCGTACTAACCTTTTGGCATTCATCTAAGTATTTCCTCACAATTTTATGGGCTCTCTTATTTTCAGTGTTTCTGTCCTGCTGCCTTATCCTCAGACATCCTTTACTGAACTAATTACACAATATAGTGCCCATGCACGGAGATCGGACAGGGTAAATAGAGGTCGTGTGCAATCTCTTCTTTATAGTGTGGAAGGGAAAGCTCTTCTTATCCCTCTCACCAATTCCTTTTCTCACTTCTCGTTCCACTAAACTTCACAGCGTGTCTTGCAAGCTGAAAGAGAAGTGAATTTTTAGCGGGAAGTGAACGACGCTGTCAGAAAACCTAGCCGAGGTTAAAAGATGGTTGTAATGAAGACAAGCTGGGACACTATCTCTGTCACTCCAAGTTCTAAGTGACGTCTATGTACGCCCTTCTCTGCTCTCGATCAGGCCTCGTTTCTGCTTCGTGCGCTTTCTTATTGTAGTAGAAGCTAGAGTTTACAAAGAGGGTGGCCAAACAGGCGTGTTTTTTGAGATATGAAAAAAGAGGGGGGGGGGGAATACATGCTGCCACATTTCTTTGGCCGAAATAGACGCTTTGCGTAAATGAAGAGAGCTGGCTGTCACGTGTACACGCCTGATGTCCTCCAGCTCTCCCGATAGTTAGATGTCAGCAACCGCCGCTATACCGGTAACAAACTGCGTCTTTTGTCTTTTTACACTAGCCGCGAATCGAGCGGATTTTTGTTTTTGTCACTAGGCATATAATGCAGGAACACTGAGGGAATAGGGACTGACTAGTATTGCAAAATCAGTTATGCGGTCTTGCGTACTTGAATCGGCACACTCGTGCACTTCAACCAGCCGTCGCCTTCTGATGTGAGCGTATAAGTGCGAGTTTCATCTCCATGTTTTTCACGAGTGATTCCTAGCCCTAAGAGAGTGTGTGAGCTTGAACAAATAAGTTGTTTAACATCGACAAGACTACTGCTATTTGCATTAACTGGCTGAGAAAAGAGTAACCCGTAAAGAGAGGAGAGCCTAACCTAGCTATCCCAAGACACGCTAAACCAAGATGTCGGTGTAAGTTTATTCAATTTATGATCTTCCAATAAAGTATACCTTTCTCTTTCGTGTGTGCAGCATATGGGATAACCTATAAAAGGGTAGAAAATAGAAATTAAGAGAGGAGAAATGAAGGTTAGACGGATCGAACAAAGGAAGTTGAGCTTGCTGCCTGATGCTGCTGTGGTCGTGTTTACCATTATTACCAGAGGCTCATAAAATTTCCCACATGACAGAATTGAAAATAAGAAAATACATGAAGCGTTGAGTATTTGGGACGGCTCACCACATCGCCAAATAAAGTACACAGCATTCTAGATAGAGGATCGTTATTTGTAAAATGCATTTCGATTAATCAATAAGGTCTGTGCTTTTTTTCTCATAAGCCAAATTCATTCAGAAGTTTATTTAATTCATTTCAGAACACGTAAAAAGAGTGGGAGATTCTAGAACTGGGTAAGCAGTACCTCGTGCAACTATGAAGTGTGGTGCGCCTTTTACAAGGACGAGATCGGATAAAAAGTCAGCTGAATCAGATGCTCAGTCCGAGCTGATTGGTGCATTGACATTTTGAAACTATTGAACACATGAAAGCCCCCGTTAGAGGCAGAAAGCACTCGCAGGGGGGGGGGGGCGGGCTGGAGAAGGATCAGTGCATTGACTTTATGAGAATGAATGCACGAGGGGTCGTGTACGTTATTCCTCTATTTTTGCTGAGAAGCATCGATGCCAGTTCTCTCCACAATACGAAGAGACACTGACGTTCCGGCAACTTGGTCTTCTTTTCATGCCACTAGAGTCTAGACACAGATTTATATTTCCACTTTTTTTCGTTGTCGTTGTTCTTTTACTTTATGCGAATGCCCTTCACTTATGGTGGACACGATATATCACGTTGTTCTTGCTTAACCTCACACAATCATTTGACAAAGATTTAAGAGTTCTGCCCTAACAATTTTTGTTTTGGCAGAAAACCTACGAGGAATAGGGAGATGTAAACATACTGATTTCCGGCCGTTTGCCGGTTAGGAATTTCACCTAGTTCGCTTAATATACAATGTATTTACTACGTTAACACAGCTTCCACAAGTAAGGCTACTATAAAAAGGCAAACAAGGCAGGTGCCTGTGTAACCTTGCGAATTGATTTTATAGATTCAATCAGCAATCAGGTTTTAGCCAAAATTTTCAATAATAGACTTGATACACAATCAAAAAAAGACATGCGAATATGACACATTCACCCAAGCAGCGTCACCCTGCAGGCTTTCAGAATAGTTCATTATTATATTCAAGGCATTTTCTTACGTCAGGCATATCCTAACAGTAGAATACTCGTTATTAAGACTGGGACGGCTTTCTGCCCTCCCATAATGGAGTACCAAGGGATTTAAATTGTTACACACTCTTTTTTTTAAACACAAACTCCAGAGCGCATGCACTCGTGACATTCTCTGAAACGTGAAAAACTCGAATCATGATAATGTTTTGTTATTTTCTGAAATTCAGATACAGAGATATGAAAGTTCACTTGCCGAAACGTTGGCTCGGTCATCGTTCTCCGTAATTATTTTTGGAAGTAATCAGTCCAACAAATGTATTTGAGACACTTTCAGAAGTACAGACTCACAAAGTATGAAACCTTAACTACAAGAATTTTATGAGCAGAAGCAGCCTACAAACCTTGTCATCATTTGAACAACATGCCGAAAGTAAAATAAACTAAAGCTAAGTAGCCAAGCTGACCTAAATCGAATTTAATTAAACACATTTTCTCAACAGACACTTGACTGCCGTATTCAATAATTATCCAAGTGACACTGTACTTCTGTCTGTTCATTAAAGCTTGCCGAAAACTGGGTTTATTCAAATATACTCAAGCAAAATCAGTACAAGCTCGAATATAGGGCCCAAATTCTTGTGCTCACCAGTTGCCTTTGAGAAACGCTGAAAAATGTTTCGCAGGACTAGAAAACCCAGGGTCAGCACAACGCAGAGCTGCGGAAATCAGGTGTTGCCCGATTAAGCCATCTTCGACGAATACACAGTTGACTTGTTCAGTGTAGCTCACTGCGGCTTTCGTTCTCTACTATCGCAATGCACTCTCTTTATTTTTATCCTACTTCACACGCCAACCGAGCGAGATACATGAGCGGGATCCAACTTCCAATATCGCTGAGCGACAGGCGAGAAGGTGTGGAGGCAAGCGCTACGAACGCAAGTCAATCACATCCCGCCCATCGCCTAATTTAGTAGTCACAAATTAAGGTATAAGAAAAGACATACAAACAAAAGAAAAGTTCTTTACAGGGTTATCGAATTTTCGCAATGGTAAAAACTTGTGAAAGCCAAAAAAAAGCGAACACTCACATCAACCTCATTCCGTTCAACCGGATCTTAGGATGCCGGGGAACCACTATACGAGCGCACATGTTCCTTGAAATCAAAACTTGCACTAAGTTTTCTGAGACTGAGCTTACTGCGAGAGTTCTGCTGACTCCCTATAAGAATTTACCTTTTTGTCTCTTCCAGAACTATGACGTCATCATTTATTCACTGACACTCACTCAACCAATCATTCAATGAACATTTATGCTTTCTTGCGGCACCTCCTCGCATTCGAAATTAGTTCACTAGTTTCGGTCAAGCTGAAATCAATACACTCCTGATGATTGATTGATTGATTGATACGTGGGGTTTAACGTCCCAAAACCACCATATGATTATGAGAGACGCTGTAGTGGAGGGCTCCAGATATTTCGACCACCTGGGGGTCTTTAACTTGCACCCAAATCTGAGCACACGGGCCTGCAACATTTCCGCCTCCATCGTAAATGCAACCGCCGCAGCCGGGATTCGAGCCCGCGACCTGCGGGTCAGCCGCTGAGTACCTTGCGGCAGGGCCAATACACTCCTACATATATATATATATAGAGAGAGAGAGAGAAAATTTAATGCGGAAAGGCAGGGAGGTTAACCAGAAAACATATCCGGTTTGCTACCCTGCACTGGGGAAGGGGTAAGGGGAGACAGAAAAGTAAGAAAAAGAAATGGGAAAGGGAGGAAGAGAAGCACAAACACACACACACACACGCGCACACAGTAGTGTCACAATCGTTCAACGAGGCGGGTCGCTCGCAGAAACTTCATCAGCGCCTTCGTTGCTTTCTGGCGTGAAGCTCGATCTTTCCGACATTCCAAGATTGACTGCTCAGAAAGTGGCTGGTCGTCGAGGCGAGCAAACACTGCTGAGAGGGACTGTCGCTGAGAGCTGTACTGGGGGCACTGACATAAAATATGTTCAATTGTTTCGTCATTGTCGCAATGGTCGCATGCAGCGCTGTCTCTCATTCCGATGCGGCAGGCAAAGGCGTTCGTGAAAGACACCCCAAGCCACATGCGGCAGAGAAGGGTCGTCTCGGATCGGGGTAGGCCAGATGGAATAGTAAGTCGTAGGTATGGGTCCAGGCGGTGAAGACGGGTGTGGAGAAAACCGGGCGTATTCCGCATAGACCTTGCGACATCCTGCGCAAGCGTATTAATCTTTGCTGCTGCGTCGCTTCTTGATAGCGGAATAGGTTCCATCACTCCATTTTCGTGAGCATTCTTAGCTGCATCGTCGGCATGCTCGTTACCGATGATGCCGCAATGGCCTGGTAACCACTGAAAAGATATGTCATGTCCTTCGTCTATTAGGTGATGGTACAGTTGTCGTATTTCGAGCGCCAATTGGTCTTGAGGCCCACGACGTAGAGCATTGTGTAGACATTGGAGAGCTGGTTTCGAATCAGTAAAAATGCTCCATTTTTGTGGTGTCTCTCGATCAATCCTGCGGAGTGCGCTGCGGAGTGCCGCGAGCTCCACGGCTGTCGATGTCGTCTTGTGTGACGTTCTGAACTGGATGGTTTCGGCTCTTGCTGGGAAGATATATATATATATATATATTATGTATAGGTACGTGGGATATGGCCCAACGGGAGCGTTGAGAACAAGGATAAATATATTTATTTCCCAACAGTTTCGGGAGGGGTCCTCCCTTCATCAGGGGATGAGTTATCCCCTGATATATATATGTATGTGTGTGTGTGTGTGTGTGTGTGTGTTTGTGTGTGTGTGTGACGTTATGAGCGACTGATGAAGGCGCTGGCAGGTCTTCATCCTGTCGACTTGTGTGATGCTATAATGAATGGGATACGTGACCTGGCTCATACCCTATGGTTATTCCAAAGCACATCTTCCTTCTCGGCCTCTACCAACCATCGCTTCATATGTCACACACACACACACACACACACACACACACACACACACACACACACACACACACATTAAATATATATATATATATATATTAGTCGTAAGCAATGTTGTCTTACACGTGCATGGGCAGAAGCATTCAGCAGATTTCATGAGCAGCAGCGTACATTCTGTTGTCTACTACTTCCGCAATTTGGTTGTCAGCAATCGATACATTTATATCGAGAACACAGTCAAAGTTGGCAAAATACTGCAACCATGAAAATCGCAAACAGATAAATACAACGAGGTGTCAACCTGAATTTTCCTATGACCGTACTTCAAGCAAAGCGTCTTACTTCTAGCGTCCCATTGACACTGCCAGGATATAAGAGCCCATGCCTTTACACTGTGTACCGAGGAAGCTCCTTTCCGCGCCTAGAACTCTGCAGATCTATCAGCGCGTTTTAGTGTGTCAATATGAAAACAGGAGAGTATTTTCCTTGAGCTAATACTCACCTGACAATTTCTGTTGCTCTGAAACATATATGGCTCCATCCATGATTTAACTTCACAAAAACGAATATATATATATATATATATATATATATATATATATATATGTGTGTGTGTGTGTGTGTGTGTGTGTGTGTGTGTGTGTGTGCGTGTGTGTACACTGCAGAAATGTTTACGCAGCAGTTTCATGAGCTTTCGGTTGGATCGTTAACTGAATATAGAAGGCCTTGTTTTGGTTTCTTGAGTAGAACCATTTTTTTAAACACGCGTGCAGGATAAAACGCTCAAATATTTCAATTAACAAAGAACAAAAAAAAACTCCGAACTTGTTAAGTTCGAACAGTGAACAAGAAAACAATGTGACGAGGTTTTCAATACATGTCGCTTCTCTTTAGGGGGTGGCCCGAACCTTTTAGCATAAAGGGCACATTTCTCGCTTCAAAGCAATTGACATCTGCTAAGCTTTCTGTTAAGATGTAAGCTGCGTGATAGCTTAACATGATTGTTTGTTACCTGCCCTAAGTTTCTACCCAGGAAACGCGCCGTGAGGCACAGAAAGTACGCATACTTTCGTTTTCATATACGGTGTAATCGATTAAGTGTTAATTGTAACACATTTTCGGTTGCGTACATGACTTGAAGACTGAAGCATGGTCCAGTGTAGGAGCCTGG
Organism: Rhipicephalus annulatus; assembly: GCA_013436015.1. Taxonomy (NCBI): domain Eukaryota; kingdom Metazoa; phylum Arthropoda; class Arachnida; order Ixodida; family Ixodidae; genus Rhipicephalus; species Rhipicephalus annulatus. Next base: position 66,034 of record WOVY01009408.1, on the reverse strand, counting down.
CAAGTCGTCCGTTCTTACATCTCATGTGGTATGAGCACGCTCGCCGTGAAGCGCTTACTAAAGGGCAAAACAAGGCTTGAAATGTCTTAAACAAGGTTAAGATGAAAGAAGAATTTCTAAAATAGCGTAATTACCCAAAATACCTAAGAAGTAATTGTATTATTTACCGTCAATCTGCTTTTTTTCCTGGTGAGGCGTGTTAAGATGTACAAGTGGGGAGGGGGGACGGGTGTTGGTTCACGCGTTTGTAATGTATCGCAACTCTAAATAACCCATAGTTTTGTTGTGATCTAGCAGCTCAATATTTCAGAGCTAATCATAAACTCTTCCTTCTTTTATTAGGCGATTATTGCTTGCCACTTTATATTTGATATGAAAATGAACGGAAACGTCTATTTATGAATGGTTATCTTGAACGTACTTTTGTTTCAAATGATGTTTTACTTTAAATTTCTTTTTAAGGAGTATATAACCATTAGCAGTGCCATCGCAACAGCAAAGGAAGAAATTTTATTATACACAAAGAAACACGGAATAATAATATACTCACTATCAATAAGTCAATGCAGAATAGCTGCATTTCAGCAGAAAACAAATATTCTCGGGTGAGGCAACATTTTGGTTTGGGGGTACTGGGCGGTACTTTTGGGTAAAATAATTGTACGAGATAAAAAAGTTTTACCATACGACAATTGAAGGGGTGGCGCAGAAAATCGAAGAAAGCTACAGGGTGTTGGATTGAAAAATTTACAAATGAACTACCTGTGTTACCTCTGTTTCATTTAAAGCCACTGACTGGTAACACTTACTCTAACGAGGACCTGCACTGTAAGCATAATTGTATGTGTGCTGTAGGTGGCGCAGTCTTCCCGGTTTATATTAAAGCGATACTATAAAAACTGCCGGGCTGTCAAAGTGCTCACACTGCGCTACCAGCGAAGTTCAGTTCACCTTTCGCATAAACTTCCACTGAAGAAACATAAACGACACTGGTGCTTTGCAGCACTTTAGTGCAACTATACGGCAACTTTGTCGCCACAGCCTAGTTTGCTCGCTGCTGTCCGTTTTAGGGCTTTCAGAGCATATCTTACGACCAACACCCGTTTCAAAAGAAATTAGTGCTGGCGTCGACTGCGCTCAATGTGAGGACTTCACGAAAAGATCATTCTAATCCTCTGTTTAAAAACTCGCTTGTAAGCGTTTTTAGGATACTTAGTATATTTGGCGAAGTAACTTGCTTAAAGAGACATGTGGGTCACAAATTGGGACGTGAGTGCTGCAACCTGTACTACATTCTTGATTGCGGTTTGAGATAGCTTTTAATGAATACGCAAGCCGTGAGACCATTCACTAGATCAGGTTACTTCAGTTACGAACTACAGTGAACCGAAGGTAAAAGGACCCCAATCTCATGCATCAATCATCGTTGCCTAAACCGTGCAAAATTCCTGCATAAAGCGTTCATTGACTATTGAATTCTAGCTCTGGATATATTCCGCAGCATCTCTATACTTGAAAATTTCATTCCCATCTCTCAGTGTAAATCATGGTTCTGAATTGTCACACGTAAATATTTATTTTCTACGCCCTTCCTGTTACAGTGATATTAATTTGTTTTATTTTTAAAATAACTATTGCTGGGGAGTAATAAGACCTAAAAGAAAGTACAGAAAATCATAATTTCAAAGCGTAAGAATAAAAATACGTCAATAGGTGTATCCCTGCATCCAATCTCAAAATTTCTAAACATCCTCCAATTTTTATGAAGCAATGGGTGCTTAATGTTCTGGAGAGCCGGCTAACATGAGTGTTCACTATGTACACATGCATGCACTGCGTAAAAAAAGTAGCATCTGTCTATCATCAGAATTCCCCCTTCCCCGCCCCCTCCAAAAAAAAAACGCTAGCGGATCTAACCAGCGATGACTGTGCGCGTTTAGATGCTGTGTGGATGCTCCACGTCTTTTTATAAGGGTTGAGCTGTTGCCAGTAGCCACTATAAAATCGAATAAAAAGATGAATCTGTATGAGGTTAGACAAGCATAAGATCGCGTTAGCGTGTGCGAGCGATGCTTTACTTTTCACTGAAAAAAAAACACTCCTCTCACAACGTTTGCAAATAAAGTAGCTCAATTTATCGTGGGGGAAGATGAGGGAATAAATGATGTGCGAGACACAGTGAGGACAAACGTACGCCTAATAGCTTTGCACATTGTGGGAGGTGGAAGAATCTAAGCGCGTATTCCGCTCACCGTAAAATAGGCCGGCGTCGCTGAAAAACGACGTCCGTGTTGCGACTACAATCCGCTTCCCCCAAAACTTGGGAGACTGCGCGTTAATATTCCGCGGGCTTATTGCGGGTGCTGCAGACCCGCAATGTGCGCCCGAAAACTTCTGGCCATCGTAACGGACACTGTGATATCCGTGTCACTTTATCTTTGTTTGTCGTGTTCACCACTGAAACATAGAGGGCTGGTTTATGCAGACTCACAGTTCGCTAACGCCATACATGGGAGGCGCTTAGCTGGTGGTTGGTGGCCAAACTTTAGCGCGATATATAAATATATTTTCATATATCTGACATTTCAAAACTGTATGTTATTGATTAGGTGGCTTTCAGTTTATCGTTTACTAACCTTTAGAACACACAATCCTATCCTATATAAGTGAAGAATTCGAACAATGTATATTTGCTGCCTGTCTTCGCGATAATTCTCTTTTTTTTAAATGGCAGGCTCCCTAAGATGGTGGCAGACGTCATTTCCAGCCGGTCATAAAAAAGCTAAATTAACAAAATTTTTTCCTATTAGCGAAGTTAGGCAGGTAAGTGAAATAGTAGAATTCAAGTCTCTGACGTGAAGGACCCATTCGAGTATGGCGTTTCGAAAAAGTGGGCTGTTCTATAATTTGCGAAGTAATGAAATTCTACGAACTAACTTAGTGAGAAAACTGAAAGCGAAACGCGGAATACTGCTGCCATCATATTCGTTCGAGGCGTAAAGAATAAGTGACTGTCGTGAAATGAACCCTCAACCGACTCTATTGCGTGGCTGCATGGGATGCGCTTTCATTGTTTGTACGCATAACCCACATACTTTAACCAACCGGGAAGAAATGATCCTGCGCAACCGCTGTCTTGAAAAGAGTGACCTCATTCGAGTCATCTGCTCATTGCGCTTATCGGTCTTTTTCTTTCTATTACAATATTCAATGCACCCCAATTTCATCACGCTACAATATTTATTAGAGGCCGCATTTGCTATATGTCAAAGCTACCACGGGTTTTTTAAAATCAAGAATTCAAGTTATCTTGTTTTACATAACTACATACCTGCATCATATAAACCGTTCATTCATTTAACTTTCACAATTACCGTGCTAAATGATACTTACAACCATATTAAGATGGAAACCACTACAGAAAAAGCGAGCAAACATCACATTTTTGCTTATTTTTGAATATGTTGGGCATTTTCATGAAACACCCTGCATATGAATATAACAGAAGCACCGAACATTCGTGTATGTCATAGTAGGTCAGTGCTTCCGGTGTTAACACAGGTTCACGGCTTCAAATAAACATCAAACAGCTCCTGCATACAAAGCGTTGTGGGTATGGTAAAGACAAGTAAGTCGGAAATGATGATTCGCAGTCCAATAAATGCAATCACAACTACATTTGTTACTGTATTATTCATTTCCCGATGTTTGTGAGTTGCTTACGCTGTACTTTATGTGTGCGCCAGTGTGACATATGTGAGCATTTTTAATGAACCTGACCACTAAGAATACTTCGGGCAGCCGAAGAATAACAATTTTAGCCGTGAGTAGTATCGTTACGCGTTCCTTAATGAGCCACATATTATGTTTAGTTTACGCTTCAATTTTAAAATAAAGTTGGACTTTATTCATTAACCCACAGGTCCCATACGCTGCCTTTTCAGTCACGCGCCAAAATAATCACATCAGGATCTAAATGATTATGATGATAAAGATTGAAGTTTTGTTGCGCAAGGGTCACATCTGGAAATAGAGAGCAGTATTATAGAACAGAAAACGAGGTACGAATCGTAGAACTGATCAATATGTAGCTACAGAAACACAACGCACATCAATTGTAATGCGCATAGAAGAAAGAGTCGAAGATACGTATGCAAAGTATCTAGAAAGCAAGACAAACTGCTGAGCTCGCAATAACAGCTGTATGGATTACTATCTGCAACGAACCTACACACCCACTTATAAAAGAACATTGAACTTTGCAGCAGGAGGAGAGAGCGTGTGGACACGTTATATGATGCTCTGGGGGTTATGTCATACAAAGTACGAAGAGGGAAGGGGGAAAGACTGAAAAGTTCTCAGGTGACGCTGCTACGGAAGGCGTGGCCTGGGAACCTTTCACCAGCCCTCTACATCAAGCTCACAACATCGTCCAAGCATTCTCAAATGTCCTATGAATAAATCGGGATGCAATATTGCGGCACATTTATTATCCCAGTGGTTCTCACCCAAGCCTCTGTAAATAGGCATCTGGCATCCAGCGAAGACGTCTATAATTCTAATGCAAACGCAAGCTATTTTTTTTCGTAAAAAAGGCGAGGTCAGTGAGCTTTAGCTCCGCTGGAAAAAGTGCGGGAGGCAAAAGAACAAAGCAATCGGTGCCGCCAACACCATCCGGCATCAGTGCTTGCTGCTCTTTTGTGAGGCTTTCTATGGAGCTCGAACAGAAGTCACGTCAATTTTTCTGACGTTACCAAAGCGCTTAGCAGCAGAATACTCCACAATGGCACCCGCCTGTATTATCTACCTGCATTCTAACTTTAAGGTCAGTGTTGGCTTCTCCTTGGAACTTACATATATATTTTTGCCTTTTAGTCATGAGAGAAAAGGAATGTATTGCAGTCTAAATTTAGTTTAGCGATGTACCTGTAGATAACGCAATTTCTCAGGCAGTTTGATGAAGTAGGATAATAACAATAAATTGGCGAGATTTCATGTTATATATATAAGTGGGGTATAACGTCCACAAACCACCATATCATCATGAGAGACGCCGCAGTGGATGAATCCTAAAATTTCGACAGCTGAGGTTTTTTAACAAGCACCTAACTTTAAGCACACAAATCTCCAGCATTTGGCATGAATCTAAATGCAGCTGCAGTGGCCACAACTTGACCCTGTGACTTTCCATTCAGCAGACAGGCTTTTTAAACCAAAGACATACAAGGTGGGTGGAGCCGGTTGTCCTCGAAATGACAAGCGTCTGGTCACTCTGCTTACGAAGTGCTTCATTTTGTTTCTGTTATTTCTTTATTATCAAATATATAAAAGTAGATATTGGTGTCAGTGCCTCACATCGTCTATTACTCGGCTATTGCATAACAGTTGTCATCGCAAAGTAGAGAACAAACAGTAAGCTATACAAGTGTATTTAGCACAACGCTCACAAACTCAGTCGAAGTTCTTGAATAGAAAAATCTGTGCGATCAACACAATGGTTAACAGAACAGAAGTATTCACGGAACAAAGATATCTACGCTTGTGGGTCGGTTGCTCACTCATTGATACTCGTGATAAACAACATTTCATAACTTCATCCACTTCCCTTTTCTTGTGTCCTCTTCCACATGCATGAACTGCAACGGGTTGCACATAGCCTGCTTTAAGTGTTTTCAGTGGTGTGCTCTGGGCCTACGCTTCATTTACTCATTCCAATAGTTACGCATTCCAATAGCCTATTTTAGTCAATCCTGTGCCTCATGCGCTCCCTAGTTATTTTTCGCATTTTTCGCCACCCAAACTAAATAAGGATAAGGGTAGCTGAAATGCCAGTGTAGCCAAATATTCTTCCAGGCAGTACCACGTTCTTGAACTGCTTTCTGCTAAAGGCTTAACTGCCACTCCTCTACGCGCCTAAAAAAAAAGATGCTATTTTTTCTCGTTCCTCTCAATAGAGACCCGCTACCATACCTATAGTTTTTTTTCACACCATCTAGAGCAGCAATAAAGGAGGTACGGAGTGCGAGGATCTATTTTCGCATCACTAATTCTCACTATCTACAGCGGCCGAGGCGGTGATACTCAGTACAGCCCTGCTTTGTAGAAGCTATCCTTTTCTCTTTTTATTCTGCGCGTTCTTAGCCACCAAATAACGAAGAGCCATGCTTATTCTGCTAGTGCAGTTGGCTTTTGCTTAGTGTTTCTTTTTTGTTTCAGTCTAGTTCGAATACACCTGCCATGCCTCGTGAATTCTTCTCTTGTTTGAATCACCTATGCACAGAGATAACGCAATTGTCTTCTTTATCTAATTGTCTTCCTTATTTATACTTTCTTTATTAATTGTCTTCTTTATCTAGTCTTTAGTTCTTTATTAATTGTCTTTTTTATCTAGTCCAATTTATTTTTTTGTTGGCTTCGTGTTGCTTGAAATATTTAAGAATGTCTCGCTTGAATTTCAGCAGAAAAATCAAGATGCCACATTGTTTTACATTAAGCCGAACCAATTTGTTGGTAAATTCCTAGATTTTTTAACAACACAGCTGAAGGCTCTACTCAGCTATTGTTTTTAATGACAAATACTTGTAAATATTATTCGTGTACTCACAAAAGGAGTCTTGCTGTAAATTCACGCTCACGCTGAGGCATCCAGAGTATAAAGCGGCACAAAACTTTGTCAGATGGCGGCGATATTAACTTATACGAGTCTTCATGCAGCTATAGGTTTTGGGCTGTCTTTTATAAGCCAGCGCATTCCCCCATGACGGACCAAAGAGGGCATGAGTCAAAATTCAGGGGGAAAAAAGTGCCCCAGTGGTCATATTACATGTCATCACAGTGACGCAAAGGCATAGAACAGAAATGTTCATACTCTATGCATGGGAACGCAGATAATTATAATTGTGCAAGCCGCGGGAATACTTCCAGGATAAACCGCGCTTGCTAGGCGGTAAGCGCTTTACCCCGCAGCTAGCATTATACATCCCGTTTTGGCACTGTGGCAGTCAAGAAATGTGAACAAAGCAGTATTTAAATGCCAAAATGACTCTGTTTCACTAAGATGCTGGATTTTCTTATGTGAACGTGGCGTAAAACTCTCCGCTTCTGACGATCCCCATTTGGATGCCACTGATCTGGAGTGTGTATATACTTTACCACATTGTGGAAGGTATACAAGGATAGGCTTTGCGAAACCAGCCCCCGGCATCATACTGAAGGAAATAATTTGCGATGCACTAGGTCGCATGAGATCGCCAGTATATAGTCTCTATGTTACACTTGTATATTAGTGGATGTGCCGAGATAACTGCAACAATTATTTGAACAGAAAAGGTAAAACTTCTTAATTACAATCTTGCCAATGGTACCGCTATCTCCGGAGTATTCCTGAAAAATATTACTTTTTGTAGTCTTGTAGGTCTAAAAACGACACAGTGATTATGAGCTATCATTCGATTACATAAGGTACTTTACGTGCTCGTAAATCTAAGTACACCAATTTTTCCTAAATTCTGCCTCTATAGAAATAGTAGCTGTGGCTGTAATTTGAATGCTAGTCCCCAAGGAAGATGCTAGGTACCCATACGTCGGTGGTTTCGGAGAGTTTCCAGTGTACGGTTCACAAAACCTCGTATGTAGACACGCCAGATTCAAAGGGTGAAGCCCGGGCTGTCATTCTGATTTCAGCTTTTGCAACACAACGCGCTATTCGCGTAATTCGGGCGAATCTAACAAGCCGACGAAGCTGTATGAGCTTTCCCAAAGCGTTTCTATATAAAGAGTTTGAATGAGGCTAGAGGTGCGCCTTGCAAAAGGCGGCCACAAGCCTTAAGCTGAACAACGCGGAAATTCGAGTGCGAATGATTTGCTTAACCCTGCAAACAATTACCTATTATCCAATTATTATAAGAAAGAATTAATAACCGAGTTCATTGTGCACGTAGTTATCGAACCAAATCGTAAAAACTTTCGCGTCCAGAAAAATCTCGTCTTTGACCAAACAATGATAGCCAGTCTCTCACGCTTCCGAGAGCAACAAGCAATTGAGTGATGCGTGCCTAATAGCACACTATTTGTTCAGACCTCAGCCACCATTTTAGGGGCGAAGCTCCTTAAGGCGTGGGCTGTGCGTCCCCTGTATATAGCCACTTCTCGTTTAGTTCTTGCAGTATTCACTAGATCGCGCTACTTGTAGCTGACGATGAAAAGATGCAGGATGTTATAAACTAGAACGCGGTACTTGTAGTTGATGATGAAAGAGGCGAGATGTTATTAAATAGGAATGATGTAACATATGGCGCGTGTCATTGGTGGAAGGCAATCGTTCGATTCAGTATGGCGACGTACGCTAGGGGGAGCGTTGTAATAAAATCGAGTGGGCAAAATGTACGGAGCATTCATGGTTTACCAGGTTTACCTGCGGAGCTTCGCCCACTCAGCACCATTCACTTCTTGAATATGGTGGCACTTTTTTTCTCCGCCTTCTTTTCCTGGAAATATCTGTGTTAGCACAACGAGCTTGTCGCATGCGGTGGCCAACAAACGCAAGAATGAACGAAATGACAATAATGGCGTATACTAAGGCATATACAGAAAAAAAATTTAAAAAATTCTCTCGAGTTTTCTTTTCTGTGTAAACTCTTGATGCATTCACAGTCGTATCTGAGGTGCATGAGTTCCACCAAAGCAGCAGTCGAGTCGCAGCACCGTCCACGCGTGCAGAAGTTAGAACAGCGATGCACACAGAGCGACGCAATACTGTGCTAGGCTAATTAAGGAGCACAAGCCTAGGTCATTAATCAAGTCAGCAAAACGCGTGCCAGCCTCATTCCGCCTCTGTCCAGCAGACTAATTCACAGGCGCTCCTGTGAGGTAATGTTGTCCTAACTGCGTGGCCATACCTAGACATTGTTGAAGCACCACTCCTTATTCTGTAGAAATGACCCGGTTTTACAATTTATTTATTTATCACTAAAGAACAATTACTCAGGCAATCACAAGTGCAACTGGTAATACATTCTAATTGAAAAAAAGGTTAGGCGCAGTACAGAGCAAGGACAAGAGAAGTGAACTTTTTGCATCTGCAATGAATTGTTACCCATTAGACCAAACGGCTGTATCACTTCAATACATGTCGATCCATGCTGGCAAACTTTATGCTTTACCTCCCTTGGCATACAGGTGGCTATGCGAAACGTAGGCTTGGCTTCTCGTGCTCGCGAACTTGCAGCCTTATCACTGGAGTTCCCCCCCAAAAAGATGCACCGCCTCTTCTTCGCAGTGACGGGGTTTTAATCTCCTTATTCACAGAAAGTTTCGAGCAGGAGTTCAAAAAGATTCGTTTCAAAAGAATGAAAGAAATAATGCTGACTGATTTCAGAGAACGCTATGCTATGCTACCTTCTTTTAGGCAATGCTGGCTGGTGCGTTCCTTTGTTAAGCTTGCTATGCAACCTTAATTAAGAACCGCAAATTTTTAACGCGCAGCGCTGGCTTTGTAAGCTAACAGACTCTCCATGTGCCTTATTTACCACCAGATTCTCCGTCCCTCTAAGGTGAGTAGGAGTTCTAAGAACTCGCGATATTGGCGCTAAGCGAGCTGCACCTGCTAATATTCACGATCTTCATTTCACTTTTCGAGTAAGATTTCCGAAGTATGGTTGTCGGTTGCCCCGTAGTCAGAGCGTGAAAGATGGTCCATGGTTATGCCTATAGCAAAGATAATGCTAAATGGCCTGACAGTGATATAGGAAGCCAGCCAATAGAGTCTGTAAAGTATTATGTATACTCACGTCATTTACTGACAGGAAAGCCTGTTCGCGAAAACAATTTTCGCTGGCAAAATGGGTTAGGCTGGATGGCGCTATACCGCAAAGCACCGCCATTACCAAAATTTTCCATTGTCACTAAAGCGAAAAGTATCGAATCAATTTAGGCGGTTTATTTGAGAAAATGGGACATAAATTTAGAATATAACACATAAACCAAAGAAAACCCTTGGGAAGCACACAACTTCAAATAGGGGGAAAGTGGAAGTTGTATAGCGTCAAACGGTCAGAGGCTGGCACATTGGGCAGGGCAACAAACAGAGGCAGTGGATATTGCAGTGGACACAAAAGCAAAAAAATTGTATCAAGGCATGCGATGGGATGCGCAGTCCAGACAATGTTCAATATTAACACTTTAGAGTTACCAAGAAATAGAAAAAGTGGCCGAGAACAGCAGCGAATCTAATAGATTGACTAAATCAACTAAATTCCAGTGATCGAATAGAATTATCGAACGCAAAAAGTGATTTTTCCCACAAGGGCAAAGCAATGAATGTGGAAGCAAGAATTTGGAATATCACGTGAATAACTACGAGCAGCTAGATGCTGATAACGCACCGTTGAAGCACAAAGAAGGAAGCTCGAAAAGAACTCACAGGTATACACAGGACAACTGGCCACTAACAACATTCAGAGTTGTTACGCCTTTGTCGTTGAACAGCGCACTGCAATTTTCGACAATGGCGAACTCTACGCTGTTAGATATTTTTATCTTGAGCTCTGCCGCTTGTACTGACCCATCTGCTACAAGTCTCTTGTCACGTTTAAAGCAATCAACACGAGGTGTTCTCGGTGCTTTTCTTTCTTGCTTGCTTCATTGTGCGGTCTTGTTTTGAAAAAAATATGACCTACCTATACTTTATCTGCTATTTACATTTGTGCTAGAAAAAGGACGACGACGAAGTTACTTAGTGATAGAACGCGTCTGTCACTGCTAAGTGTTTTTTGTTATATTTTCCACAATTCCTGGGACGCTCCCTGCGTCCCGCCTTGTGGCGATGGCAGCGGCGACTTCTACAGGCCCGCGTGGTCAAAAGTCAGCGCCCTCAAGCTCTTCTGTGGCTCAAGGCTCATGGTCCATCACCAGTGAAGGCTCAAGAGATGCTCCTGCTCTCGTGCCCATGGACGAAGAACGAACTGCTGGCCCGTCTGGCTACAGCTCAACATTTGTAAGCTCCGCAAGGAAACGAGGCTCTTGGTGCAGCTCCAGTGAAGACACGGACATCTACTCAGTCGACGGCGACAACTCATCAGATGGCAGCTTCGTGTCTGTGATGAGCCGCAAGGCCAAAAGGAGGCTAATCAAGACGTCATCACCAGCAAGCACGTCAACCGTGAAGGCAAGGAATGAACGCTGGCCGCATACCATTCTCTTCATGCCCGTGGATCCTTCCGCCAGCCTTCGAAAATTGAACAGGCAAGCCATTTCCAATGTTCTTGAGGGAATAGCACAGAATGAAATCAAAGAGGTCCGGCTAAACACACGTAAGAACGTTTTAGCCGTTGACACAACACATGCAGATACGCTGGAGAAGCTTCGAATGATGACAGAGTTTGGAGATGTCAAAGTACGAGCGGTCGTACCGATGACTGGAACCTGCACTGCAGGTGTCATTTACGACATTGACTTGGCAATCCCAAACACGGATCTACCCATTCTGATAAAACCAGCGTACGAAGGAGTGGTAATTAAGCATATAAGCCGCCTCGGGAACAGCCGCTGCGTTAAGCTAGTCTTTGAGGGCAACTCAATTCCTACGCACGTCAAGGTAGGACACTTCCGGCATGTGGTACGGCATTTTGTCCCAAAGCCGCTTCAGTGCCACAAGTGCTTCAAGATCGGTCATGTCAAGGGCGTCTGTGCAAACTCCACCGTATGCCCCCGGTGCGCGGAGGCGCACACGGTAGACACCTGTTGCGCAACAACTTATAGGTGCGGCAATTGTCGAGGTACGCATGAGGCCACGTCTAAGGAATGCCCAAGACTCAAGAAAGAAATGGGTATCCTGAAAGAAATGGTCAGGGATAACTCAACCCATAGAGAAGCTTCACAAAAAATCCGGCGTCGACGTCGCCACCGACGGAAGCGCTCCAGTCATGGTGATATTCATGCACCACTTCGGTCTGTACCACCATCAACATCTAGTAGAAAGCCAGAGAGTACAAGAAAACCTCCACCGGCGAAGCCTCTCTCCCCTGAAGACTGGCCGGTGCTTGCGAACGCACGGCCTTCCGAGCAGCCTTCCCGCTCTCTGCTCCCAGTGAAAGCCAATGCTGCTGATGACGAGGCTCCAAAAGCAGATCGTCAAATTATTCCTATGCTGCGATCCATTGTGAGTGTCATCAGAAGTCTTCTGACAAGCATCGACACGCCAACTGCTAGGAGCGGCCTACAGGTGCTGGACGCGTTGAGTCCGGTCCTTGCAAGCCTCCAGTAAAGCCATGGCTGACAATAACAAGTCGTTCCGTCAGGAGGTCAGAGAAGCGTCCATCTTTCAGTGGAACGCAAGAGGTCTGAGATCTCGCATATCTGATTTTCGCCAGTTTGTTCATTTGCACCGATTTCCCATCATGATTATATGTGAACCGAAATTATCGCACCCAATCAGATTATCCGGCTACGAGTCATTTTTCTCTTCAAGTGACATCGAAAGTAGCAAAGTTGTTGTATTTATTCGCCGGGAGCTTACTTACGTCGTCCAGCCAGTGCAACCTCACGACCGCAATCAGTATGTGTGCTTGTCTGTTAAAAAAGGAAAAGTGACATTCGCACTTCTAGGCGTGTATATATCCCCATCAGGTCATTTCGACGCCAACAAACTAGACGGCATATTAAGGGCACATCCGGGTCCGTGGGTTATCACCGGCGATTTCAATGCGCATCATCCCATCTGGGGAAGCTCAAGGCTTAATTCAACGGGACGACGTCTAGCATCATTGGTTTCCAGCCATGGTCTCGTCCTTCTGAATAATGCCAGTCCTACGTTTTTACGAGGCACTACATATAGCAGCTGCCTCGATTTGTCCTTTGTTTCACGCCGATTTGCTACACAGGTAAAGTGGTTTTTGGACATTGAAACACACGGAAGTGACCACATCCCCACTTACCTGAAGATCAAAGGTATTTCGAACACGTACTCCTCTACCACAACACAAAGAATAGATTGGAGAGTGTTCAAGACTCAACTTGAGGATGCTTGTGAAGAAGGCCTGTCCAATGGTCTTCAGCAAGCTATTAAGGAAACTGCACATGCGACTACGCGCACAATAATACGCTCTTCGGAGTACTCTGAATATGACCTCGAGCTGGAGCGACTTCGTGCGATACGCCGTCGTGCCGAAAGACGATACCGACGCACCAATTCCACAGACGATCTACGGACAGCCCGGCGCATCCAAAAGAAGATACAACGGCGCCTTGACAAATTAGACACCCAACGATGGAGGAAATTTTGTGCGTCGCTAGATCCTCATAAACCACTGTCTCAGCTATGGAGAATTGTTCGAGGCTTACGTTCTGTTCCAGAGCAGCGTTTTCCCTTCAAAGCCCTTGCACTTTTTTATCGCCGGCATGAAATTGAGGTAGCAGAAGATTTCTGCGCTATGACCGTGGGGCAGACAGCGTACACAAGCCTACATACAGTGAATCAAATCCCTCACTCACGGGACCCACGCATGGATCTACCGTTTACATCACAGGAGCTCGATGCGGCGCTCGTCTTATGTAATAAGTCGTCGTCAACTGGCCCGGATGACATCTCATACAAGATGCTGTGCAACCTTGGTAAACGGGCACGAGAAGCACTCCTTAACATCTTCAACGATTCCTGGCAAGCTGGCGTCGTTCCGCAAGATTGGAAGATTAGCCGCTTGGTACCGATCCTTAAGCCTGGCAAATCTCCCCTGGACATTGCCTCTTACCGACCGATCGCACTCTCAAGTTGCGTAGGAAAGGTAATGGAGAGAATGATCTTGGCCAGGCTTGAATGGTACCTGGAATACTATGAGATATATCCGAACGCCATGGCTGGTTTTCGCCGTCACCGATGTTCGATCGACAATGTTATTGATCTCGTCACATATGTCCAGCAACAAAAGGCAGGTAAACGACTATCTGCAGCCATGTTCCTTGACGTAAAAGGAGCATATGACAACGTTCTACATGACGCCATCCTCGAAGCCATTGAGTCAGTGGGCCTAGGCGGACAACTGTATTGTTGGACACGCAGCTATTTACAAGGGCGGACCTTGTTTGTCAACACTGCAGATGGTCCAACTTCCCAACACCCAACATATCGTGGAGTCCCGCAAGGTGGCGTCCTGAGTCCAACCCTCTTCAACCTCGTTCTCATTGGTCTTGTAGAACGATTACCAAGTGTGGTCAAGTTATCCGTGTACGCTGACGACATCTGCGTCTGGACATCTGGCGTGACAAGGCCTCAGGTACGCGCAAGACTTCAGAAAGCTGTGACGTTGGTATCATTGTACCTCAAGGACCAGGGTCTGAAAATCTCGCCAGCGAAATGTGCATTGATTGCTTTTAGTCGAAAGCCAATGAGACCATACGCTATATCAATCGATGGCCAAGTCATACCGTATGTCAAGACGCACAGATTTCTAGGCGTATTCATTGATAGAGACCTCTGCTGGGGCCCACATGTGGCCCACTTGAAGAAGAGGCTGACAGAAATTGCAAACTTATTCAAGTATCTCGGAGGAAAAACCTGGGGGACTTCAGTACATGCAATGATGCAATTGTACAAGACGCTTTTTCTTGGCTATTTGCGCTACAGTTTGCCTGTGTTGACCAACACCTGTAGAACCAACATTCGGACTCTTGAAAGCATCCAGGCCATGGCTCTGCGAGTTTGTCTGGGGCTACCGCGATGTTCATCATCAGCTGAGACAATCGAGATCGCTAATGACTACCCGCTGAAGACGCATATCATGATGGAAGTGCTCAGAGCACACGTGAGGCATCTTACTCGTGCCCCTGCCCATCATCTAGCTTCACTGCCAGAAGCCCGACCTCGTGCCTCATTCTGCCAGACAGTCTTGTCATATCGCACACACATTCCTGCGGGATATACAACTCCATCGAGGATTTCAACTCCCCCATGGAGTATGACCTGTGCACATGTTGAACTCACGGTTCCAGGCATAAGGTCAAAAGCCCGGCTCTCGTCTCCAGCGCTAAAGCAGCTTTCTCTTCTCTTGTTACATGAGAAATACAGTGACCATACTCATCTGTATACTGACGCTTCAACTAAAGTGGATGGGTCTGCAGGGTCGGTGATCTTTCCTGCAACAGCGACAATGGTGAAGTTTCGTTTATCCCACCAGACATCATCGACAGCTGTGGAACTTGCTGCTCTACGTAGCGCAATTGAAGTCATTAAACACCAAAAAGCCAAGAAATGGAGCGTGTTCACGGACTCTAAGGCAGCACTGCAGTGTTTGACATTCGCCTTACGCCGGGGACCTCATGAACAACTAGTGCTGGAAATTAGAGAGCTGCTTCACCACCTCTTCGACGAAGGACACAGAATCACGTTTCTGTGGATTCCAAGTCACTGCGGCATATTGGGCAACGAACATGCCGATGCAGCTGCCCGATCAGCACACGAAAATGGTGAAGAAAAATCTATACCATTTTCAAGGACTGATGCGGCAATGACCATCCGAAAAGCGCTAATGCAGAATTAAAATCCCTGTGGAACACCGAGTGCTTACGGCACACGCGACTGCGTAGACTGGACACGTCTCGTCGACTCCGGCCTCCGTCTGGACTCTCCCGACTCGAGACAACGGTGCTTTGCCGACTATGGCTTGGTGTCGCCTTCACCAAAGCTTTCGCCTTCCGAATCGGCATGGAAGACAGTGCTGCTTGCTGTCATTGCGGCAGCGATGAAACTATAGAGCACGTTCTCTGTCACTGCCCTCGTTACAGCGTGCAAAGACGGCAACTAGCTGCTGCGTTAGCTCGCCTTGACGACAGACCTTTGTCTGAACAATCAGTGCTGGAAAGACGACATGATTTGTGTGCTCACAGAAAATCAGTGAAGGCCCTACTGAACTTTTTGCGTGGCAGCGGCCTATTGTATAGACTGTAGCACCCCAGCTCACCCCCCCTCTTTTTTTTTCGCGCGCGTCTATTTCCCTCTTCGCTTTCTTTCCAATCTTTCTTCCCCATTCCCCCTTCCCCTAGTGCAGGGTAGCAAACCGGATGCTCCATTTTCTGGTTAACCTCCCTGCCTTTCCCTCATTTTATTCTCTCTCTCTCTCTCTCTACATTTGTGCTATTTACCCTCTGTAGAATTCAGTTTTACGAAGCCTTTAGCCATCTGAGCGAAGCATGGCTGAGGAAACACTCAGTTTGATATTATTATGTGGGGTTTAACGTCCCAAAACCACCATATAATTATGAGAGACGCCGTAGTGGAGGGCTCCGAAAATTTTGACCACCTGGGGTTCTTTAACGTGCACCCATATCTGAGCACGCGAACCTACAACATTTCCGCCTCCATCGGAAATGCAGCCGCCGCAGCCGGGATTCAATCCCGTGACCTGCGGGTCAGCAGCCGAGTACATTAGCCACTAAAGACTCAGTTTCAGGAGGAAACAGTAAAAACAAGTCCGTAGTACTTCTCCGGCTGCTAAATCCTGGCCATGCTAACACTGCGCAAAGAGGCAACTAGCATTTTTTTTTCATTCGTTTTCTCATTCTATATAGAAGATTTATATTAGGGGAAGAACAGAGGTTTGCCTCCCTTCCTAGAAACCTACTTTGTCATGAATTACCCAGCCGTCCACACAGCTGCTGCGTTGGTGGCAGAAAAAGTACCGATTCGTGAGCAGAAAAAAAAAGTACAGGCCAAACGAGTTCTATTTCAGAAGGTGCCGAAATAAATGCATTGTACGCAATGCCCCAGAGCAAAAAAGGAAAGAACCAATGTAAAATAATTTTTGGCTTTGTGGCTGGATGTGTTTAGTAACTCAATGACAAATAAATTTTGTGCGCTAACGAAGATTTTTTTGTAACAGGGCCTTTGAAGAATAAACATCGCGCAAAGTAAGGAGGAACTTGCTTGTGGCGGAGGAACATGTCAGCGCATAGATATGGCAAATCATTCGTATTCCCTAATAATAACACCCTTTCTATAAACGATGGTATCCCATTTCTGAGTGCACGGCTCACGATGATGTGCAATGTGCCAGGTGATAGCAACGACAAGCGGAAAGACGCAGCAGCTCTCGTGACGCATCACTCACACGACGGCCTCAGTTATGCACGTTGCCAGCTGCGTTAAACCAGTTGCATTAAACGATGCTGTTCGAGCTGTTCATGTTTCAGGAAAGTAATGGCTTCTAGAATAAATAGAGCAGCAACGGAGTAGTGCTTAGAGCATCCGCCTGGCATGCAAAAGGTACGTGGTTCAAATCCCGGTGCCGCGCAGTTCCCAACCAGATAAAAAAATCCGCGTGGTCATGAAACTGCCTTACGAGGCCTGGTGTGCGGCCTCACCGGTAACCACCGCTGGGAACGCACTCCCTCACAAGAGAAGGATTGGTCACCCTGGTGCAGTATATGGCCACTACCTCCCACATGCATACGTCAAATAACTTACGGCGCTCAGTCCTCAGGAGCTGCGAAGCAACTGACCACGGGGGCGGTCAGATCTCATCGATATCAGATATCATCGACTCCCACTGTACGTGGGATGTGGTAAGTTTTTTTCTTGTGGGAAGCAGAACGAACAACCTGGTTGAATTTGAGGACCTCGCCTGATGGAGCATTCTGGCTTCGAACGTGTTTGCGGCCTCCTGGCGGTGGCATATTGACCGATCGCTATTTTGAGCGTATACGCGCGCTTTATTGATCGTGAAATACCTTTTACCGTTTATCGTGTTCGCCGCGCTGACAAAACCTTTTTTTACTGGTGCGCGACAACTTCAGCTACTACGTTACTTGCGAAAGACAGTGCGTGCCTGCTACAGCTTTTGTGTGGGCACCCATTTTGTGAACTGAGTTAGTTCGTGAAACAAGTTTATTGTCGATTTGACACAAAGGGTGAAGAAGCTGGAGAATTAAAGTCATATTACACTAAAATTTACGACGCAAACACAGAACACGCCCCACAGAGGAAAAAAAATGTCAGAGACGAGCGCTAACTAAGGATTTTGTTTCAAAAATATGTAAACCAACTAGGTTCATGTGAAGTTTTATTGTAGTTATTTCGTGCTGCGGATATTCAGCACCAAAATGTTGGAATGAGCGCCTATGGAGTAATGAACATTTTTATATCATGCTTAAGCTTTCACCTAATGTTGATTTAAGCAATAAACGCCTTACCTGAGATCGAACAGAAAAACGAAGCGATACACTACGCTCCTCTCGCCATCTCAAGCTTATAGTCCTACGCTTCAAACCATTCCTACACTTTCAAACCGATGTTATATTTCTTTTTAGCGATGACCAAAATACTGTGTTAAATATTTCAAGATACATATAATAAAAAGCTGCTTCAACTGATTACATCTTGAGAAAAGCATACAAACTTCAAACTTAAATACCTACCGAAACTGATTGCTCGGCTCTGCAAACGGAAAGAAATGTTGTCATTGTTTTGTATGCTGAACCTGCAGAAGAGTAATAAGTTTAGCCTAAAAAAGTTAGCCGTGCTAATTATTAGACTTATTGAAGAACTGATACTATTTTGACGATAAATAAGTTCACATGGAGCCTCTAGATTTAGTTTCCTAGACTACTAGGTCTACGTTGCCCACTGAAAATTAGGTTTCCAAATGCTGATTACCGTTGTCTCCAAGAATTGCTGTAACTGTCCTTGACATTGACTTATGTTGCGGCCACACAAGCACGAGAATTCTTATTTTTCACACCATAGTAGGCCTCTATTTGGGCTGTTCTAACGCCGCATTTTTTAAAATTTCATGATATTTCTTTTCTTTGTTTAAAAAGGACTTCTGGATAAGTGATAACTATGCTTGTATACACTGGCTAACCTCCCTGTCCTTCCTCATTTATTCCTCCTCCTTTTATGCTTGTATACAATGCTTAGTACTGACGCTTGCATACTTTTTGTTAGTGTTGTGTACTAAAGGAATGGTATGGTATGAAAAAACTGATTGATTTATATGTGGGGTTTAACGTCCCAAGACCACCGTACGAATATGAGAGATGCTGTAGTGGAGGCCTCCGGAAAATTTTGACCACCTGGTGTTCTTTAACGTGCACCAAAATCGGGGCACACGGGCCTACAACATTTCTGCCTCCATCTAAAATGCAGCCGCCACAGCCGCGATTCAATCCCGCGACCTGTGGGTCAGCAGCCGAGTACCTTATCTACTAGACCACGACGGTTGAGCTGGTAAGAAAAAGCTTCATTTAACAATAAAGTTTCATTTGGAGAAATACGAATCAAAATAAAAGGAGACCAATTAACTGCTTGCAGTTTGTAAAATTCATCTTATATCCATTATTAGTTGTGACACGTGGGTCACCGTTTTTCGCCAGTGTTTCAAGTTTTGTGATTGCACCTGTATCTCCAGCATTTTGTACTTTTTTTGATGGACAATAAGTGATATGACCTTTCCCCCTGACCAATGCATCCGAGGAACTCATTATTGAAAAGCCTATGCTGCACAACGCCTTCCACATTGCTTGATTTTGTTCTAGTCTCGAGCAGTGATCTAAAGCAGTGTGTTGGAGTGTTTAATATTTAGATGCGAAGAAGCTTTTGCGAAAGGCCGTGTCTGTCAATTGATAATCATCCACTCCCCCACTTCAAATGCACCAACTCTTCCCCCTGCCCAAGTTTGAGCGTGAGGAGGTGGCTGAGCGCTGCCTCCAATTTATTTCTCTTTTCCTGTTCATATCGGCCATACATAATTGGCAGCGTGCCGAGCGTGACAAGATCAACGTCTTGCTCAGAAAGATTACCAAGAGGGCTCTCGGTATCCCGATCAGGACGCGCACTGAGCGCCTGCTCTAGCTCGGAGTACACAGTACGTTGGAGGAGATTGCCAAAGTGCAGGAGCGGGCCAAGCTTGCGCGCCTTTCGAGCTCCCAGACTGGCAGACATATACTCCGAGAGCTCGGTCACTCTCCGGCTGAAGAGGACGAGAAGATGAGACAGACGCCCCGTGATATTCGCGACCTCATCCCCGTGGCACCGATACCGAGGAATGTCCATCCCGAGCACAATCGTGGTAGGCGACGGGCTAGAGCTGCCACTCTTCTCAAACATATTCACAGTGAGGAGCACGGTGTCAGCTTTGTCGACGCGGCAGCGTACCGTGGGAGCCGCACCTTTTCTGCAGTCCAAACAGCAAATCACCGACTCCAAACAGCAAATCACCAACTGCGCATCGGTTCACACTGACGATCCGACGATTGCCGAGCAAGTGGCCATTGCCCTTGCCATTCTGGAAGGTGAAAGGGAGGTCTTCTATAGTGACTCTAGGTCAGCTATTTGTGATTTCAACCGTGGTGTAATCTCCAAGAAAGCCCTGCGCGTGCTCCAGAGAGGTGGAAGCGATGGTATCAAGCACCACGTACTGATCTGGTTTCCTGCACATGTTGGACAGGTGCAAGGTGCTCCCCCCAACCTCAAAGAGTCTGCCAACGAGGCCGTGCGCGCACTAACTGACCGCGCTGGTTCCGGGCAACGATTCGGGGCCAACGGGGTTGCGGAAAACAGAGACGCGCCGGCCACGTACAACGAAATAACAAGAGATTTTTATCTCGCGCGAAGACTATATCCACTCCCTTATCCAAAACTTAATAGGCCACAAGCCCTTACGGTCAGGCTACTGCAGACCGACACGTATCCTAACCTGAGATCCCTTCACGCTATTTATCCTGACGTGTTCCCCAATGACGCTTGCCCCGCATGTGCGGATGTATCCACGCTGGCGCACATGCTCTGAGAGTGCAAAGAATTGTACACTAACCCCAACAGTACATCGGTCAGGTGGGAGGCGGCCCTATGCAGCTCCCTCCTGGCCGACCAACTTTGGGCCGTCCAGCAGGCCCGCAGAGCGGCGGATAGGCTTGGCCTAACGGTCCCGACGTGGAAGTCGCCCGCTGCGCGCTGACGCGCGCCTTGCAGGACCGCAATAAAGTTTCGCAACCAATCTCACCGCTAAGGCTGTGCGCATGCAATTCTGCGCGCTCTCGCTCCATTGCATTGCGCTAGCAGCACTGGTTGTTCACTTTGTGGCGCACGCGGTAATACACACAAGTAGGAGGAAATAACATAAGTGATACGCAACATATACACAACTGCACACACAAGTCACACATACACGGGAAAATGCAAATGGAAACAACAAATGAAAACACAGTCAACACAAGCGCGGCTTCGCATCCTCACATGGTTAGCTTTAATGGCAGGCGGCCTATTTTGAATGCGAAGCATTTCTTAGCGAACTTCGGCGACGTTGAGCGTATCTATCTATCTATCTATCTATCTATCTATCTATCTATCTATCTATCTATCTATCTATCTATCTATCTATTCATTTAGCCACCTACGACTTTTAGCTTTCCTGGCCGTTTCAATAATGGTATCCATACGAAACTTGGTATGGTATAACATGACTGTATGAAGAGTATATTACACTGGTCAAGAGATGAAAATCAAGTTATGTATGTCATGAATGCCATGATTTACATTTCATAGCCATGCAGCTTTTGCGGTGATTTCGTTCACATGGCGTGTTGCAAAACTGCTATGGTATGATATGATTGCATGGTGAACACAAGCGACACACCCTAACATGAAAATCATAACATACCTGTCATGTACCAACATGACTACATGCCACACTCATGATGCACTCGCGGCCGTTTCGCTAGCGTCACATATACCAAATTTGGTATTACAGTGCGTGAATGGATGACCAAGGTGTGTGACTGGTGCAAACATGATAATCATGAGATGCAAGTCATGTAACAACATGACTACATGCCACGCTCATGATGCTCTGGCGGCCAATTCGCTAGCTTTACTGATACCAAATTTGGTATTATTAGACGGGAATAGATGGCGATTGCATTGTACAGGTGCAAACATAATAAACATGAGATGCGTGTCATGTAACAACATCATGACTACATGCTACGCTCATGATGCGCTCGTGGCCGTATCTCTAGCTACACAAGTAACAAACTCGCTATTACGCGATGCGAATGGACGACATAGGTAAATGGCAAATCCAAACATGACAAACACGACATGCGTGTCATGTAACAACATGACTACATGCCACACTCATGATGCGCTCACGGCCTGTTCGCTAGCTTCACATATACCAAATTTGGTATTACAGTGCGTGAATGGATGACCAAGGTATGTGACTGGTGCAAACAGGAAAGTCATGAGATGCGTTTCATGTGAGAACATGACTACATGCCACAGTCAGGCCGCGTTCACACTGAGCATTGCGGCCGCCGAAAGTGCTCCGAATCCGGTTCAGCGGCGGCGAGATCCGCCGAAAGGGCCCTCTCCGCGCCGATCGCTCTCGGACCGATTTTTGCGGCGTCTGCCGCCGAATCGGTCACCACGGACCAATAGGAGCGCTAGTCAAGGAATTTTGAAAAAAATGGCAGCATATCCACGGAGTGAATGATGGAGAGTGGGGCGAAGCATTCGTCCGTCCATGTGTTCGTCTGTGTGACCGTCCATGCGTCTGTTTGTGCACCCGTCCCTGCGTTCTTTCATGCATCCGCCCCTGCGTCCGTTCATGCGTCCATCCATGCATCTGTTTGTGTGTCCGTTCGTTCATCTATTCAACACTTCAAGTCCCACCATCTCGCATCTTTTTATCATATATTCCCCATATAGAAGCACCGCCATCCAGCGGACATTCCAAGGACTAAACGAGAGGTGGCACACGCACACTTCCTTACGGCCTGCGCTTTGGGTCCACTTGCCACCTTTAACCACCTCGAGTTCATAGTATATTCTAGTTCACTGTATTCATGGCACTGCGACCAAACGCTCGCTAAACCTTTCGAAAACCAAGGAGGTTACGCCCAGCGAGTATACGTAGCAACCTTTCCCTGTCAGATAGGGCTCAATTTACATGCCAATGGCTGCTAATGAGAAATGAGAGACAGGAGAATTCGGCTTTTACTTTCTTAAGGCTTGCGCTTCGTATCTACTTCTCATTTTTAAGCACCTTGAGTTCATTCATGGTATATACAAGTTCATTGTATTCATGGCACTGCGGCTCAACGCTCGCTAAACCTTTCTAAAGCTAAGGAAGTTACACCCAGCGAGTATAATGTAGCATCCCTTTCTTGTCCGATAGTGCTCAATGTACATGCCAATGGCTGCTAATGGGGATCGCAGCGTGCGCGTTGACTAAAAGCCGAATGCTCATGTCTCTCATTCCCCATTAGCAGCCATTGGCATGTACATTGAGCACTATTTTTTATTGTTAAACAACGCACAGAAGAAATGTCTCACTGGCACCACCTTGGAGGTCAAGTGTTATACCTATTTCGGGTATGTGCCACTGGTGGTTACATACGAGGGACGCCCATGCGACGCCATAAGGAGCCATCCCTAAAATGGCGGCCAAGCCCTACTAACGTGTTATGCTGCAGTGCACGTAACTGAATGTTGAAACCAACGGGAGTTCAACCTACTCTGTGCCTACTTCGCCTCCGTATTTCGTGAAAGAGGTGAGTGACCGAGCTTGCTGGTTGGCGTGACCGAGCTTGTTGCGGTCTTGCAAAGCAAAACGAACCCACCAACGCCGCTGGCGTCGGTGGTTTTTCTGCTCTTTGTGCATAACAAGACAGCCACTTGCCAGCAAAGTAAGCAGTACTGTCTTTTCTTGCTTCTTGCGTACGAGAATCGTCGAAGTATACATCACCGGATAGCGTAGTAGCATTTGCGAGCCGCGACAACAACCGGGTGACAGCGCATCTATCCCGCGTTCGCCCCGTAGTAGATGGCTTATTCGGTGGCGCGGGGCGCGTCCAGTGCGAACGACGCTGTGTTTCGGCGGCAGGGTAATTTCGGTCGCGGTAGAAAGCGGATGTTTCAGTGTGAACTAGGCATCAAGGCGCTCATACATTTCGACGTGACGCGGTGCACGTGCTCGCCGGCATTCCCCCACCAGGCACCGGTCCCACTATATGCTCGCAGGCGCGCGCCGCGCTGCGTTGCTTTGACGCATGCACGTTTCAGCGCATCCGGCGTTCCTCCGTGACGAAAAGAGGGAGACGCAGTGTTGTTTGGGTAACGCATCGGCACGAATTTCGCGCCAGTTGCCGTCAGGCTGCGCCGACGAACGCTGGTAGCACCAGTCGCGCCTGGCGTCAGACTATACAATTATATCGTTTTGTTAACGTAGCATCGCTGTGTCGAGCGTGCGCGATCGTCAACGCTACATTGCAGTATACTGCGCCCTTCATGATGCGCTCGCGGCCGTTTTGCTAGATCCACATATACAACTTTGTTGTTACGTGACGTCAGTGGATGACGATATACATGATTGGTGCAAACATGATGATAGTGACACTCATGTCATGCGAGAAGATGACAACATACCACGCTAATAGCGAGCTCACGGCCGTTTCACTATCTCCACATATACGAAATTTATATCACGCGACGTGAATCGATGACGAAGGTAAACGACACATACAAACACGTTAGTCATGAGAGGGAAGTCATGTACGGCATCATTTACCTCTACCTCATAAAGTTGTGCTTAAAGTGGTATATCAACCTTTCTTATATCACCAATTCCCACTGTACGTATGATGTCCCAATTTTTTTTATCACCGTCTTCATGAAATATGGGTTTCATTCGTTGCATTTCCTGACGCTAGCTGAACAAAACAATTTTGGCAGTGGTGTTTCAAGCTGCGGTTGGTTTGCCAAGCTATGTGCGTTGTCGAATCCTAAAGATAAGCTAATTGAATTTTGGATACTCCCAGACGTAGTGTATGCTAGCATATGGAGTACGTACAGACGCAGTTGATCTCCGCGGGTATGACGCATTAACCGGTTTTTTCTCAAAAATGCATGACAGAAGTGCAGAACGTCACCATGCGCTGAACATGTGAATTGCGCAACAATTGGGCGTTTATTAGGCTCACCCATTACAAAGCGCGACAAATATGTGATCATCATCATTCTAAATATCATCATCATCAGCTAAAGCATTAACAGTATAAGGAGCAGCGTCATTGCCATGTAACCTTACGGACGCTCCGTGGGCCGTTCACTGATACGCAAGTTGGCGTAGTGCAACCACACGTGTCTTAGGCGTTCTGGGATAGTTTTCAGCGGCGAACGTTCCGCGCGTAAGCTATGATGCTCTAGCAGCACGCCTAAGGCATGCACTACGAAGCGCAGCCAGCTTCGCGATTGCGAGGCCCACTTACATTATCACTTTGTGCTTCTGAAGTAAAGCTCAAAAATTTTCGCACTTCTTCATTTAGAGTAACACGCACACTGCGTGTTACTATTTACTCGATTATAGCAAAAGATACCGACATTTTTGCATGATATAAAAGGGAAATAAAGATTGATTTGAGGGGTTTAACGTCCCAAGACCACCCTATGATTATGAGAGCGCCGTAGTTGAGGGCTCCGGAAATTTTGACCACCTGGGGTTCTTTAACGTCCACCCAAATCTGAGCACACGGGCCAACCCCGCAGCCGGGATTTCCACCCACGACCTGCGCGTCAGCAGCCGAGTACCTTAGCCACTAGACCACCGTGGCGGTGCTATAAATGGAAAATAGAAGTACGACTTAGAGCCCTGCATATTCTAGCAGGAAATGTGGTCAAATTTCTAGACAAATGCTCGTTTTATGCGTTAACCTGTTTAGGCCCCTTAAAAACATGCTTCTGCGTTTACATTTGTGTGTCTTGAATAAATAATTAAAGTAGGTGATTCAGTGCACTATATCCTCCGTTGAAGCAGAAGGGCCTAGCCCTCCCCAAGAAAATATTTCCAACGCTGATGCTTAGATAGCTCAACAAATGGAAAAGCTGATCGACGGGGCTTTCACGAGTCAACCTAAAAAAATACCAGTGACCTTATATTTAAACCTTCTTGGGTATAACACATAACTGAAAAAATGACAGATCGTACGTACAGTGGAAATCGATGACATGCGAAGCACGAATGAGAAAGGTTGCTATGTCACCTTAAAATCAGCACAGCAATATGACGTGGAGGTAAATGATGCCGCACATGACTTCGATGTCATCATCATCATGTTTGAATGTGTCATTTACATTCGTCATGTATTCCCGGCATGAGATACCTAATTTAGTATATGGGGACTTAGCGAAACGTTCGCAAGCACGCTATGAGCGTGGTGTGTTGTCAAGTTTTTACATGACACGCGTGTCAGGGTTATCGTGTTTGCACCAGTCATATAATGTGTCATTTATTGGCGTCACGTAACACCAAATTTGGTATATGTGGAGCTAGTAAAACGGCCGCGAACGCATCATGAAGGGCTCAATACACTCCAATGTAGCTGTGACGTGTGCGCACGCTGAGCATAGCGACGCTATGTTAGCGAAACGCGAACCCTCTATAGTCTGATGCCAGGCGCTACCAACGTCCGTCGGTTCATGTGTAGGGAAAGTCGCAGAGCACGTTATCCTCAAGCGTGCCACTAAATTTGCTGAGGAAAGGAATTTCTTCCCATTTAATCTAATTGGATTCAGGCCGTCCATGTCAACGCAGGATGTAATGTTGCTTTTAAAACACAAGATCATTGGCAGGGTCTCCAGAGACACCAGAGCTGTTCTGGCATTTGACCTGGAAAAGGCCTTCGACAAGGTCAAACACTCTCACATACTTCATTCCATTAAAGAAGCGGGTCTAGGAGAACAATTTTACAACTACATCAGCTCATTTATTAAGAACGGAAAAGCCACCATTCGCCTAGGATCTCTCCGCTCGAAGACGTTTGATCTTGGACCCAGAGGCACTCCACAAGGGGCAGTGCTATCCCCATTTTTATTTAACTTATCGCTGAGAGCACTTTCCCACAGTCTGACCGAGATAGAAAGTCTCGGTCACGCCTTCTACGCTGACGACATCACCGTCTGGTGCGAGGGAGGTAGTGATGGGCAAATTGAAGAGCGATTGCAAACAGCGATTAGGGTTGTCGAAGATTTTCTTCACAAGGCAGGACTCTGCTTGTCGGCTAATAAATCGGAACTGCTCCTTTACCGGCCAACAATCGGTGCAAAGAAAGGAAGTTTCCCCGATATCTTGATTACCACAACAAACGGCTCTACTGTTCCGATAGTAAAGAAAGTTAGAATCCTCGGTATGTTCCTGGAGGAGGATGGCAGTAACGTCTACACGTTAGAACGCATCGCTGCCAAAGCCAATTCCATGACAAAAGTAATCACGAGGGAGGCCAACAAACGAGGGGGGTAATCTGAGGAGAACCTTCGTAGACTCTTTCACGCCTTCCTAATGAGGCACATCAACTACATCGCCCTGGCCCACAAGTGGAGCAGGAGGGATGAAGCCCGATTAGAATCAATATTTTGCAAGAACATAAAAAAGGTACTGGGTCTCCCACAGAGCATCAGTACAGAACATCTATTGGCGCTGGGTGTCCACAACACCTTCAGCGAAATAGTAGAGGCACAACAGGTCGCCCAAGTTGCAATACTGGCTTCCATGGAGGCTGGCAGACAGTTACTAGCGCATATTGGTATACGGTCTCCCATTGCCAGACAGAGGGAGTGCACGCTCCCTATCAAAGCCAGGGAAATGTATACAGTATCTCAGGTACCTAGAAACATGCACCCTCAATACAACTGCGGCAGACGCAAAGCAAGGGCCAGAGTCCTTCAAACAGCGGCTACGATTGAGGACAATGTCGCCTTCGTTGACGCAGCGCAATACGCAGCTTCCAATCACTTTGTTTCAGCAGCTACGTCGTTACGGGGAGAGCTGTTGAGATCACTTACGCTCGAAAATTCGGATGCCGACAAAGCCGAACAGGTGGCAGTGGCCATCGTCATGGCCACAATGAACCGTTCTACTATATACACGGACTCGCGAGCCGCCACTAGAGTATTTATGAAAAGCTCGGTGTGCAAAGAAGCTGCGCGCGTTCTATCTGCTGCATCTTGGACAGGCAAAAAGCATATAATTCGTTTCCCTGGTCATGTGGGCACTGATGCTCACGAAACCATCCCAAACGCCAACGAACTTGCACACTCCCAGGCGCGAGGTCTCACACACCGCGCCGGAAGTGGGCACTCGGAGGCTGAGGAAGGGCAGTGGCAAAGGGACCCTCTTCTCACTTTAAACGAGGTGTGTAAGCACTATCAGCTGGGGCGTAGGAAGTTTCCGCTTCCACACCCACATCTAAACAGACCACAGGCAATCACCCTGCGAATGTTACAAACAAACATCTATCCATGTCCGTTTATTTGGTCAAAATTCGTATACGGAATAGACCCACGCTGCCCGCGTTGTAATCATCCGAGGTGCACCCTCCAGCACATGCTGTGGCAGCGTCACGACTTGCACGTGGGCTCAGGTTCTCTCTCCACTGAGGAAGACTGGCTCCAGCTTATCACGAGCTCCGCAAAGGACCAGCAGCAAAGGGCTGTTCAGAGAGCCAGCGAAGTCACCGAGAGCTTTAACCTCCTGGTGCCATCGTGGGCGGGGCCCCCAGATGGTAACCCCTGACGGGGGCATTCTCGTCTTCTCAGGACCAAATAAAGTTCTTTGACTGACTGACTGACTGACTGACTGACTGACTGACTGACTGACTGACTGACTGACTGACTGACTGAGCGTTCGTCGGCGCGGCCCGACGGCAATCGGTGCGAAATGCGACATGCAGCATTTTGTGCCGATGCGTTACCCAGACATCATTGCGTCACCCTCTTCTTGTCACGGAGGGACGCCGGACGCACTGAAACGCGCATCTGTCAAAGCAACGCAGCGCCGCGCGTTCCTGCGAGCATATGACAGGATCGGTGCCTGGCGGTGCAATGCCGGCGTGACGCAACAAAATGAACGCCGGCGAGCACGTGCACCACGTCACGTCAAAATGTATAAGTGCCTTGACTGTGGCATTTAGTCATGTTCTCGCATGACACGCATCTCATGATTATCATGTCTGCACCAGTCACATACCTTCATCATGCATTGACGTCACGTAATATCTAATTTGGCATATGTGAAGCTAGCGAACAGGTCATGAGCGCATCAAGAGTGCGGCATGTAGTCATGTTATTACATGACACGCATGTCGTCATTGTCATGTTTGGATGAGTCATTTACTTATGTCATCCATTCGCATCGCGCAATACGAGTTTGGTACATGTAAAGCTAGCGATACGGCCAAAAGCGCATCATGAGCGTAGCATGTAGTCTTGTTGTTACATGACACGCATCTCATGTTTATCCTGTTTGCACCAGTATCGTACCTTCGTCATCCATTCACGTCTCGTAATACCAAATTTGGTAGAAGTGAAGCTAGCGAAATGGCCGCCAGCGCATTATGAGCGTGGCATGTAGTCATGTTGTTACGAGACACGCATCTCATGCTTATTGTGTTTGCACCAGTCAGATATCTTCATCATCCATTCGCGTACTGTAATTCCGAATTTGGTATATGTGACGCTAATGAAACGGCCGTGAGCGCGTCATGAGCGTGGCATGTAGTCATGTAGTTACATCACACGCATGTCTTGATTTTTGTGTTATGCTCTGTCGCTTGTGTTTGCCATGAAATCATGCCATACCATACCAGTTTTGCAACATGCCATGTGAATGAAACCACCGCAAGAGCTGCAGGACTAATAAATGCAAATCATGACAATATTGACCCATATTTCATGATTTTCATGTTATGAGGAGTCAAACATGTTCTTCATACAGTCATGTTATGCCATACCAAATTTCGTCTTGATAACATCATCGAAACAGCCTGGAGAGCTAAAAGTCGTAGGCGGCTAGATAGATACGCTCAAATTCGCCGAAGTTCGCTAAGAAATGCTTCGCATTTAAAAACAGTCTTCACAGAGGTAGCTGAGGATGTACTGTGCATGGTTTCGCCATAAGGATGATGACATGAATGCTCTAGGAACAAATTGTTATGTCCCATAAAGAAGGGCAAACGCAGACAATCTCCATTTATCTGCAAATGCTGACCGCATTGCCGTAGTAGAGTATGCAAGCTACAAGTCTTTCTATGTTGACCTTTCCTCTTGATAGGATACTCGGTATTACACCCGCTCAACAAGAGGCGATAATAAATGTGGGACTGACTTGTGATGCATATGCTCGTTGAATGCAAGGTGACTTGATATTTTAGCTGCACAACAAAATTGTTGAGTACTAACACCAGTATTCAGAAACACTGCTTGACTACAATTTTACTTGCCATTGCCTTCATTGTAGTGCATTTGAAAAGCGTTTGTGTATTTGTGCTGCCTTGGAGTCGCGTGAAAATGGTGCGTTTGAAACGCGTTTGTACTACATTGGAGGCGGTGAGAAGTCAAGTTCAAGACAAGAAGTGTTTCTAAATACAGATACTGGTCATGTCTCCTCATTTGTAGAATATTTTATTACTTCTCGTAGGCCTTGACACCAGGGAAGTAGAGAGAATTTTTCATAGAAGGGGGCGCACCTTCTTGATCAAGAGTGGAAGCCGGGCCGGCAAATGGTCATTTTACACTTTGTATGCAATGACAAAACATTTTTCGGTAAGAGATAAGGGGATTGGGGAACGTTGGCCTGAACTCTGTGTGCCAGCCTCTAGCTACGCCAATGCTTCACAGTTATTCCTTCCAACACAAACGTCGCTTGAATGATATATCTGTGGGGCTGCAAATGTCTAGTATATACACTAACAAAATATGTAAACGATGTCATGAACGAAGCGAAGCGCTCAACTTCTCGGTTAGCTCGAGTACTTTCAAAATGACATTTTAACTCTTTATTGGAGGAGACGCGGCTGGAGTGAGAGGCTGTGCGGACGTGTTTCGCATGAGCTCCGGCCCGCTGACCGACTATTGGCGGATGCGCTTTGTTCTGGACTTGCTGTCAGTGGGCTCGTCTGCACGAGGTTGCCCTGTACCTACAGATACCACTCGTTTAGGCAAGTTTGTCCCCGTTTTCGGAGTTTCCGAGATTTTACTATCAACCCCGCGGTGGCAAGGCTAGGCCTATCTCCTAGGCCAAGCCTGGGCCACGTCACCGGGCGTCTGGCTTGCGTCTGGTGACCGTGGGACTTGTTGGGCGAAAGATGGAATACTACGTCAAAGGGGAGATTATAAAGCCCGAAGATTTTGAAGCGGGAGAGTGGGCTCGAGTGCTGAAGGCACAGGACCAATTTAAGAAGACTCTCCATGGCAACAACGCCAAGAGTAAGCCTTGCGAGACGCAGGCCGGCAGCGACGGGCGCAAGACGCACGGAGCGCAGCAAGTCAAGCGGGGTAAAGCGCCGGTGTGGAAGAAACGCGGACCGTTTCTCAAGTTGCCAGCCACGGATTTCAAGGTTCTGTATAGGCCCCAGAACTTGGACTTGAGTGTTGTGACAGCGAGAGAACTCGGATGTGCACTGAGAGCATCAGCACGTCTAACGAGTGCGATTGCCGCGGAAGAAGACATTGTGCGGGTTAATGGCACAAACAACACGTTGACGGTGAGCACACCGTGCATAAATCGCAGTGGAGCATATGCGACTGTGAAGACGCTCAAGCTAGGTGATCGTGATCTGCCGGTTTCAGCGTTGGTGGCGCCGTTGGAGAACTCCGTGCGGGGAGTTATTTACAATGCTTATGATGAATGCCCAGTGGAAGAAGTTCGGGCGGGATTCCTGAAGAAGAATGAAGGCATAGACATTCTGGACGCGAGACCTCTGGGAAAGCCAAGGCGATTCAGATTACGTTCGGGGAAAACGCATACCCTGACGGGTTACTTACTGGAACTGTCTGTACGCTGTGATCCCGTATAGAAATTTAGTCGAGACCTGCTACAACTGCAGACGAGTTGGACACTGAGCGGACGTTTGCTATCGTCCGAAGAGTAACCTATGTCACCGTTGCAGGAAGGATCATCCTGCCCCGCCAGAAGGAGAGCCACCTACGTTCACGCCGGACTGCATCGTGTGCCATGGTGCGCATCACACAGGGAGGCGGAACTGCAAGTTTCGCCTGGCTCGCAAACCACCGACAGGCCGGCAGCAGAGCATCGAAAGAGAGAGCGAAGCTGGCAACGATGAGCGGTCCTCGAGGGCCATGGAGCGGTCACCGAGGGGTAAAGAAGGCACAAGCGAAACCAGGGACCAGTCGAGTTCCTTCCCGCCATTGCCAGGGCGCGGGAGCGGCCAAGATGGTGGACACGTATCCAGTCCCAATAGCTACGCACGCGACACCAACAAAAAGGTGAGCTTGTCAGGCACGGCCTGCCAGAACTAAACCGCTCGAGAGAGGGAGTTAGCAGCGCTGGTTCAGCGACAGAGAAATTTGATTAAAAGAATGGAAAACAGAATTGCAGAGATGGAACGTGCACTTAGAAACGACCAATGGCAGGGGACACAGGCACCAGCATTGCAAGGCCTACAGAAAGCGACGCAAGAGGCGTCTGCTACCAACGGCAGGGGACACAGGCACCAGCAGTGCAAGGCCTACAGAAAGCGACGCAAGAGGCGTCTCCTCGCGTACAGGAGAGTGCAGATATGGAAGTGGAGAATCGGTAGACAGTGAAAAAACCACTGCCGGGGGATGAGGTAGCTAACGCAAAACGATTAGCCGAAACGTCACCAGTAGACATGCCACAGCCTGTTTTTAAGGTCATTAGTCTTAAGTCGGATGTAACAACACTTGCGGTCAAAGTAGGCAAACAAGGGAAAAGACAGGATAGGTTGGAGGCTCGAGTCGAAAAGATCGAAGCCAGATTAGACACAATAGAGAAGCGTCTCGGCATGCTCTACACTGAATTTAGGGATTCCCAAACCCAGGTCATGGGAATGTTTCAGCAGCTTCATACTCTATTGGAGACAAGACTGCCTCCCGTGGGTGGCCAAGTGCCATTAGTCAACCTGGTGCCTCATCATGGCGACTCGCCAGCAAATTGAGGTTTGGCAGTGGAACTGCAGGGGCTTTCGTCAAAAGCGCGGTAACCTGCAGTTGCACGCACGAAATCTTAATAGTGAAGCACACATAATAGCCTTACAGGAGGCTATTGGTTCCGTAAAATTACCTGGATTTAAGGCATTTACGGCGCCAGGAATTGACTCAAGGGGCGTATCACGCGTCTTCACAGCTGTGCTAGTCCATCGCAACATCACTGCCATTCAGCATTCCGTAGATAGCAGCAGGAAAGACTATGTCCTGCTAGATATTTTGCCTAAACAAAAGTATGAGAAGAGTCTGTTTTTACTTAATGTGTACAGTTCTCCAAGAGTTAAAGGATTGGGCTTGGCACAACTCCTGATTCAAACACATCGGTTAGCAGCTCGCGCTCCGCTTATAGTGGTAGGAGATTTCGACGCGCCTCACTCGGAGAGGGGTTATATTCGAGCCAGCCCAAAGAGCAATCGGCTTTGGCAAGTTACCCGGGATCTGCGATGGACGCTGTTAAACAATCCACAAAATCATACGAGGATAGGCAAGAGCATAAGCATGGATACCTCTCCAGACCGTACGTTTTTTTAGAGGCATCAGTAATGCAAAGTGGATTAACACGGGACAAGCCCTAGGAAGTGGTCACTATATCTTTTCCACGACGTTTAGCGCTGCAAGGCGTGAAGACAAAGTGAGGGGACATAAAATTACAGGTTGGGACAGATTTAGGAATAACAGAACAGACACTGTGAACAACAAAATTAATGACCTGGATGCATGGGTACAGGCGCTCAAGGAGGATGTAAGTAATACCACGGTAGAAGTGCCAGTCGAGCAGGAGGAGTTCACCGCTGACTCGAGACTATTACACATGTGGGAAGCGCACGCGAATCTCTTGAGAAGGTTGAAAAAGCAAAAACATAATGGCGTCTTTCGCAGAAGGACTGCCAAGTTAGAACGTAAAATCAAAAATTATATAATTGAGTTGCAAGCCAAGCAGTGGGGCCAGATTTGTGATCGAATGAAGGGACAGTTTGAATGCAAAAAGACATGGCAGCTGTTAAGGCTTCTTTAGGATCCGGCAGCAACAAAATCGGTGCAACAGGGACAAATGACTCTGTTAATGCATCATTATGAAGGCCCAATTGGAGGGTTTATACAGGATCTCCGGAATCGGGGCATAACTGATGGAATACACGGTTGCTTACCACACTACTCGGGGGCGGAAAACTCAGAACTAGATGAAGAGTTCACAATTGCGCAGGCAGAGTTTGCCATGGGGCAGGTGCGAACTACGTCTGCCGCAGGTCCGGATGGTGTTACTAACAAAATGCTGAGAGACCTAGATTTCAAATTAGTCGGGGCGATCATTGACTTCATAAATGAGTGTTGGGGGCCGGGGAGTTCCCAGCACAATGGAAGCATGCTAGGATTATATTTATTCCGAAGCCAGGCAAGAAACTCTGCTTGGAAAACCTGCGCCCCATATCGCTGACTTCATGCGTGAGCAAATTGATGGAGCACGTGGTTCTCAACAGGCTTCAGAATTAAGCAGAGAACAAAGCCATCTTTCCCCCAACTATGATAGGTTTCAGGGCCAATTTGTGCTCACAGGATGTCATGATAGAGTTAAAACATGATGTAGTCGATCCCAGGCATGGCACGGGCACCAAAGCTGCATTGGGGCTTGACCTGAATAAAGCTTTCGACAATGTTTCGCATGAGGCAATATTGAATAACCTATCGGAAATTGGCCCAGGGGTCAGTACAATTCGCTACATCAGATCATTCTTGGAGGGCCGAACCGCAGAAATTTCAGTAGGAGATATCAAATCCGACTCATTCGCGTTGGGAGGCAAAGGGACGCCGCAGGGTTCAGTTTTGTCACCGTTCCTGTTTAACATCGCCTTAGTTAAAATACTGCCGAGGTTGGAGGAGATACCGGTACTCAAACACACATTTTATGCAGATGATATTACTCTATGGGTAACCAGGGGTAGTGACGCGCATCTGGAAGAAACACTACAAAATGCAGTTAATATTGTCGAAGAGTTGGCAGGGGAGGCGGGACTTTCATGCTCTCAGCCCAAGTCCGAGCTCTTTGTGGTTCGGGACAAACCCAGAGGGCTACATGCAAGATACTATATTCCACCACCGCCGTTAGAGGTAAAGGTAGGGAGTAGGCCGGTAGCTGAAGCTCAAACTATTAGAATTCTTGGCCTATATCTGCAAACTAACAGGAAGAATAGGGTGGCCCTTGAAAAACTTAAGACCACGGTCAATGCTACTGTCAGTCTAATCAGAAGAATCGCTAACCGTAAGAGCGGGGTCAAAGAAAAAGAACTCTGTAAGCTGGTACAAGCGTTTGTGCTCAGCAGGATTAGTTACGCGACACCTTATATGAAGTTGGATGCTGCAGAAAAAGGTAAGGTCGAGGCTATAATCCGGCAAGCTTACAAGGCAGCGCTTGGGTTGCCTAACAACGCGCCTACAGAAAGGCTGTTAAAACTTGGGGTACACAACACCCTGGATGAATTATGGAAGGCGCATCTGGTGATGCAGCACGCTAGGCTTTCGACAACCAAAGCGGGCAGGATCATGTTGGAAAGGATTGGCATTGGAGCAGAGGCTCCCACTGGGGACACTAAAATTCAGGTGCGGCGAGAGTTACATAAGGCCCTGTACATAAAACCTTTGCCCAAAAATATGCATCCGATTCACCATACGCAGCGCAGGCAGACAAGAGCCATAGCTTTACACGTTGAGTGCGGCGAGTACAAAGCGGCAGTTTATACAGATGATGGGGAATATAAGGACAAAGACGCTTTTGTGATTATGTTGGTGGACATGCGGGGACGCTTGGTCGCCTCTGGATCGGTCAAAACCCGCTCCTCGGCAACTGCAGACGATGCGGCAACAGCGCTAGCTATAACTAATTCGCAGTCGGATTTGATTCTCAGTGATTTAAAGACAGCCATTCGAAATCAGGCGAGGGGCAGAATATCAGCGACCGCCGCATGATTTCTGCATGGGGCCACGGGACGAGAAATTAGAGAAATAGAAATTGTGTGGGTACCAGCACACTCTGTGAACCCTGAGAACGAGGCGGCTCACCTGAATGCTCGAGGTTTCGTCAGCCGGGTAGGTGAGCCGCCAGTTCCGGGGAGGTCCGCGAGAGATGGGCTGGTATCCTTTCATGACATAACGAATCATTATAAGCTAGAGCGGAGGTTTTATCCGCCCTCGCACAAGCGGTTGATTAAGGCGCAGAAATGCGACTGGAAAAAACTGCAGACGCGATCTTTTCCCAACCCTTACGTGTTGAACAAAATGTACCCGCAGGAGATGAAGCCGCAATGCAAATGGTGTCAGGCTGCGGCAACATATGATCACATACTTTGGGAATGTAGCATAGTGCCGCCGCCTGTAGATATTATGCGTGATCCCTCTCTTGAGCACTGGGAGGCCGTGTTGACCAGCTTAGACCCAGTCGTCCAGTTAAGGGTCGTGGAGTGGGCCGCACAGGTCGCCGCCAACCTTGGGTTGATGGCCATCTAACACGGAATCATCATCAGTTGTTTTTGACGAAATAAAATTTTACCATCCACTATTACCTCTTTAATACGTTGGGGCAGCAATTTCAAACTTCGCTTCAAAAATGAAGAACACTATTTCAGGTATCCTAAAATCGGGTGCTTGTCATGTTTCATGGATTCGTACCTAATGAACTACAGCTATGTCGTACTGTTTGTCGGCCACCATAAGAACTATGCATATTTTGAAATAAAGGTTCAACTTTACCATCATTGTTATTAGGTTTGGCTGAGCGACGGTATGCAGTTTCTGAGTGAGTTTTACCGAAGCGTCCAGGTTTTCGAAACAAAACCAGTGACTGTCATGAAAACTTGTAACATCACCAGGAAGGAAAAAGAGGAAAATAAATTGCGACTATTCCCCATGCAAGGCTTGTTGAAGGACTCTTCTTCTCACCTTCATAACGTCAAGGTTCATCACACCAACGAGACAGTGTAAGCTCTCCCATAGTAGAGAACCTAGTACTCTAAATCGCTAACCACTTTTTCTAAACACAGTACTTCCAGAGTGAACGGAATGAAAAAGTAGAGCAGTAACTGCCTCAAAGCAGCAAGTTCCAGGGCGTCCTTAGGCTGGAGGGCGCCCATTATGGCAAGCAGCCACCAAAGAAGGCGCTAGCCTTCGATGTCGTTGTCCCTGGGGGGCAAGTCCTGATGACGTCGTTGACGCGACGTCTTCAATAGTAGGAATTGAAGAAGTTTACTGTGTCCAGCACTTCAGAGGCCGCAATTATCAAATCACCGTGAACAGCGAAGCCGCCCTGGCTCAACTGAAGGAGGCGTCGAACCTCACCATCCGAGGAGAGCGCGTCACCATCGTACCCCTAGGACCCCAAGTAACCCAGGTAACTCTCCTGTTCCTGCCATGCCGCGTACCCAGCAAAGTCCTCGCACAAGCACTGCCCCCCCTCCTACGGGAAGATGTTGCATATCACGAGAGAACTCATGGGATCGCACCCAACCATGACCACTGGGACGCGATACATCCACATGAAAATAAAGGCTTTGTAGCGAGAGAGGAAGACGGGACAGTGGCCAACGTGGTCGTGTCGTTCTCTCGCCACTTGATTCCACGCCTGAAACGGAGCCACGTGGCTTTTCACGTCCGACATACCAAGTGCGCTAGCTTGTTCTAATCCTCGCGCAGCTCGAGCTAGCATCTGCTGCGCGAGAGGCGCGGCGCGGTCACTAAAAAATGATGATGGTGATGATGACACTACAGGGCTCCCCCCTAGCGCTTCGTGCGATTTGAAGGCATATGAAAAAAAGAAAGAAAGCGACAAATGCTATTTACATGAACGACAATCCATAAAGTGGTCATTTGGCAAGTCCAGGTTGTCAATGTTTATGGGCCATCGGTAAGCAGTGTCTCCGGTAGGCGACTTTGGGAGAAGCGCAAGGGACGAAGAAAGAAGTTCCGGGTCACTGTGGGCGCCGACAAGCGGGTCTCACGATGACCTGGTCGGACAGGCCGAGAGTGGACCGTGTGTCGCGAGGTCATGCTGCGAACGTCGGCAGAGAGTCGCAGTTAGGGTTTTGACGTTGGAGTCGACGCAACGCAGACCTCAGAGTCGAGCGGCGTCTGACGTGCCGGTGTAGATAGACGTGCCGACGCACGCAGGAACGTGTCCTAACAATGCCGCCAAGTGCACGGTGGGTAGTCGGGTACACGACTATGATGAGACATTGCGTCGGATAGGCCGAGTAGGCGCTTGCGCCGTCTTCAGGGCGGTGACTGCAACTCTTGGCTGCGTAGCAGGGTGACTCAAAAGTTGCCGCAATGTGTGACGCCAAGCACGTTCTCGTCACCGACGTGGGGTAATGATGGTAGACACGTATGAGGTATGAGCTGTCGTCGTGGTGACACACGAGCTGGCGTTGTGAACACACGTCTGGTTGTTGTCGTCCGGAGGCAAAGGCTCCGGGGAATGGTGTGGTGGAACCCAGTCAGCGTGGGCTCGCCCAAAGTATTGGATGGGACACCTGTGCTCAAGAAATTACCTCCGGTAGTCCGCACACGAGGGTTGGCGTGCAGGTCTACATAATTGATGGCTGCCTCTAGCCAACACCCCCTAGATTGCTCCACCGCAGGCGTGGTATGCCTGGTGAGCCCTGTCTGAAGCGGACCGGGCACGTCGTCCTCAAGCACGTCAGTCATAGTCGCAGTGTCTTGGAAGCTTGGCCGTGGTTGATGGCTGGTGGCTTTAACTTCAGCTGCGCGAAACTGCGAGGACGATGGTGGTCGTTGCTGGCAGGACGTGCAGAGCATTGAGGCTGGTCGACAGTCGCCTTCAAACATCGGGGAGAGCGAAGGTTCCGCAACCGGGAGGTGAATAGCGGGCGTGACAATGCCCATAGTCGTGGTAGCCACCAGGGCGTTCGGTGATGTTGCCGTCGTAAAACCTGACGTGTCGGCCGTGTTGTGAGCCATGGAGGTCGACCGAGACGAGCTGGTGGTAAGCATGTCTGCAGCGTCGTCGGCCGAGGACGATGAAAACACAAACCTCGTGGCTGACTGGTTGCATTCAGCCCGAATGTCGAGAAGCTTGGCGGATGGGTAGTCGGGCGCAGGATACGCTTCGCTAGTGGCCAGACGAGAGGTTAAGTCTCGTTTGTCGAACGTTGTTGAAGGCGAAAGCTTCGAATCAATAACGGGCGAAAGGTCACCTGTGCCAGACTTTGAGGCGGGTGGCAAAATGGTCGTCATGGAGTCTGGTGGGGCCGCGGTGTAGCGTGCCGTCGCTTTCGTGGAAAACGTGCAGGTAGCAAGCGTGCCAGAATGACCATCGGCCGAGGACTTCGAAAAAACGCGCTTCGTGGTGCACAGGTTGTCGGCAGCAGGGACGACTTCAAGAACCTCGTCGGATCTGTGACCGGGTGCGAGAATCACTGCGCTAGTGGCCGGACCAAAGGTGGAGGGAGACGTTGTCGGGGAAGTAAGGTTGCGGTCAGATGAAAGCTTCGGGCCGGAGGGTCCAGCACGCTGCGACGCAGGGAAAACCTGAAAGTCGCGGGTCCCTGGAAGTGGTCGGTACGTGAGGCCATAGCTGGCAAGCACCACAGGGCAGAGGTCATCGTACGGCTGCTGGCTGGAAGTTGAAGTGGCAGAAAGATAACGCAACTCTACCGAAAGTGCGTCATGAAGAATGGCGTGCATCAGTGGCTGGTCCGTGACACCATTCAACGCAAGAACGGCATCGAGCTGCATGAACCATACCTTGGGGTAGGTCGATTGGAACGGTGGCACTCGCGGGCAGAGTTGCGGGAACATGGCAGCGTGTCGCTCCGCGAAGGGCGTGTTCTCCGGGTCACCAATGTAGCGAGAGAGGAAGACGGGACGGCGGCCAACGTGGTCGTGTCGTTTTCTCGCCACTTTATTCCACGCCTGAAACGGAGCCGCGTGGCTTTCCACGTCCGACACACCAAGTGCGCTAGTTTGTTCTGATTCTCGCGCAGCTCGAGCTAGCATCCGCTGCGCGAGATGATGGCACTACAGCTTCATCACCGATGATGATGGCACTACAGCTTCATCACCGGTGCCCAACTACCTCAAGCTCGTGGGCCATCAAGTGACCTGTGACTATAAAGGCATCCAGCGAGTGTGCCGTCGATGTGGAGGCAGTAGGCACTTCCGCATGAAGTGCACAGTTCTCTTTTCTGGAAGGTGCGGCGTTTATGGCCACGACGGGAAAGGCTGCTCGCTGCCGTGTCGCCGTTGTAAGGACCCGCATGCCACCGTCACCTGCATCATCAGGCCATCGTATTCCGAGGCGGTGTCCAAGGATTTCCCTCCACTTCAACCAGGAATGCCGTCTAAGAACTGGTGCGACGATTTGTCAACGCTAGCCACGGTAACCGACCATAATCAAGGTGCACCAATTGCGACGCTGCACCAGACGCCCACTGCGTACCCAACGATTCCGGACCTGGTAATTCCTCCAGGTCCTGAAAACTCAAGTTCCCAGCGTCCTGTGGCCATTTCTGAGGAATCGCAGGCTAAGCCCTCGTCATACGAGATGCCTCGTGAGAAAGACGTCTGAAGATTGCACTTGACGCTCCTCGCATGACTGCTCAGTCTGCCACAAGCT
The DNA here is from genome assembly GCA_013436015.1 of Rhipicephalus annulatus. Lineage (NCBI taxonomy): Eukaryota > Metazoa > Arthropoda > Arachnida > Ixodida > Ixodidae > Rhipicephalus > Rhipicephalus annulatus. The sequence goes on along the minus strand of WOVY01009408.1, from coordinate 25,409 downwards.
CAGGTGTCATCGAGGAGTCAACATCTCGACACGAGGACGCCTGCATCTACGAGTACTGCAACACCACCACGAGTGAGTCACCCCTACAAATTGACGAAGACACCAGCCCCAGTGTGATAAGCCAAGACAGTGCAGACGCCTTTGTACCATCCTCGCTCAAGAACCCGGACGCCAAATGCCACCGGATAACTACTCGTGACTTAGAAGCCCGCACCAGAGACAGAATTCCCCTGCGGACTTCGACGCGATCCCGTAAACCCCAAGCCTCCGGTGGATTGCCTGGCCGCAAAAATGACTCAGCCACTCGCAGAGCACCGGCTTCCGTGCCTGCTAAAAGTACCCCTGTATTTGCGTGATCCTATATTACGTTTAATTTTCCCCCAAGGCTCTTGCTCTAAAAGTTGTTACTTTAAACGTTTAAGGTTACCGCAATCCACAAAAACAGGCTGAGGTATCGGCTCTCACGCGTTCAGTGCACTTTTATTTGCTGTTCATGCAAGAAACAAATTTTTTCAAGCTTTATTATGTACTCGCTTTCAAGCGCGCGTTCAGTATTGATTGTTTCTTTTTGTACGCCAGCTTGCGATCGACTGGCGTCAGAGTCATTATTTTTAACCGAGGTCTTTTACGTGACCATCATGTTTCCTTCGATGCCTTCGGACGCGTGCTGGCGTTCGACTGCACCATTTTTCATTAATAAGATTTCTTGGCGTGTACGCCCCAGTGGCACCCGTTCACTCTAATGCGTTCTTCCAATCTCTTGATGCGTTTCATTTAAATACCCAACATGTGGTATTTTTAGGGGATTTCAATTGTGTCTTAGACTCACACGCAGACGTTCGAGATCCGGGTCGCGGGCGGTAAAACTGGAATGCCAGAAAACTCGAACGTCTAGTGCAGCAATTGGCATTGCGTCACATTGATGAAGGTGTGCATGGCTGCAATTATGCCTGTACTTGGCGTCGAGCAGCGTCGAGCAGCCGAACTGCTCACGTGTATGCATCCCCCGTTCTTGTTGCCTACGTTCACGACACCGGGATAATGTCATTGCCACCGACACCAGTGTACATTAGCGACCATCGCCCGGTTATGTTCTCTCTCCGCCTGCCAGCGGGGACGCGGATGATTCACAGACCATGGCGGCACGATTGCCGCGTCCTCCAGGACTTTCAGTCTAGGAAAAAATTGTTCCGAGCGTTACACGCATTGCTCTTTAAGGCGGATATAGCTGATTGATATCGCCTCAAAGAACAGTGGCGCCATCGTTGCAGTGCCTCGGGCGAGGGACTTCACACCCGTATGTCCAAAGATTCGTCATTGTTAATCCAAGAAAATACGCATTGCCAACCGTGATCTCAGTCCTTCCTCTGTAATGCGGGCATGGCAAGATGAGCTCGTTGAACGGTACCAACGTCTTATGCGCGCTTCTTCGCTCTCGGCTGCAGCTTGGCGCTGTAGACGTGCACCGTGTGCGCCTCCTGAAGTGCTAAGGTATGCACGCAGTGCTCTGCTTCGTCCACCAGGCTCGTCTGCCCACTCGCTGAACTCTCCTGTGCCAGCTGCTGCGGGTACGCGCGACTTTCAGACATTTACTCAACACTTTCAGTCAATGGCTCAATCTGGTGCTAATGTCTGTTACCGAGGATCCGTTTCTTCGCATCCATTGCTAAAAGATTTACTTCATGATTCCAACATGGCACATTACGTTCTGCTATCATCGCCATCCGATGACGAAATAAAGGGCGCATTAGACGTAATGAAAAAGGGATCGGCCTAAGGGCCTGACGGACTTCTTGCAGAGTTTTATGTACAGTTCTGGCCTATTGGGTCACGCGTCTACACGTACGAGCCAGGCTTCAGACAGCGGCTACACTGACGTCAAACTACCTTCAAGGACGAGGACTGGAGCTGTCATATGAGAAATGCTCACTAGTTGCGTTTACGCGCAAGACAATGACGCCATACCGCATCAGAATTAATGGACACACAATCAGCTATCAAAAGACTCACCGTTTCCTGGGAGTAATAATAGATAGTGATTTGCCTTGGAGCCCTCATATCGCTTACATGAAGAAAAAACTTACCATGACCACCCACGTCCTAAGGTTTCTTGCGGGAAAATCATGGGGTGCATCGGTACGAGCCATGCTTCAACTGTATGCTGCACTTTTTCTTGGCTTCATGCGCTACAGCCTACCTGTGCTTGGCAAGGCCCGCATAACAAACGTTCACGTCCTCCAGTCATTACAAGCTCAAGCACTGAGAAAATCCCTCGGGCTGCCGAGATGCGCATCCTCAGCAGCGACTGTCGCAATCGCTCATGAACACCCTATCACAACCTACATTCGTGTCGATGCTTTAAGAACGCACATAAGACATGCCACGCGAATTCAATCGCATCACCTTGCCTCCCTTCCAACTTCCAGGCCATGCTCTGCGTTCTGCTCTATTATTGCTCACATCGCACGGTGATTCCCACGAACTTCACGCACGCAGCAAGACCGTCGTTACCATTGTGGTGTCTACATCCACTGGAAGCCCTGATAACCATCCCCGGAATGCAAAAGAAGAAAAATTTGTCAAATTTGGCCCTAAAACAAACAACATTACTGTTTCTGCATGAGAAACACAGTGGACGCATTCACACTTACAAGGCTGGGTCGGTCACTTCAACAAGTTCAACAGGCGCAGTGGTGATTCCGGAGAAATCCATCACGATAAAGTTCAGGACCTCGCATCTGACATCATCCACGGCGGCAGATCTCGCCGCCATTCGTGCCGCTCTGGAGTTCCTAGTTGAAGAACCGCAACAGACATGGTCAATATTCTCCGACTCCAAAGCAGCTCTCCAGGGAATTGCCTCGCCATATCGTCATGGACCAAACGAACAGCTAATTGCTGAAATACGACTGCTCCATCACTGGGCTATAGAGAAACAACATGACATAGCATATCAATGGATACCAGGCCACTGCAGCATTGATGGAAACGACCGTGCAGATGAAGCAGCCCGAACTGCTCATGACCATGCCCCTTGTGTAGCTATACCATTATCAAGAACGGACGCCGCTGCAAGGCTTCGATCACTTGCACGAGAACTGACACTCGCTCAGTGAAATTCACCGGCATTCACCAATGTACGCCTTCATAATTTGGACCCACACCTACAGCTCCGTCTTCCATCAGGAATAACCAGAGCAGAGGAGACACCTTTGTGCCGTCTGTGGATTGGGGTGGCCTTTACAAATGCTTATTCGTTTCGAATCGGAATGGCCAGGAGCCCGACATGTGACAACTGTGGCTGCGCAGAGACTTTCTCCCATCTTCTCTGCGAGTGTCCCCGCTTCAGCGTGCCAAGAAAAGAACTGTCAAAAGCTTTAGATAGAATAGACAATCGCCAATTGTCGGAAGAAAGGGTATTAGGACACTGGCCGAGACCGTCCTCTGCACGCAAGGCATTGAGAGCGTTGTAGCGCTTTCTGCGGGCAAGTGGTCTTAGAGACAGACTGTAAACAGCGTCGTGGATTGTCTGATGACCTTCTCTCTCTTTTTTTTACAACGTCTCTTTTCTCTCATCTTTTATCCCCCTTACCCCCCTTCCCCAGCACAGGGTAGCCAGCCGGTCTGAGAACTGGCTAACCTCCCTGTCCTTCCTCATTTATTCCTCCTCCTCCTCCTCCTCCTCTGGCCTATTATTGGTCATGACAAGCATGTCATGAATGACATAATTCAATTTGATGTTCTTGCTGCTCTTGCAGTGGTTTCGGTGACGTGACAATTTACAAACTGGTATGGTATGACATGACTGCATAGCGATTGTAAGTGACAGATCTTAACGTGGAATTCATGACATGCATATCATGATTTTTATGTTATGAGAAGTCATGACTAGACACCACGCTCATCGTGCACTCGCGGTCGTTTCGCTAGCTTCACATATATCAAATTTTGTGTTACGGGACGCAAATGAATGACGAAATTATGTGACTGGTGCAAACATTATAATAATGAGATGCGTGTCACGTAATATGACTACATGCCATGCTCTTGATGCGCTGGCGGCCGTTTCGCTAGCTTCACTTATACCGAGTTTGGTATTACAGGAGGTGAATAAATGACGAAGGTATGATACTGGTGCCAGCGTGATAAACATGAGATTCGTGTCATTTAACAACTTGGCTACATGCTACGCTCATGATGCGCTCGCGGCTGTTTCCCTAGCGTCACATACCAAAGTCGGTATTACTCAATGCGAACGAAAGACATAGGTAAAGTACACATCGAAACATGAAAATCACGACATGCGTGTCATGTAACAACATGGCTACATGCCACGCTGATGATACACTTGTGACCGCTTCGCTAGTTTCACATATGCCAAACTTGGTATTACGTGACGCCAATGGATGACGAAGGTTGCGATGGGTGCGAGCATGACAATCGCAAGATGCCTGCATGTGAAAAAAGGACTAAATGCTGCAGTCAAGGCTCCAATATATTTTGATCTGATGGGGTGAGCGTGCTCGCCGGAGTTCATTTTGTCGCGTCACGCCGGTGTTGCCACGCTAGCCGGCGGTCCTGCCAAACACTCGGAGGCGCACGCTGCGCTGCGTTGCTTTGACGCACGTCCGTTTCAGCGCGTCCGGCCTCTCCGTCACGAAAAGAGAGAGATGCAGTGTTGTCTGGGTAACTCATCGGCGCGAAATGCAGCATGTCGCATTGCGCACCGCCTGCCGTCGGGCCGCGCCGACGGACGCTGGTCGGGCCTGGCGTCAGACTATGAGTGCTCGCGTTTTGCTAACGTAGCGTCGCTGTGCCCGGCGCGCGCGCACGTCAATGCTACAGTCGAGTAAATTGGGCTCTTCATGATGTGCTCGCGGCCGTTTTGCTAGCTCAACAGTATACCAAATTTGGTGTTACGTTACGTCAATGGATAACGAAGAATATGACTGGTGCAAACATGATAATTCTGACACGCGTGTCATGTAAGAACATGACAACATACCACGCTCATAGCGTGGTCACGGCCGTTTCACTAGCTTCGCATATACTACACCTGTTATCACCTGAAGTGAATAGATGACGAAGGTAAACGACACGTACAAACATGATAATCATGAGACGCAAGTCATGCACGGAATCATTTACCTCCACCTCGTAGCATTGTACTGATTTTAAAGTGACATATCAACATTTCTCATTCGTGCTTAGCATATCGTCGCCACTGTGCGTGGGATCTGCGAATTTCTTAAAACAACAATGCATCACGGTATGTGAATCACTTACGCAGTTTACACTTTAAGGCTTCGTACTATTACGATGGGCTCAGCTATACTTCGTCGTCTTCAGCAACAGATAATATTGTCTAGGGTCTTACGTCTTAAAACCACAATATAATTATGAGAAAAGTCGTAGTGAATAGAATTTTTGACCATCTGGAGTTTTTTAAGGTAAACTGGCCCCTTACAGTACAGGGGTCTCTACCCTATCGGCTCCATCAAAATGTTCCTGTCACGACCAGGCTCGAACCCGCTACCTGCGAATTACCAGCAGAGCACAAGAGCCACTACGCTATCGCAGCGGACGCCATCCAGCACTGAAAAGGCAATGTTCATATATTGCCTTGTAGTATTGTATCAGTGTCATGATATGCGCGGTAGGTTCATCTGGTGCGCGATGTTGGTGAGTTTGTGCTGTGCCGTACGCCGACGAAGATGACGATGAGACAAGGAAAAGGCGGAATCGTGTCGTCAAAGTCAAGCCAAGCCATGGGGAGCGAGAAGAGGAAGAGGACGACGGGGCGTTGGAGAAGAAGAAAACGGGTCACCCACGGACGTTGGCGTTCGGAACGCTCGAACACGCAAGTAGCTGGTCGTGCTTGCTCTGGGGTTTTGGCCTAAGTTTGTGTAGTGGCTGTGGTTTCTTTGTCTTTATTAGGTGTTCCTATAGTGCTTTTTCAGCTACGTAAGCGCTTTTAGCGCCAGAAAGTTCACTTAGATGCAGTTTTCTTCACCTGGACCAGGGGCTTGCCTCTGGTCTGCTTCACTTCCGCCACAGGAAATACCAGTGGATCAGTTTCTACGCAACGGCATTCCCGCAGTTCCTGTGGCCCTCGTCCCTAGCAATGACGGCTTCATTAGGATGAAGAATCCGAAAGTGATTCAGGCGGAGCTTAGAGCTGTGACGTCTCACTTCCACAGCATCACAGAGGTCCGCCAGTTCGGCAGAGGTGGTATTCTATGTTTTTCATCTGATCAGCTCTGTGTCCAAGACCTATTGAAGTGCTCGAGTTTCGCGACCAATCCGGTAAGCGCCTTTATTCCACCGCATCTGGCATGTGTGAAAGGTATTGTTCGCGGTGTCGATGTTAACTTGACTCCGTCTGAGGTATTAGAGATGTTTGCCGTGACTGGTGCTATTTCCGTTTATAGGTGTGCACGACTAGTAGAGAAGCAGAAGACGCCGACTGAGTCGGTAATTGTAACCTTTGCTGGAGCGAATCTTCCAAGCGAAATCAAGGCATGGCCACTAATATACAGAGTGGAACCGCTATCACCGCGACCACTCCAGTGTACGAAGTGCTGGCGATACGGTCACACTATTAAAGGATGCAGGTCAGAACTCAGATGCCGAGTGTGTGGTGACAACCACGAAACAAATTACTGCAAAGCTAAAGAAGAGAAATGTTGTCTCTGCAACGAACAACACTGTGCAGATAATCCTGATTGTTCAGCAAAGGCTCGAGAAATGCAAATTCTTAAAATTATAGGGCGTAGGCGCTGTTCTCGACGAGAAGCCCTAGCGGAAATACAGACTAGAACTCAGGGGTATGCCAGTGTTGCAGCACGACATCTCTCGGAAATAAATGGGTCGATTTCCCTGAATATAGCGGAGGCCATAGAAAAGGCTCTAGAAAAAGCCATGGAACGACTGACTTCTAACCTTTGCGATTCTCTATCTCAAATTTTGGCTAACCAGATGACTCGCATATTTGGTACAACGGGAGAGTCAGGCCTAGTATCCCAACATGTTGAGAGTTCACGACCAATAGCTGACGGTGAATCTAAAACTGCGCCATCGTATTATCCGCCAGCAGGAGCCTCTGCAATAGGCGTCCACAGCCAAAATGAGGAATCTGAAACCGCACCCTCGTATTTTCCGTCTACAGCACCCCCTGCAGTAGATATACAGAGTGTAAGTGAGGACAAAGCTACACATACAATAGATTCCGATGACATGGATTTGGACCCTAGGTCCCTGAAGAGATCTAGATCCCCTGTGTCAAAGAAAACTAACTCACCGAAACAAACTAAGAACAAAAAGTATCTGAAAGAAAAGGAGAGCCTTTCGAAGAGGGATTTCTTGAAGGAAGGCATTCTAGAGAAAGCTATAGCGGAAGCAGCTCTTTCGAAACCATAGGGTCGCTTAAGATTCTCCATTGGAATTGCCGATCAATCCATTCTGCATCTACGGATTTGGTATACTTGACTTCTAAATTCGCTCCTGATATTATAGCATTACAAGAGACATGGCTATCTGTACATAATTTGTTCCATTTAAATAACTTCCAATCCTTTCGATTAGACCGTCCATCGAGAGGTGGGGGTCTAGCTCTCTTTATTAATAATAGAATTAGTATGAAAGTCAAATGCTCATACAAACATATGTCGCCAGAATGCGAAATTTTGGCAGTAGACATTACACTGCCCAACTGCACTCCTTTTACTTTAGTTAATATGTATTTTCCGGATGGAGTTCAAGACACACGAAGTTTGGATCTAGCTACAAAATCATGGTGCAAAGACAAAGTTTTAGTTGGAGACTTTAATTCTCACCACACGAGTTGGGGTTTTAGAACTGATCTTAGTGGGAAACGCTTGTGGGAGTGGACAATGGCTAATGACCTGACGTGCCTCAACGTGAGAACCCCCACATTTTTCGTACTCACTACAGTTTGGCCTTAGATTTAAGTTTTGTCAGTTCAGCCATTACTACTTCTTCTTGGAAAGCGCTGGACTGTGGCACCAACAGTGACCACTTACCGATAAGTTTTGAAATTTCTTGTCCGATAATTCCATCTTGTTCAAATGTAAGAGTATTTGTAAATTACACTAAATTTAGGAATGACCTGAAGTCAGCACTGGCTACTCACTCGGAAGAGAGCGATGATAAAAAAGCACTGAAAATAAACGCAGTCATTAAAAGATCCTACAAAAGAGCCGAATTTACTGTTGAATCCACAAAAAGAGTATATAGCCGTTGGTGGAATGATGAATGTACAAGAGAGCACCGACGACGTAAGGCAGCTTGGAAGCAGCTCTTACATAATCAATCCCCACAAAACTGGGCCGATTATAAATTCATTGCTGCGGGCTTTAAAAGAACGGTAGCTCAAGCTAAACAAGATTATGACAAAAGACATTATGAATACCTGTCGAAGCCTAAACATATGAAAGCACTGTTCCGATATATGAGAGCTCGGAAAATCTTGCCATCACCAGTTAATGTAGCTTGTGATAATCTGTCGGCACAAGAAATGACCACTACCTTAGAGGCAATAGGTAAAGGTCTGGAAAGCAGATTCACTTCAGTAGTGCCAAACAACTGGCACAAGTCTACGACAAGGTCTGACTTTGAAGAAGTGACACAGACTGAAGTATCCAACGTGATTAAACTTTTACCCTGTGCATCTCCTGGCCCAGATGGGATCACAGTAGCCATGATTAAAATTCTGTTCAATTTATCGCCTCGAGACGTCACCAACGTTGTTAACTACTCCTTAAAAAACTCATGGGTGCCGCAGGATTGGAGGATAGCAAAGGTGATTCCTATACTAAAAAATCCGGGTGGAGGATTAACAGTCGATAATATCAGACCAATCTCTCTAACATCTAACATGGTCAAACTAGTAGAGAGGGTCCTTCATAGCCGAGTAAGTATCTGGATGACAGACAATTTAGTAATAAAACCGAACCAAATCGGCTTTCGTAGTGATTTCTCAATTTGGTGTGCCCATGCTGATTTAGAGAGCCGAATACAGCTCGCGCGTAAAAGAAGGCAATACGCTGCTTTAGTAACGCTTGACATAGCCAAGGCGTATGACAGTGTGGAGCACTTCATATTGTTAAATACGCTAGAGAGATTGAACTTCCCACAATATTTTATTGAGTGGGTGGCAGAATTCTTAAAATTAAGAGAATTCTACTGCGTCAAGGATGGATGTTCCTCATCTAGATTTAAACAAACGCGCGGAGTTCCCCAAGGAGCAGTTTTATCTCCAATATTATTTATAGCTTTAATGAGCACAATTCCAACAGATCAAGAAGTTACTGTCTACATTTATGCTGATGACATCGCACTCTTTGCTGCTGACTGTAATATTTACTCACTACAACTGAAATTACAAAGATATATTAACATGTTAGAAATTTGGTTGCAGTCGATTTCGTTATCGTTAAATGTCAACAAAAGCGCGCTCATGGCATTTCCGCTTGCAGAACCAATTTCAATTTCAATTCTATATAAACAGGAACCCATCCAGCAAGTAGACTCTATCAAATATTTGGGAATCATTTATAATGACAAACTTAACTGGAGTCCACACATAGAGTATATAACTACCAAAGCACAGCGGGCTTCAGGCTTGCTACACAAGCTAAGTAACCGGAAATATGGATTACGGAGGCACACCTTGATAACGTTGTACAAGATGTACATGCGCCCCATCATGGAATTTGGCTGCATATTATTCTCGGGTGGCCCTGCTTATAAAACGAAACCTCTAGTTGTCTTGGAGCGAGAAGCACTGCGAATGTGTCTGGGACTCCCTAGATTTGTGGCTATCAACGTACTGTACCAGGAAGCGCGCCTGCCTACACTACTTTGTCGATTTCGAATTTTGACCGTACAAGCATTTTTAAAATTTTATAGCTTACCGGCAAGAAGATCTCAATATGCTTTTATCGCAAACCCAGACGCCTTCTTTCTTGCTCATTGGCCACGGTTTCACACACCTCAGATAATGTTTGTACAAAAAAATCTTCAAAGTATAAATGTGAACATTAGAAATGTAATTGAGACTAATGACTCGAATTGTCATGTTATTATTGAGTATGATGATATATTCCCCCAAAACGCCAAATTACAATCCCTCAAATTTTTAAATAACATATTATTAGATTACTTGGAGCATGCAAAAACTAAAAATATAATAGCCACAGATGCTTCCGTAAATAATCAAAAGGCAGGTGTAGGCATTGCGTCTGATTTGCTTGACTGGTCCTTTTCAGTGAGACTGCCTGATTTTACTCCAGTTTTTGAAGCGGAGCTCTTGGCGATTATTTTAGCTCTTCGAAAACTTCCATCAAATCAAAACAACGCAGTAATAATGACGGATTCTCTTTCAGTTTGTGCAGCTCTGACGGCTTCAGAGAACTCTCGAATCCTAAGCACATTCAAAACATTAGTACCCCCGCAGTTGAGACTCCTGAGATTACTATGGGTTCCGGGACACTGTGGATTAAGATTAAATGAATTGGCCGATTCCTTAGCACGAGCCGCACTTGATGGGCCAGTTTTGTCCATACTGCCAGATGTTGAATATATCACGGCAATAAGATATCGAAAATCAGCAATCTCCACTGATACGATAGAAAAAGTAATTACACGGACAGACTATAACCACCTCATGTTTCCATGGCAACCCCACTGGAGTCAGTCCAGAAAGCTCGAAGTCTTAATTACTAAATTTCGATGTCGTGTCCCCCCTCTAAACCTGTATCTACACAGAGCTGGTCAGACAACATCACCCCTCTGCGCATTCTGCGGAGAAATGGAATCACTAGATCATTATCTTTTGTATTGTCGCCGGTACGAGATACTTAGAAAAAGGTTACTAGTTATGCCATTTCGGAAAATAGGCCTTAGATTAACGGCGGAAACGGCGCTAAGCTTCGGCGCCTCAGCTTTGGGACATTGCCACAGGGATGCTTTCAATGCCGTTTGCAATTATATTCAGGCAACCAAGCGTATACCATCGTGATCTTCAATCAAAAAAAAAGAAAAAAAATATTTATTACTCCCCAGGGCAGAGTGAAGTAAACGCAGCTGAGTGCTAATTCATAACACCTCAAATCTCAAAATTGCTCAACTTGATTTTTTTTTCTCGTTTGCTCTTTTTATGTTGTTTTTATTTTTACATTAATCTCATTATAATACCAATTCATTAAACATTGTTAAAATGATTACAGAAAAACTGCACTACACTTTCTTGGCCAATCCCCCTGAGTGGGTATGAGCCAGCCTCCCAGGGAAACAAACAAACAAACAAAAGAAGAATCGGAACGAAAGAGTGGCAGGCCACTACTGAATTTCTGAGTAGCCACTACTGAATTTCTTCTTGGATAGGCGTATCTAAAGCCTTAGCATTGATTAGCTAGTACCCTTCTGGCTAGTCAATCCAGACAGATGCCGCTTTCTTCGCCTGGACCAGGGACTTATCTCTGGTCTGCTTCTCTTTCACCGCAGGAGCTACCAGTGGACCAGTTCCTACGCAATGGCGTCGCTTCCGTTCCTGTGGCCCTAGTCCCAAGCAACGACGGAGTCATTAAGATGAAAAACCCTAAGTTGATCCAGTCGGAACTCAAAGCAGCGACAACTCACTATCACACCATCACAGAGGTCCGGCAGTTTGGCAAGGGAGGCATTGTCTGCTTTTCTCCTGACCAGCTCTGTGTCAAAGACTTACTTAAATGCTCGATGTTTGCTACCAATCCGGTGAGCGCCTTCATTCCTCCTCACCTAGCATGCGTCAGAGGTATTGTCCGAGGCGTAGACATTAACATGACTCCAGCTGAGGTCCTAGAGATGTTCTCTGAGGCAGGTGCAATTGCAGTTTATAGATGCTCACGAGTTGTAGAACAGACAAAGATCCCTACTGAGTCTGTAATTGTCACATTTGCCGGGTCGATTCGCCCCACTGAAATCAAGGCGTGGCCTTTAATATTCAGAGTCGAACAGCTGTCACCTCGTCCCCTCCAGTGTCAGAAATGTTGGCGCTATGGACACACTTTAAAAGGATGTAGGTCAGCTCCCAGATGCCGAAAATGTGGTGAGGCACATACTGCAAATGAATGCAATTGTACTGAAGAAAAGTGTTGTCTTTGTCATGAGCAGCACTGCGCAGATAACGCTAATTGCTCAGCCAAAGCGCGGGAGACTCAAATTATGGAAATTGTTGATCGCAGACGCTGTTCACGAAAAGACGCCATCGCTGAAATTCAGGCAAGAACCCAGGGATATGCTGGTGTTGCAGCCCGACATAATGCAACTTTAGAAGCTTCTCTTTCAGTGTCCATTGCAGACATGATTGAAAAAGCGATGGAGAAAGCTATAGATCGCCTGGCCACCACCCTTTGTGACTCCTTATCTCATATTGTAGCCACTCAGTTGACGCAAATATATGGGCCACAAAGAGATATGAAGGATACTTCCCAAGACAACGTAACTCTCCCACCAAGTGAAGCAGACGCAGAGTCATCTCCTTCAGAAGTACAGGCTGCAGGGCCCTCTTGTACAGACAACCAGAGGATAAGTGAAGACATACTAGAGGATGGTCAGGATTCTGAAGATATGGACATGGACATCAAATCCCTAAAGCGCACTCGATCACCTGTCTCCAAAAACACTGGCTCTTCAAAACATTCAAAAAACAAAAAATACCAGAAGGAGAACCTATCGAAGAGCGATTTTCTTAAAGACAGCATTTTAGATAAGGTAGTTGCCGAAACAATTCTGTCAAAATGATAGGTTCTATCAAAATTCTTCATTGGAACTGCCGATCTATTCATTCAGCTAGTACAGATTTATTGTATTTATCTTGTAAATTCAATCCAGACATTATTGCACTGCAAGAAACGTGGCTGTCAGCACATAATTCGTTTTACCTACCTAATTTCCGGTCTTTTCGCCTGGATCGCCCATCCAAAGGTGGAGGTTTAGCGTTCTTTGTCAATAATAAAATTAGTTCAAAGATCAAAACTTCGTACAAACGTATATCCCCCGAATGTGAAATTTTCGCCTTAGACATCACCTTGCCTGGATGCTCTCCCTTCTCTCTAGTAAATCTTTACTTTCCTCTGGGTGTACAAGACACGCGATGTTTAGACATGGCTGTTAATTCGTGGTGCACAGAAAAAATTATGGTTGGAGATTTTAATTCTCACCACACTAGTTGGGGTTTTAGGACTGATCAATGTGGACAACGCTTGTGGGACTGGTCTATAGACCATAATTTATCATGCCTCAACGCTAGAACTCCCACATTTATCCGAGACCGATCCCGCTCTGCCTTAGATTTGAGTTTTATAAGCTCGGGGATTTCTAGCGTATCTTGGACTACTCTAGACTGCGCCACCAACAGTGACCATTTACCAGTACTGTTTGAAATTTCTTGCCCCATTATTCCATCTTGCTCCCAAGCTCGAACCTTTATCAATTATTCCAAATTTAAAAATGACCTAGAAGTTGCTTTGACTACTCCCACTGAAGACAACGATGAAAATAAAGCCATGAAATTAAGTGCGGTAATTAAAAGAACGTTCAAAAAAGCAGAATTTTCTATTGAGTCTGATACGAGAAAGCCTTGTAGCCAGTGGTGGAATTCTGAGTGCTCTCGTGATCATAGACGACGACAAGCAGCTTGGAAGCAGCTAATTCATAATCAGTCCCCCAAAAATTGGGCAGATTACAAGTTTATTGCTGCTACATTTAAGCGCACCGTGGCTAAAGCTAAAGAAGACTATGACAAAAAACATTTCGACTTTCTTTCCAAACCTAGAAATAAGAAAGCGTTATTCCGATATATGAGATCGCGCAAAATTCTGCCGTCTCTAGCTAACTCTGATTATGACAGGTTATCGACGGAAGAAATGACTAATTCGTTGGAGGCAATCGGAAGAGGTCTAGCTAACAGATTTTCGTCGACTTTGACAATCAACTGGCAAAAGTCCTCTATAAAGACTGACTACGAAAAAGTGACATTGTCCGAAATGTCAAGCGTAATTAGAAACTTACCCTCTTCGGCTCCTGGTCCTGACGGTATAACAGTTCCTATGATTAAAATTTTATTCCAGATATCACCCGGCGACGTCCTCAACCTTATAAACTATTCCTTAAGCAATGCCTGGATACCACATGACTGGAAAATAGCTAGAGTGATTCCCATATTAAAAAAACAAGGGTCAGGTTTTAACATTGACAACATCAGACCAATCTCTCTAACATCTCACCTGATCAAAATTATAGAGAGAGTTCTCAATAATAGAATAAAAGTTTGGATGGCTGACAAGCTAATATTGAAACCATTTCAAATAGGTTTTCGTAGCGAATGCTCAATTTGGTGTGCTCATGCCGACTTAGAGAGCCGAATACAGCTTGCCCGAAAAAGACGACAATACGCGGTACTAGTAACACTAGACATAGCTAAAGCTTATGATAGCGTTGAGCACTCAATTTTATTGAACTCGTTACACGAATGTGACTTTCCGCGATATATTGTTGATTGGGTAGCAGAGTTTCTAAAATCGAGAGAATTTTATTGTGCAAAGGATGGATGTCACTCATCTAAATTCAAACAGCAACGTGGAGTACCTCAAGGGGCGGTCCTATCTCCGCTGTTATTCAATGTGTTGATGAGCTCAATTCCCATTGAACGAGATATCACTGTCTACATTTATGCAGACGACATTGCATTTTTCGTTGCAGACAGTGACATTTATTCTTTGCATCAAAAATTGCAAAAGTACATGTATTCTCTTGAAATTTGGCTGCATTCAATTTCATTGTCTCTAAACATCAGTAAAAGTGCGCTCCTGGTGTTCCCTATAGCAGATTCTATTCAAATTTCAGTACTTTATAATCAGGAACCGATTCCACAAGTAGAGTCTATCAAATATTTGGGCATTATTTATAACGAGAAACTTAACTGGAGCCCTCACATAGACTATATCGTGGCAAAGGCACAACGAGCATCAGGCTTATTGCGAAGGTTGAGCAACAGAAAATATGGGTTACGTAGACACACCTTATTAATGATATATAAAATGTACATGCGCCCAATACTAGAATTTGGGTGTATATTATTTTCGGGTGGCCCTACGTACAAAATTAAACCGTTAGTTCTATTAGAGCGAGAAGCGTTACGTTTGTGTTTGCGACTCCCCAGGTATGTCGCTATTAATGTACTATATCAGGAAGCTCGCATACCAACTATTCTTTGCCGATTCCGTATCCTAACTGTACAAACATACTTGAAATTTTACGGCTTATCAGCGAGACGGTCTGCATATGCCTTTATTAGTGAACCCGACGCCTTCTTCCTCGCTCACTGGCCACGCTTTCGTACTCCCCAGATTATTTTTGTACAAAAGAAACTGGAAAGCATAAAGGTGGATATCAGATCGGTAATTGGAACCAAAGCATTAAATCACAATATTACGATAGAATGTGATGAAATTTTTCCCCCACTATCTAAGTTTCAATCTTCGAGTTACTTAAATGACAGGTTAGAAGATTACATAGCTCATGCGGAAATAAAGAACATAATAGCCACAGACGCTTCTGTGAATAAAGAAAAGGCAGCAGTAGGAATCGTCTCAGATTACCTCGGTTGGTCATTCTCGGTAAGACTACCAGACTTCACTCCGGTTTTCGAAGCTGAGCTCTTGGCTATTATTTTAGCGCTACGAAAACTTCCTTCAAACGAAGAGAGTGCAATGATAATTACTGATTCTCTTTCGCTGTGTACTACTCTCACAGCTTCAGAACAATCAAGAGCTCTAGCGACATTACAAACATTAGTTCCACCTCATGTGAAGTTCCTGAAGTTAGTCTGGGTCCCGGGACACTGTGGCATACGGTTGAATGAAATGGCCGATTCACTATCTCGAGCCACACTTGATGGCCCTGTGATCTCGGTACTACCAGAATCGGAACACATAGTGTCGATCAGATATAGAAAATTGGCTATTTATACGGATATGATGGAAAATATTACTAAATATACGGACTATCAGCACCTTACATATCCCTGGAAACCTCAGTGGAGTCAATCTAAAAAGTTAGAAGTTATTTTAACCAAATTTCGATGTCGTGTCCCTCCATTAAACTTTTACTTGCACAGAGCTGGTCTGGCGATATCCCCCCTGTGTCCATTTTGTGAAGAAACGGAAACAATAGAGCATTACTTTATAACATGTAAAAACTATTCATTAATTAGGAAAAGACTTTTAATTGTTCCGTTTCATGCAGTAGGATTAAATTTAACTGCAGATAATGTTCTAAGTTTCGGTGCCTTTAGCTTGGGACATTGCCACAGGAGCGTATTCGATGCTGTATGCAATTTCATTCGAGAATCAAAGCGCATGTCATAATAATGCCTGCTTAAATATATTTCTGACGACACTTGTCTAATTTTGAATGAAATTTGCATATTCATTTGATTGTGACCGGGTGAGATAAGCTCGATTGTCTGGTCTACTCAAAATTTCTGTCTTACACTGTAGTATTACCTCACCTTTACTCTTCTTGATTCAATCTTCAATTATTTGTTTAGTTTAATATTCTTTTTCTAGTTAATTATTCTTTTCTATTATATCATTAGTTTTCATTTAGGATAAACCTTTTAGTAGATCTCATATAGGCTACTTCTAGATTTCATGGCCAATCCCCCATAGTGGGTATGTGCCAGTGCGAAGGGGCAACAACAACAACAACAACGAGTGGCAGGCTGAAGCGCTCGTCGGGTCGTGGTCCCGAAGCCTACCTGTGCCTGTGGTCCGCACGAGCCTGGCTCCCTTCTACCGTGTGATCCAGCAGCCGGCGCCGGTCCGTTGTACTCGGATCCGGGCGTATTCCAGACCTGGGCCTACTACTGGCTGTCCCGGACGTGCTTGCCACACATCGACTCTGCCTCACGCTCCGCTCCGACCATGCCTGAGTCATCGCTGATGTCGGCGTAAGACGCAACGCAACGCATCGACTCATCTGCCTTCGCCGTCACACGGTGAAGTGTTTCAAACCTTGTGTAGTGCAGTGGGGGACTACGCTAAGCGTCAGACCTTGTCTTTCGAGAACGTATGTTGTGCTCGTACCTAAGGCAGTTCTTCGCTGTTGCCATGTAACACGCCAAGCTTCATTATCGTTTTTTTGTGGCATTAAAGCCTTATAACTCAAGTTGCAAATGTCTTCGTCAGTCTCGACAACGATTATTTAAGTTGCCGTGATTACCCGAACCTTATCCCTCACAATTGGCGTCCGCACGACAGGACGAAGCCGTTTGCACTGGGTTGAAATCTGTAGGGAAGATGAGTGAGCAAGAGCTTATAACGCTAGCGGAACGCATGGGGCTTCAAGGAGCCGAGCTAAAGACGTGGGTAGACGCGCGGTTAGAGCGGGCTCATGAGGAATCTGTGCAAGCGCGTGAAGAGCGTTACGCGGAAAGGCAGGCGGCGAAGGAACGTTTGGAGATAGAAGAGAGAACTCTTCAACTGCGAATTCGACTAGCTGAGGTTGAAGGTAGCCGAGAGACAACAGCGCGGGACCGCGAACCTGAGAGGAGTCAAAGCCGCCCGTGCTTGATCAATCCTCACAACCTGATTCCAGTGTTTGACGAGGGGCGTGACGATCTCGATGCGTATCTCAAGAGGTTCGAACGCGTAGCAGTTGGTCAAGAGTGGCCTGAGGAGAAGTGGGCGACAGCGCTTAGTTTATGCCTCAGTGGGGAAGCATTGAAAGTCTTCGGTCGTCTGTCGCCAGAAGACTCAATGGATTACCAGAGTACGAAAATGGCCTTGCTCCAGAGGTTTCGTTTCACAGCCGAAGGCTATCGCGAAAAGTTTCGGCAAAGCAAGCCGGAAGACGGCGAAACTGGTAAACAGTACGCCACGAGATTACAGAGTTACTTCGATAGATGGCTGGAAATGTCGGAAACGGACGAGGACTTTGCATCCGTGCGCAACCTCATTGTAGCTGAGCAGTTTTCTGAATAACTGCCACGATCGCTTGGCACTTTTTCTAAGGGAGAAGAAATGCAGGACGGTAAAAGAAATGGCAGAAGCAGCTGATACCTTCTTGGAAGCCCAGCGGCAAACAAACTTGTTGGTATTTCGTACCAAGTCTGCAAACAACATTCCCAAGGAGCAAGAAGGATTTACTTATACCCAGCCTCCTCTTAGATGTTTCGTCTGTGATCGACCCGGCCACAGAGCATCTGATTGCCGCACGAAACCCCAACGAGTCTTCTGTGGGCACTGTCGGTAGCCCGGCCTCGATGCAAGAGCATGCCCAAGCAACGGCGGGTCAAAGAAAATGACATCTTGCATCGTGTCTACTGACCAGAAGTCCGAGACGCCCCGATGTGCCGATGATTCATCACAAGATGAATATGTTGCTAGTGCACTCCGAACGCGCACCGCAACAGCTACACGAAACTTGCCGGTGTTACAGGGAGAAGTGTTTGGACATACTGTATCAGTCTTGAGGGATACTGGAAGCAACATCCTGGTCGTGCGACGTTCCCTCGTTCCCGATGATGCGCTGACGGGTACTACCGCCACTATTTTATTGGCCGATGGTAGTTGCATCGAGGTACCGGAAGCAGAAGTACGGATTCTATCGCCCTATTTCACCGGAAATGCGATACTCAAATGCATGACGTCGCCACTTTACGATTTCATCGTAGGAAATGTTCCCGGCGCCCGTGACGCTAATGATCCCGACTCAACGGGGAAGGAGTCAGCGAGCCTGAAGTCGGAAAATAATCAGGCATTGAATTCTGAAGAGAAATCCAAGGATGGATGCGGGACGAATAGCACAGTCATGGTTGGTGTTTCAAGCAAAGGACATCGCCGGAAGCTCACGACTGCTAATTTGGAAACTTAGAGGTGACACAGGAGTCATTTCGCCAAAAACAAGAGGAAGACCGGTCGCTGGATGTTTGTAGGGCGAAAGTCGACACCCTCATCCGCGGCAAAGGAGCCACATACCACTCATTTATGTTCGAGAAAGGAATCTTGTACCGCGTTTACCACTTGACTCCGGGTAATCAGTTCAACAAGCGGTGGTTTCCAAAGGCGTTGCGTGTCCATGTGTTTGCACTTGGCACATGACTCACCGATATCTGGTCACCAGGGTATCAAGAAGACGAAGGACCGAGTTTTGTAGTCGTTTTATTGGCCCGGTGTACAGGAGGAGGTACGAGGATTCGTAAAATCATGCGACGCATGCCAAAGGACATATCCCAAAGGCAAAGTAGGCAAGGCGCCTCTTGGACGAATGCCTTTGATTGACACGCCATTCGAACGTGTGGCCGTTGATATCATTGGACCTCTGACGCCGATTTCAAAGAAGGGTAATCGGTACATTCTTACCCTTGTGGATTTCGCCACTCGGTACCCGGACGCGGTGGCTTTGCCCGCAATTGATTCGGCAACAGTAGCAGATGGACTACTGGAGATGTTCTCTCGAATAGGATTTCCACGGGAGATCCTCTGTGATCAAGCATCCTGCTTCACGTCAGGCCTGATGGAAGAGGTGAATGCTCTGCTTGCTATTCGACATTTGGGCTCGACGCCTTACCACCCGATATGCAATGGCTTGGTCGAAAGGTTCAACGGCACTTTGAAACAGATGTTGCGCAAGTTGTGCCAAGAGAAGCCGAAGTCATGGGACCGATTTCTTGCGCCTCTGTTATTCGCCTATCGAGAAGTACCTCAGGCCAGTATGGGCTTCTCGCCGTTTGAACTGATCTACGGCCGGCACGTCCGAGGACCCCTGGATATACTGAAGGAACTCTGGACAGGGGAAGACCTAGAGGAAGATATCAAGACTACTTACGGATACGTGCTTGATCTGAGAGAACGTCTTGAACGCACCTTGAAGCTGGCTCAAGAGAATCTCTCCCGAGTTCAGCACTCGCAAAAGAAGTATTATGACCGAACCTCCAAAACCCGACAGCTCAAAGTTGGTGACCGGGCTCTTATATTGCTCCCAACCAGGGAAAACAAGCTTCTTATGCACTGGAAGGGGCCATTTCCGGTTACAGGAAAAAAAGAATGACCACGACTATTGGTTGGACCTTGGGCACACCACGAAAATGTTTCACATAAACATGCTCAAGCGCTACGAAGAACGTCAACCAGAAGTCACTAGTCAAGCTTCATCGTTCGTTGTAGTCGAACGAGGAGAATCGGATTCGCCCCTCCCTTCATTTAAGTTAAACAAGTTAGCGTGGAATACCGAAAGAGAAGAGGCATTTGAAACCCTCAAACAAGCTCTAGCATCTATGCCAGTAGTCAAGGCTGCTGACATAAAGAAACCCTTCGTATTACGTACAGATGCATCTGATAGGTGTATAGGCGCTGTGCTTATGCAGGAAACACGAGGGTCTTCTTCACCCGGTGTCATATGCCAGCCGCCAACTTATGCCCCGGGAAGAGAGATACTCTGGCAATTGAAAGAGAGTGTTAGCGTTAGTTTGGGCGATCGCGAAATTTCATATCTTCCTTTATGGAACCTCCTTCGTCGTTCAGACTGACCATCAACCGCTACGATACCTCTCTCAAGCCAAGCATTTGAACAGCCGGATCTTGCGCTGGAGTCTCGCATTGCAAGAGTACACCTTTCGCGTTGAGCATATCAAAGGATCAGAGAACGTAGGTGCTGATTATATGAGCAGGCTACAGGTGTCGGTGCTAGCTATACAATATTAATGTAATAATGTACCATATGCCTAGGGACTCTCACATACAGACTATTCTCTTGGTGCAACAGTTCTGTACATTTGTTTGTCGTAAGTCTTGTCTCCCGCGCACTTTGGACAGTTTTTTTTGAAAAAAAAAACTTTGAAAGGGGGGAACTTTGTCATGATATGCGCGGTAGGTTCATCTGGTGCGCGATGTTTGTGAGTTTGTGCTGTGCCGTACGCCGACGAAGATGACGATGAGACAGGAAAAGGCGGAATCGTGTCGTCAAAAGTCAAGCCAAGCCATGGGGAGCGAGAAGAGGAAGAGGACGACGGGGCGTTGGAGAAGAGAATCGGAACGAAAGAGTGGCAGGCTGAAGCGCTCGTCGGGTCGTGGTCCCGAAGCCTACCTGTGCCTGTGGTCCGCACGAGCCTGGCTCCCTTCTACCGTGTGATCCAGCAGCCGGCGCCGGTCCGTTGTACTCGTATCCGGGCGTATTCCAGGACCTGGGCCTACTACTGGCTGTCCCGGAGCGTGCTTGCCACACTCGACTCTGCCTCACGCTCCGCTCCGACCATGCCTGAGTCATCGCTGATGTCGGCGTAAGACGCAAACGCAACGCATCGACTCATCTGCCTTCGCCGTCACACGGTGAAGTGTTTCAAACCTTGTGTAGTGCAGTGGGGGACTACGCTAAGCGTCAGACCTTGTCTTTCGAGAACGTATGTTGTGCTCGTACCTAAGGCAGTCTTCGCTGTTGCCATGTAACACGCCAAGCTTCATTATCGTTTTTTTTGTGGCATTAAGCCTTATAACTCAAGTTGCAAATGTCTTCGTCAGTCTCGACAGACGATTATTTAAGTTGCCGTGATTACCCGAACCTTATCCCTCACAATCAGGCACCTCATTTCTCTGTCGAATATTGCCTCGCATAACGAGTCGTACTCCACCTACATATTACGTATGGTGTAACGTGTACAAAAACACCACATTTGTAGTTGTTTACCGAAAAGAAAATTCACAACGGGCTCGAGAACAGCCTCTCCTGCACCTTCCACCTCGATAAACGGCGCGCCGGCGAAAATTGCCGACGTTTGTGAAAACGGAGTTTCTTTAATGCACGAAGAGTTGGTGACTAAACTGCAGTTGTCCTCTAGACCTACCATTGTTTGCACATTTTTTGTCTCGCACATGAACAAGCGGGCCCACCGTGCAGTTACAAATGAAGTAGGTACTAAATAATCGCTAGCAGATTTAGGGCATAGTCTTCAAATGTTGAAAGCAGACGTGCCCGAGACAACATGCTCGTTTCGGCTTAGAATACTAAATAAAATGAGGCCTTGCGAAAATACAAGGCTTAATTGCAAAACGTAATTGGCGAAATTTTCCGACTCGGGGTGCTTCATTTGTTTTTACGGTTTATTCGCTATAACACTAATGGCACAGAATCCGCGATATTGCTTGACATGCGAACAAGGCTGCGCAAATAAGAATTATTTGACGGCGTATTGAGCAACGTTGATGTGAGTAATAAATAAAGTAATAGTTTTTCGTTTTTCCCAAAGCTTGGTCACAGGCGTATGATAGAAATGCTAGAAGCTATAAATGTAGCGGCCCCACCCTGTAATCCATATGCGTTATTAATATGAAAGAATCTAACAGCTAAGTGGTATGGTATCAAAAAAAAAGGAGAGCACAACTACCTGCAGCCGTAACGACCAGGCCCATTAGGAGATCAAGGTGGTGGCATTTTTTTGCCTTTTTTGATATTGTTGAGTCATAAATGCTGTACTCTTAGTTTGTCATTTGCAAGGGTTGTTTAGTCGGAAACATTAAAATTGTTGATATAATGCACAAAATACTTTATTTGACGCTGCAGTTTTTTTTTCTTTCAAGCGCTATTTCTTCTTCTATAGGCGCTTCTCACTATCGTGCAGAGACCCTGCTCACCAGCAATAGTAGCTGAACGTATAAGGTATTGTGTTGTTTCAGTTAGGGCATAATGCTGAAACACGCGTGCGCTTAGCCTTAGGTTCGCGTAAAAGAAGATGAAAGGGTTTAAAAATTCAAAAGCCGTATGGTCATATTGTGTTTGTTTAACGTAAGCACTGATAAACTACCTGCACAGCCAGTGCCATATTTAACTCGACCAGCTCCCCGGCTTATCGGAGATACCGAGGTCGCGCGCAACTGCGATTCTCGTCATATTTAGCCCTGTAATTTAATGATGTTTTCTGTTTCATGCATAATATGCAGGTCGTATATATGGGACGTCTTTTGTTTCATCGCGTTCACCATTGCTGTATTTTTTCAAGTTTGTTCACGCAGCGTTCATTTCTTGTGGTTGCCATTTCACATGCGCGTTATCCATGAAGTTTTTTTTTTTGAAGAACACGGCTTTCAAAGACCGCGAAAGAAATTTTCTAGCAATCAAATTCATCAATGAAAGGGGCTTTGCTGTATTTGTCGCAATTGCCTAGCCGATGAAACTTGCGTTTGGTGCTGGTTTTAGCCGCCCAAACCCAGCAAAAATTGCGTTCTCTATATTTCACACAATTACCGTCGAGTGATTCAAACGAACTTAAACTGCAGTAACTATTTGGATACCATATCTTGACACAACGTAGTGGGATAATCATAAGATGAACAGGTGAAGTGCCTCAGACTGGCTGGCCGACGTTTCGATAGGGGGATCTATCTTTTTCAAAGGTGCCGTGTCATCCTTGGCGTGTTAGTTTTAAAGGGGTTAGTGGGGTTAGCGTGCGGGCGCGTCAACGCTGCATTGGAGTATATTGGGCCCTTCATGATGCGCTCGCAGGCCATTTTGCTAGCTCCTCATGTACCGAATTTGGTGTTACGTGACGTCAATGGATAACGAAATAATTAATGGTGCAAACATGATAATCCTGACACACCTGTCATGTAGGAAAATGACACGATACCACGCTAATAGCCTGCTCGCGGCCGTTTTGCTAGCTCCACATATACTAAATTAGGTATCACGTGACGTGGATAGATAACGCAGGTGAACGACACATTCAAACGTGATAATCTTGACACAAAAGTCATGTACGGCGTCATTTAACTCCACCTCGTAACGTTGTGCTGATTTTAAAGTGACGTATCAACATTTCTTATTTGTGCTTCGCATATCATCGATTCCCCTGTACATGGGATCTGCCAATTTTCCTTCTTTTTTTCTTTATTTCTTTCTTTCTTACTTTTATCTTTCAAATTTTTTTCTGCTGAGGAGACCTCACGCTGCCTGTAGTTCTTTAAGGACCCAGGTACACTGCTCAGACCGAACTGGTTTTGTGTCCTGGTCATGTTTATTTTAATTGAACAAACGCAAATTTTAACACTCAGTCTTTCTCCACCTTTAGAATTTATTTTTAACGCCTTCAGGGCCTTTGAGGAAGGAGTTATATTGAGATGCAATAAAGGCAATAAATATGTCTTTTGTTATACAAGGAATAGTGTTACTACAAGGAACAGGGTTATTGACAAAATGTGAATCGTAGAGTAGGATCTTTCTTTTCAAAAGGAGAACCTATATAATAAGTGGTCATTTTCAAATAAAGGTGGATCTCAACCATTTCTAACTTTGCCGCATTTCATGTAGTCCATTATTATATTTTCTCTGGATGCGAGATAGATACTGCCAATCACATGCTATTTTCTTCAAGTAGTTACTTGCGCACCCTTCCAATAACCTCGTTGTTTGAACGCATATATATGCATACTGCATATTCAATGATTCAGCGAGAGTAAGGAGAGCTTTCCTGAGTGGAATAAAACAACTCACATGTTGTTAGGTCTTCATTTATCGTCGGTGGGTTAGCGCCTATGCGGCCGACAACGCTTGCGTTTCTTAGAAGCTAAGACCCGAACGACGTCTGGTTGCTAATGTGTCATTTGATGTTGGTTTACAGAGGACGGCGACGTTAACGATCTCTTCACACATTCAGAGAAAACCTGTGAAAACGGGTAACGTTTGAGTACATCGATATATTCCAAGGAATCTCTTGCTGCACAAATTTACTATTTTGTAACCTCATTGCTATAAAACGCGTGCACTGCGCCATCAAAGTGCTCAAAATGCCTTACAGGTGTGTGGTAGGTACAACGCCTCTCCTAAGATCTATAAATGGGTTGTTGTAATTACAAGTTCACTTGTAGTAGTTGCCCTAAGAGTGCTCTAAAGTCTTTAGAAAGACCGCTGTTCCAGCTTTCGCTGAGACTTCGTTGCGCGTTCCGCGCCGACCTGGCATTTCTTTGCTTTGTAGATGTTTACTCCCCCGCCGGTGCTTGTACCGCTATCACGCGAAATAAAAAGTCGAAGTAAAAGGAATGTTCAGGGGTAAACGGTGTTCAAACCGGGCTTTCCGTGACAGAAGAGTATTCCGCCGCAGAGTTCATTCCTGTGTTCGTAATTCATTCGCAAAAAAAGGATGCTATATGGCGGGAAGGAACGGGAAGGAACGACGTTTACATAAGTTATTTGTTAACGTCGTTGTATTAGAGCGCTGTAGAAAAAGTACAATAACAATCAGTTATCAAACAGTGCGAATAGCGCAATGAGGGGTCATTGAATGCTTCGGATTCACTACACGAGGCTCAGCCCTAATTTTCATCGTCATGGGCCAAAGAGCTCATAACTCTTTACAG